>BGPT01000182.1:330366-367866 GCA_003297045.1 Symbiodinium sp. clade C Y103 | reverse complement strand
CAAAAAAAATCGCAGTTTAAACCTGGGAATCACGTAGTAGGTACATAGTCCTGTATTAATATGTATCAATATATAATGTATTAATGGAATGTATCAAGTGGTCAAGAGGTGAAAGATCCTGTGAACAATGGGCAAGCTGGGATCAAACTGGAAGTGGTGGGTTGGAACTGCGATTGGATAATTAGCTATAGTGTATTTGCCAAGCGGGAGAAGTTTACACAGTGTAAAGCAGCAAGACTCGGGGCTCCATCCGTGAAGATGCCATCCATGGTTCAAATGCCAGCAAAACTCCATCTGTCAAATGATTCACCGAGTTTCACCTGTGATGGTCTCAGGTAAGCTGCCTGAACATCCTGCACCATCATCGTTGAAGCTGCCACTCTTGGCATTTCAGGCCGAAGGTTCATAGCTCAGGCGCCGTTTGAGATTGGATAAGTATTGGATTTCCATCTCAGGAGGCAACAGCTCAGTGCTTCATGGATCTTCAGGGATCTTCATCGTGCTTCCAGCTTCAGTTGCATCATGTTGGCTCATCATGTTGGCTCATCATGTTGCATCAGGCGACAGCTGAACATGCTGAACCATCCCCAGAGTGCTGAGACGTACTGAGTCAGTGCTGAGGTCTGGGTTGGATGTTGGAGCGTGAAGCAGATAAGACGACTAGAGGAGGCATTCTTGCAGATGAGATGGGCATGGGCAAAACCTTGCAGACCATCGCGCTGCTTTTGGCAGGCGCTGTTTTTCATCGCCATTGATGACATGACATGCCAAAAACCATCAACAGCCGTTGATTTGGGTGGTTTTACCGATCTGTTTGCCGATCTGTTTACTATGTTCATTGGTTTTTCATGGTGGGCCTGGCCTTGAGCTGTCAAAGTCTGTCGTGTTTCTCATTTGTCTATTTATCGACTCGGTCATGCCTCGATGCAGTTTCAAGAATTCAGAGAAATTCAGGAAAGAATTCAGGAAAGAAGTGTCACAGTTTGGTGTCAGATGGCAACAGTTTTTCCCCGCAACTCTGCCAGACAGCAGGAGAAATCAAGGGACCTACTCTCGTAGTGTGCCCAGCTGCAGCCATGCTCCAATGGCGCAACGAGATCATTCGCTTCACCAAACCGGGTTCGAAACTCAACCAGCTTTTCTTACATAGAAACCATTGCTGAGTTGCTAGACTCGGCTAGACTTCAAGGATCTTCCAAGCACTGTTGTCAAGGTCTTCATCCTCTTCAATAGCAGTGGGCACTGTTTAATTTGTTTCCCCCAACATCCTTCTGACTCAGAGATCAAAGGTAGCATCGAAGTGCGCTTGTTCTATGGGAACGACAAGAAGGACGTGCTCAGCGACCTGATGGATGACAAGGTCTTCATCAGACGCGTGGTGGTGCTCACCACGTACCAAACATTGGAGTGCAGCTATCGGCAGGAAGTGAATAAAACCAAAGTTCAGTGTGAATGGTGTGGCCGACTCTTTCAGAAGAGCAAGCTCCACTACCATCAAACATATTTCTGCGGTCCTGAAGCTCAAAGAACTGAAAAGCAGATGAAAGCACAGAGGAAGGCAGACTACAAGGACAGCTGCACAGCTGCCAATTGCTGCCACATGCTGCTTGCAGCTGCAACAGGTCTCCCAATGTTTCCCACTATCCGGCATTATTCCGGCATTGAACATGTGCTTTTGCCATCTTTCACCATTTGCGCAAGGCTTGCAATGCTTGTTGGTTGTGCTTCCTCTATCTTCCTCTCAAGGATGAAGCTGTCAAGATGATGAAGATTGGTGGCACCACCACGAATATCGCCCTGAACCCTTTGAACGCCATTCGAAGTGCTGCAACTTCCGCTCTGCGCCGATCTCCCAGTTGCAACTTGCAGCTGCCATAGATGTGCTGGGACTGTGTTTGTCTGTTTATAGGCCTGGAGTGACGAATGGTATCGGCTGAAAATGTGTTACATATCATAATCTTCTATCAATCCATTTGTGCCATGTGAGGTCGGACGGCTCGCCAGGGAAAAAAGAAAGGAAAAGATACTCCGATGATGTCAGAACCTCATTGAACCGAGCTTGCAGAAAAAAGTTATAGGGACCCCCTATTACCGTGGTAAAATAAAGGTTCCAGGGAACATATTGGAATTCTGAATATCATATTCCTATGTGTTGAATTGTGTTAGTAGCTGTTCCGTAGTATGTTGCTCATCGCAATTTTGCGTTCGTGTTAAGGGTTTGTTCCTTCAGAGATCTGGCAAGTTTGGATCAGTGTGCATATTAGTTACATGCAACATATGACTCATATAGCAGACATGCTCATCTGATCTCATCCATGTGTGTCAGATGTGCATCTCCCAGGCCATTCCCAGTGTCCGTGCTCCCGGAGGAAGCGCAGGAAGCCCTGCGCAAGGGCAAAGCCGAAGGCAATCTAGGACGTTTTTTTACATGCCAACATGATGTATGATGCCAATATGATGCCAACATGGATCAACATTGGCTGGACAACCTCCGTTTTTTTCTTCCCATATCCTACAGTACACTTCAGATGTGCAATGATGTACCTATAGGATATTGTGGGATCATATGCATGCAAGATGTTCAATAATCTCAATGAGCCAGTTTCAATATGTTTCAATTAGATCTTCCCAGATGTCCATTCCGTCCATTGCCAGGCCCCGAAATTGGCGAAAAGGCGGATGCACAGGTCAGCTAGGGCGCGCCAACTCAACTTCTGTCGTTGTCGGCCAGGCTGAACCCTCTACGCCCTTGAAGCGACAACGATCGAAGGGACCAGGCTCCGGTCACCTTGAACTCTTGTGATTTGAACCATGCTTTTCAGCATTGCTTGCACATGTTGAACAGCTCAGTCAAAACATCGACTATCAATATATGACATCATATGACATCAATGATTTGTTCCGGGCCGATGGTTCATTTTCCTCCTTGTGTTTTAACCATGTTTCGGAACTTTGGGTGCTTAATGGTGCTGCTTTGAATCATGCTGTACTTGTTGTTATTTAAGCATTGCTTGCAGGAAAGCCATCGAGTCAGTCCAGTTCCACCCCAGCACCTGGGATGCGGCAAAAGCGGGCGAAAACTGACGTCGACGCGGCCAGCGAAGCCGTGGAATCTCCGGTGCGCCAGGGCAGTGCCTGGTGTGGCTTCGAAGTATTTCAACAGTTTTTTGGGGAAATCATGGGAAAACATGGACAAAGGAGTAACATGGGAAAACTAGCTAATGAATCAGGATTTTTTTACAGCCAACAGCTGTCTTGAAGCAGGATGCTAAAGAACTGCGGTTCTTGCCAGATCGGTTTTGTTGACAAGGATATTTCATCGAGAGTTTTAGCCATGCAAAGCGACAACCACACACAACCCAGAAAGAGCCCGAAACAACGTGGGGCGATGGGGCTACGGATGCCTGTGATTCGAAAAAATGCGCGCCACATGTGGGATGTTTTGTCAAAGTTGTTCCGAGGTGAAACCAACTGGTGGTTGGGGCAAGGCCTTGAAGATGAATGCTTCGACTGCCACATTGATTGATCTTTTTCAAAGTGACTTGGCCCTGACTTTCCTCCCATTTTTCAGGGGAATATTATGGCATCTATTATTATCATTATTAATTACGATTAATTACAAGTACTCTTGTATGAATAAATAGGTATATCATCATTTATCTTGTTCCCAACGCTCTCTGAGACTTTGTTGGCTCAGGTGATGATGATGGCAGCGACTTCGAGATTATGCTGGGGGATAGCTCCAGCGCAACTCCTTTGCATGAATCCTTCAGGATGGAGCCTCAAAGAGAAATACATCGCTACTATCTCCCTTCCTGTTTTTGTTCAAATTCTTCCTTCTCAAGCAAATCATCTTTGAGTGTGTTTGCATTCGGAATTCACCTCAATCCTGTGATTGACATAAAGATCATAAAGGCATGCGAATCGCGATGGCATTGCTGAAGTGTCACATGTCAATGTCCCAACAGCTACTGCAGAGAAGCTCTCCAGGTTTCTTGCTTCCGAGCCTTCCAGTTCTTCAACGCCTTCCGCCCCGTCCAAGCCGCCAAAGACCCCTAAGAAGCCAAAGACCCCCAAGAAGGGCAAAGCCAAAGTGAAGGAGGCAGCGAGAACTTGGGATTTGTCGAAGTTGGTGCACACAAATTGGAAAAGTGTCGGGATCCATGCCAAACGATGCCAAATCAGATGAAATTAGCCATTTGGTCACAAAATAAATGCACAGCGACGTACATATAACCATCTCCTTTGATTTTTGAACCTTTCCATCATTATTGTATAGTTGCGTGGCTGAAATCTTCTGTTTTGCCTGCTGCCTGGTGCAGTGACATGACGCGGCTTGCCACAGAGCTGGCCAGCTGACATACTGTTTCTGGGGGGCTGGGCTGCCTCGGCTCCAGTGACTGAACTCTTGGAGAGGGCGATGGAGCGAGAGAGGGAGAGAGGTACATATAATTTCAGGCATCTTCAGGCTCTGTCTGTGTTTTGCTGCTCCAGTTGTATCAGGCCCCAGATCAAGAGCTTGAGCAGCTTGAGATTGATGACGAGGCGAGCATGAACAGTCCCATGGCACCGGTCCCTTGGGAAATCTGGTGACAGCTCAGGACAGCTCTGATGACATTGACCTTTCAGGGTGCTGGGCTGAGACGCTGAGAACTGCTGAGATCCAAGAAAATCATCACAGGAAATCACAGAAAACCACCTCACGATGGTCCGAATATCATTGTATATCGGCCTGGCCTGAAATGTATCATGTAAATTCATGTAATGTCACAATGTCCTGAGGTCAGCACTGTACCGCACCCATTGGGGTCGGGTGGTCCTCGATGAGGTGCATCGATGTCAGTGGGTTGGGCAGCTGGCATCAGCTCTTGGTGTGACAGGCTCACCGAATCAAGGCAAGAATCAACAGCACCGCACAGGCCAAATGTCGGACACCAGCGGCTTTCGTATGGTTCGGGGATGTTTTGGAGATGGTTTGGAGATGTTCGAAATTGCTCGTCAAGTCTTGTTAATGATGTCTTTCATTTCGGATCGGATTTTCGTTCCGAAAATTCTAATTGAATCATATTGAATCACATTGAATCCCTTATTTTGAATCCCTTATTTTGAATCCGATAGAAAAATTGAACATCCATTTGAATCCATTTGATCAACGGCGCTGTTCTCCAGCCCTGAGGCGGCCTTTGCTCTTCGAGTCGCAGGCTCCAGGTGGTGTTTATCCGGAACGTCGGGGACCCAACTTGGTGCCATGTGTTTCCACCTGGGTTTTCATGTTAGAATTGCTGGTACGTTGAAAATCGTTGAAACCTCTTTACACAGCACAGTCATCGTTTCAGTTATATACATATATAATACTGTATATGATAGCTAAAGACTAAACATGTGTTTTGCTTTGTTTGAACCTGAGGCCACTGCAAAATCGTGTGTCGGAGTTCTGGTCCATCATCCGCTTTGTGCGTTTCTATCCCTTTGCCCCAGGCTCAGTGCATCTTAGTCAAATTGCACGATGTGATCTCTAAAGCCCATATGCCCATGTGGCGAGGTCTTCCAGCAATCATGGAACTGAACCTTTGAATGCCCCCTTGATATCTGAAGTGCGGCTGAGGCCCACTACATGTGCAGCAAAAAGGGTTGCGACTGTGTGTCGCTTCATTATCGTTTTGATCCCGAGACTTCTTTGTGTCGGAGATGTGGTGGGCCCCTCAGAGATTGCCAGGTTCTCGCTTTCGTTTCTGCTAAGTCTATGCAACAGCTAGGCCACACAAAGATGCAACACCGTTCACATTTTGTGACGGAGGCCATGCTGAAGCAAGATGTTTGTTGACTTATTATGTTGTCTTATTTCCCAAATTTCTTTCCTGATCTTTTCCGAGAAGTCAATTAATCCTTGATAATCCATGTAGATTCCTATGAACTAAGCTTTTGGCAGGTGTCGAATCCCATCAAAAACTTCGGCTTCTGTGGAGCCGGCAAAATCGTCAGAGACGCAGTGCCTTTCAGCCGACTCTCCCTGCCCTCGGCCCTGCCCTCGGCTCCATGAGGCGATGGAGAAGCTGAGAACGGAAGTGCTGGACCGTCGCACTGACGAATTTTCTGGATTTGGTTCCCGGAGGATTAGTTGGTGGCCAAGATGGACATCCAACATTGGTTCCTATGTCAGTATGTCGAGTATGTTCAAAGTGGTGACCCTGGGCCAGGCATTCTCCTCCGAAGGACCAAAGTCGAACGAGCAGCCGATGTGAAGTGAGAAGCTGACAGGGACTTTTGGGAACAAACCAGTTCTCGTCCATCATGCCCCTAAATGATCCTAAATGGAAATTGATGGGGCCTGAATACTAGTGGTGGATTTTGGTGGGTTTTCAATGGTTTTGATTCTGATGGGTTTTCATTCGCTCGCTTTTCATTTGTATTGAAGGACCAGGCACCTTCGCAGGATGCTTGTCGTTTCAACAGTCAGCGTTCGGCTCGAGCTTCACTTCATCATGGCACGCTGTGGATAGCTATGGCCTCCGTGATATCATCTCAAGATAGCACCCTCCCAAGCAAAGCTGAGTGGTGTTTCGAGTGCTACCGTGGCCCTGTCGTCAAAGAAGCAAAGTTTCGAATTCTGTGCCAAAGATGTGATCGAAGCTTGTTTCTTTGTGAGAATCATGTGGATGCCATGAAGTGCCCTGGTTGCGGTCCACTGGCCCAGTTGTCAAGATTCCCCGCAAGCAATGTATCTCCTTCTACTGCGGCGACTGATGATGTGGCCTTTGGTTTGCTGAAGGATGCCAGGATTGAGGGCCTTGACGCTTGGTTGGCATCACTCTCCCTAGACAAGTACTTGCAAGCTGCCATCCTATGGTGCCATGAGGAAGGCGCGTCCTCATTGCAAGAGATCTTTAAGAACTGGGAGCAGTTGGCAGATGCTTTGAATCTCAAGCCCTTAGAAAAGACACGCATGTCGCAAGATCCCAGATGCCAGCCAAAGGCATCCATTCCCCTGAATTTTCCCGGGCCGTTCTTCGGGGGGCATGATGCCGATGATTGGGATGATGATTGGCATGATGATGGGAGGAGCGGAGGCTCTGGTGGCGACCCTGGCATGGAATGGGATGATGTGTCGCCAGACCATGGTGCTGACTTCGATGACAGATTTTCTGACTATGGCTGTGACCCGCCTGAGTATGATGATTACTGAGACTACCCCGATGATTGTGACATCGATTGATCTTTTAATGGCGGTCGTGAACTTTACAGCGATCGTGGCCCTCTAGCGGCCTCAGCAACACAGTGCGTCGAGAAAAGTGCCGCGACAGAGAGCTGCCTCTTGTACTTGTCAGCCTCTTTGGCGCCCATTGGTCTTTTCTTTCGGATAGTTCGGGTAGTTCGGCAATGAAGTTCGTTTCAATCGTTTGTGTTGCCGGGCTCTTACCGCATGAACTGCGACCCAGGTTGCCGACCTTGAGCGTGAATATCCGCGATGCGCTTAGCGTGTCTTTCTTCGCTTTCTTGGTCACCTGTCATGTCCCCACATGCCCTTCACCTCATTGCGCCCAGGTAAAGACGCGCTGTCATCTCAAGAGATGGATTTCTACACAGCAATGTACACACAAGGCGCGCAAGAATTTCGCGCATCCCATGTGACTTGTAGGCGTGGGACCATGTAGAACTTCCCGCAGATCTGCAAAGGTCGGACCATGTTCGATACCTACGTGGAAAGTGGAACAGTGCTTCACAACTATGCTCACGTGTGCGGGCCCCAATGTCTTTCAATGTTTTTTGTGCATACGAGCGGTCAAACCATGTCCTGTGACCTTGATTGGCTGGCCTGAGAAGGTTCGACCTGATCATGAGATTGCGGCAAGCAGCAATGGCCCTCAGTCAGAGGAAGTCCATGGATTGAGACATGTGATTTGGAAGATATGACAAATTGCAGAATCCATTCACAGATATTGACAGCTGCCAAGCAGTAGAGACTTATAGAAGCTGGCTGGCCTTCTGCGTTTGAAGGTCGACCATCCTTATCTCATCATCCATGGCTCCTTGAATGCCCCGGTCAGCCCGGCATGGCATGTTGTGGCAATATCGTCGCATGTCGCGGCATCACCAGTTGGATGATGTTGGATCAGGATCCATCGACTGGCTTGATTCCCACCAAGAGTCGTGGCTCCTTGGCTGAATTTACAGATCGATTTTGCTCAACTGGCTGTTTCTTTGAAAGTTGGTACCAAATTCACCAAGATTTAGTAGATTCGGTTCATTCACTTCAGTTGACCGTTTGTTTTTGGAACCTTGAGTGGTAAACGATGGTGAAATTCCATGGCACCCTGTCCATAGCCTACGCGCCCACATGATTTTTATTACCTGCGATGTCGACACCATTCGACACCATAAAATCAAGTGATCCAGGATATCGATGGATATCGATGGTCATTCATCCAGAGACTGTCCAACCCTGGTTATTTTGAATTCCAGCGGAGGCTTCACCGACATTTGCGCACTTTGCCAAGATGATATCGAGGACGATTCAGTTTATGCTGCACTTTTCTGTTTGAAAGCTGCAGGGAAGACGGCACACATGGCTATTCCATGCTATTCCATTGCTTTCCAAATCTTTGAAGCAATATGCAGCCACATTCCCTGAGGAGGGAAAGTGGTCCAAAGCTAGCTGTGGCCATTGTTTTCACCGAGAGTGCTTGGATCAGTGGCCTCCTTAACCCATCGGTAACCGTTCTGGCAACCGTGGCACCGCGGCTGGCCTTGAGGTATTTGGAACAGGCTCCCCAACTCCCCAGTGGCGGTGTGGGATGTCTGGACCTTGTGAAATCACCAGAGATTCCCTAAGACCGACTGAATAGAACTGAACCCATCCCACGTTTTACCATGTTGTACCACCACATCATACCATATCCATATATATATATATATATAATATATATATATATATATCCATATAATTAGGTCCACTAATATGCCATTTGAGAGCTTTGGCTTTGACAGCGCGGGCCTTAGGCCCTGCGTGCTTCGTGCCCTTGACCTGGGCTGACGAGGCGTGGGTCACAGCGATCCGCTGTTTCGATGTGGTCATCACCGATTGTCACGGTTCCAGGCAGAGGTGGAGAAGGATGATGACATCGTGGAAGAGGAGCCAGGACAGAAACGGACTGTTGGGATTCAGTTGGGATGTTGCATTTTGCATCTTTTTTGACTGATTCAGTTTGGCCCCATGTTATGTTTATGATTTTGCTTCTGTTTGTTATGTTGTTGAATGTTGTTGATGTGCCCCCTGCCATGGCGGGTGGCAACTTGTATTCATACTCTAGGCGATGTGCAGCGGGCTTCGAAAGGTTCGAGCAAAGGCCGAGCTCACAATGCATCGGGCAAGGCAGAGCACAGGCTGAGCACAGGTTCCGAAGAAAATTGGGCGCAAAACATGGAGAAAACAGAGATAGGATTCAAGTGATGCAAGATTGGTTGATAGAGGTATGGGACCCTATGCGCTGTGCGTCATTTGACTCATTGAAGTCATTCGTGTCCGAGCTGTGCGTATAGCCTACTCGTACCAACTGATCGACTCGCCTCACTCTGTCTCAGTTGTAAGGCCGAAGCAGCCCAACTGCCATGGTTGATTGCCCTCTGCGACTACATGTGCTGGGGCGATCCCAACAAAAACACCAGCAGTTCATGACATCTGCACCTGCCAGGTATCATGCAGAAGATCAAAACCTCGGACCGGGGTGAAGGGTTGCAAGATGTTGCGTCTGCGGAATGCAGAGATCATCACCCTGGGGAGATCTTGACGAAGCTTGGCAGGAATTTCAAACCTCCACGAAGATCGAGGCCTTGGTGGAGGAGATCAAAAAGATGGAGTCGGCGGATTCCACCAACAAGGCGGACCTCCACGAGACATCTCTTCTTCTCCCCAGTTTCGTGGACTCGTGGAATGGTCGGAATGGTCGGAATGGCCGATGGCTGGTCTTAAATGATCTTCTGTGGTGAGGTTTCAGCTCGAGGCTCCAGGTGAATCCTTTGAGCATCTTCCAGAATTTCCCGATCCCGAGAGATCTCCAGATGTTTCATGATGTTTCCAGACGTGTCCTATCCTCCAGGCCTTGGTCTTCTCGCAGTTCACCCGTTTCTTGGAGCTCATCGAATGGCGCCTCAAAAGGGAAGGCATCTCTGCAGCCACAGTGCTGGGCAGTATGCCCATTGTGGCGAGGACGGGGAGAAGGGGACATGGTGAGACATGCTGAGACTCATCGTGACCGATCGGACCAAGACGCATAACACAAATACGATACAATAACACAGTGAGCAGGCATCACTTGAGATTTTTCAGCACTGCAACACAAGCGCCGTTGAAGTTCAGTTGTGCAATGCAATGCTATAGATATAGATATAGATAGATATAGATAGATAATGATAGATATATAGATATAGATATATATTTATATACATGATATATCATACAACTGTTGTTGCAACGCTGCTAGGAACAACATCATCGTGTCGTTCCAGACAGAGCCAACCCTAAAGGTGCTACTGATCTCCTTGAAAGCTGGAGGCAAGGAGATCTCAGCATCTCAGCCAGCGAGTGAATCTCACAGCCAGTTTTGGTGTCAGGTGAAGGCCTCAACCTGCAAGCAGCCAACCACATCTTCCTCATGGATCCATGGTGGGGCTCCAGGGACCCAGGGAACCCAAGGGACCTGGGACATCTGCCGCAAAGATCCCGCTGAGCCAGGTGGAATCCCGCAGCAGAGGCGCAGGCCATCCAACGCCAGGGGACTGAGTTCTTTGCAGATCTGACCGTGTTGGGCGAGAAAGATCTAAAAAAGAAAAGGGAAACACCTAGAACAACTTACTGGTGCTTAGTAGGGAATGGGGGAATGGGATGATTATTAATGGTTATTATAGGTCATTCCCCCATTCCCTGCTAAGCACCAGTAAGACAATTGTCTTAAAATTAGTTCCACACATCCCGCAGCTACCCCATGGTAAGGTGCGCATCGCATCGGTCAAGTCCGACCGGTGAAGGCGTTACGTTTCGTAGCGGCGGGGAGCTGAGGGTGTGAACTGCGCTGCAAGTAATCCCATCCTATCCCATCCTTCTTATTTTAAAGACCCCCATTCTATGGTCCCAAATATGTGTAAATACTAAATTCATCTGAATTAATTTCCTTTTTTTAGGATGTTTAATTTGAACAGGGGATCAGATTGATACAGTAAGCCCAATAATCAAGTATTGCACATGAGGCCTGCATGGGCCTTTGTCAAGTACCCGAATGCTATCGGAAATTCCGAGGCCGAAACCATCGAGGAGAAGATCATCGAGCTGCAAGAGAAGAAACAAACCGTCTTCGACTGCACGGTGGGCAACAGCAACCAGGCCATGCCACCAGTGCCAGCACCAGGATGCACCAGGTAGATCCAGGTGGTGCAGTCAATGAAGCGTATCGCCCTGGGGTCCCCTGGGGCGGGTTGAAGACTGAAGGCTCTGCAGCGACTTTCGGCCGAAGACATTCGCTTCCTCTTCAGTGTGGAGCCGAAGTTCCAGGGTGGTGACGTTGGGCAAAGCTTAGTCGCTTCGTGCTTCGGAAAACTGAAAATAACACTTCTTGAGACTTCATACCACTGTTCAAAAATCATGAGACACCTATTGCCCGAAACATATCATGATGCATTTTTTGTCGAGCAAGGCAACTGATGAAACGGCAGACGGTCAAGCTGAAGTTCTTCCAAACGTGGGAGAAAACAGAGCTGACTGGAAGGGAGTCATGTCCGACCAAGCCTGGCAGTGCTGTTGCTGAAAACCAACTCCACTCCGATGTTGAGATCCATTTCCAAAAAGGAGTGCTGAGTATGCAAATCTGTTCTATGGTATTTCAGCCAAAAATCTAAAAGACTTCAGGTCGGATAGGTCAGGCTGGGCACGTGCAGTGACATGAGATCCCAACTGCTGTGAAGGGCTTCCAGTGCTCCTTCCAATGGCGGGCGGGGATCGCAGTGGGGTAGCTGGTAAAGCCTTGACTGTGGCAAAAAAGTAGCTGCGGCTGTGACTTCAGCTGTGAATCATTGGCAAATTTGGGCATGTCAGATGATTATAGCAGATATATAGCAGATATATAGCAGATATATAGCAGATATATGGCAGATATATAGCAGATATATAGCAGATATGGTTGTGATAAGTCCAGGGCTCAGCAGTTCTTGGGCCATGGCGGCCATGTTTGCCTGACATGTTGACCCATGACATGACCCTGCAGTGTGGCTCAAACCTGGATGAACCAGGGCGAGTGATTGGTGATGAAGCGCCGGTCTCCATATCAGTGGGGGAGCCTGGTATCCGACATCCAACATTTTGCTGTTTTATATCAATTATATTTAGTTATATGATATTTCATATTTCAATATATGTTATAATCTTACACCATAGACCTGGAAGGGAAAGGCCCATTGGTTGATCGAGCGTGTGGTGGATTTTGCAGAATGCATTATGATAGTTTTAGACACGCAGATTCGAATAATTAGCCTGTGAGTTTTGACCGCATGTCACCTTTCAGCCATTTGCCGAGACATGGTTTTGGACTCATTCTGCCTTCTGACGCTTTTGCATAGAGTTTTTCCCTTCGGATGCTCTTCACCTAGGTACCCCAACACTAGCCAAAAGGGCAGATGGGTTGAAAAAGGACAGCGGATACAGAGAGATTCATCATTCACCGTCAGTGATGAAACATGATGAAACTGGGAAACGGGTATGAAACATTATGAAACCATGTGGGTTCTTCCATGTTCTTCCATGTTCTTCATCTTTCCAGGGCAGTCATGCAAAATTTCCCGACTTTTGCTGAGGATTTTCCGATCGATTTCATCGTTTGTCGATTTCCAGGAGCTGTGGCCAAGCTTTGTTTGTTGGCGCTGGATGACCGTTTTGGTCCTGGCTACCGGGCTCCGCTGCCACCGTGGTGAACTTAGAAATTATGCTGAGTGGCAAAGCACTCTGAAGCTTCATGAAGTTTGGATCATTCGGCATCTCAAGACTGATTGCAAAATATTGCACAGATGTGCTTAAAGGTTCTTCTACAGTGAGATGGTTGCCCCTTTCCTTAGTTTCGACGGCCGCGGGCCCAGCTTGTGCGTTGAGCTGACGATATTTGATGAGACTTGATGCCTTTGGCCAGTCACAGAGCAGATTGGTACAGGCCCAGTGGCAGATCAACTGTACGTGATCGGTGGCAGAGACAATAATCAGGCCTGGTTTCGGGGTGCCTCGTCTCGGCTCGATAGATCTTGCCAGTGTGAACGATGCCAATGAAATTTGAGATGATCAACTTGTACAACTGAAATTCACCAGCTTTGTCCTTCGCATCTCCATCTCTTGACCCACAGGAACCGTTGGATGTGGTCGAGATGTTCGACGCATGGAACGGAAAGCCACTGGGCTCGTTGGATGATGAGGGGACGACCAACAAATTGAACCCTTCAACTGAGGTGGATCACATGCCCTGGAATGTTGGCAAGGAGGGCAGGCCTGAGAGACAAAATGAGACGAACATTGTTTGAATCTATTCAAATCGAAGTTTACAATAATCTACAAAGTTTACATGCGGAATCATTTCCATATGATGCTGATATGGCAGGGTTTTACCAGGCTCTCGGCTTGAACTTTCTGTTTTCGAGATGTCAGCCGGGCACAGGATGCGCTGCAGCACCTCTACCAAACGGCTGTTTGATGGTTTGTGGAGGCAGCTGCCATCGGCTGCCATACTTTTTTCATGTCTAGACAGACTTGACATGTCACTTGACATGTCAAGACATGTCCTAGGTGGCAGTTGTGGTTGATGGTGAGACCATGTGAGACCAGCTGAAGTTGAACTTCCAAGTCCTCGGTGTCCTCGGTGTCGCAGGCTATGACGAGCAGGGCATCGTTCGTGGCGTTCTAGACAGCTGCGAGGTGCGTGTCGGATGATGTCGGATGCAGTTGGGTACTGTTGCACTTTGCCCCTAACACCGGCCTAGCACCATGTGTTTTTGTTTTTGACATTTCAAAATGCCAAAATCTGGTGCTTGCAAGGTGTTTGACCCAGTCAAGCAGCGGTGGGGCAAGACAGGCGCAGTCAGGATCTGAGAAGATGGCGCCGATGGCGCCTGTCTTGTTTCTGGCACTTGTTTCGCCATGGAGCAATGAGAATGGCTTGGAAAATCTATGCATTGTGTTCTGAGGCGTTGCTCAGAGCACGCTGGGGTCATGGTTCGTCCGGCTGAGTTTTGAGTAGGGCGGGCAGGGACTTGACATGGCTTACCAGAACTTACCAGACTGTCAGCTCAACGTATTTGAGCCTGGTCTGGATGGCAGGCTGCTCGGTCTTAGGATCAGAAGTTTACGCAGCAAAGCCCTCAAAGCCCTCACTTCTTGGGGGTCGTTCGGATTGGAACTGCCAAAACATGTCAAAGCACTATGACCTGTTGATTTCCATATGGACAATATATGGACTACCTATGGCCCCTAATTATAGCATATTATAGCTATATGGGCTATATATGGCCCCTGTAGCTTAATAGCTCCATAATGTGGCATTGCATAGCTGATAGCAACTTGTAGCCCTCAGGTCGGGGGCTGTGCGCTCCTTCAGGGTGCCCTCATCGGAGAGGATTGGGCCGAGCTGGTCAAATTGGTCACAACGGCCGTAGGATTTTGATTTGTGGCAGGGACAAAGTTGTGGTGCCCTTATGTCACAGGAACTGATGGAGACGCTACGCAGCTGCGAAGCCACCTTGCAGCAACGAAATGCAATGTGAATTCGATGCTTTCAACGCCTTTTCACGACTTTCTCACTAGGTGCACGTTTGCTTTTTCTTGCAAGAGATGCAAGTTGCAGTGGCAAGACAACGAAGCAAAAAAATCAGACATCCAACATGACCCAAACATTGTAACTTTGCCATCATTACCTGTTGCATTAATCCTAACACTATGAACCATCATCAAATATCATCGAATATTGGCATGCTGAGATATACAATTCATCCAATCATCCAATCATCCAATCATCCAATCATCCAATCATCCAATCATCCAATCATCCAATCATCCAATCATCATCATCATCATCATCATCATCATCATCATCATCATCATCATCATCATCATCATCATCATCATCACCCTCACCCACCAAACATCCAAACATCAGAAGAATCTGCTGAGGCCTACGACGTCACCACCGACCAATGGCGCGCTGCTCCGAGCCTCAACGTGGCTCGGGCGGGTGCCAGGCCGACCGGGCAGAGACGCAGCAAATGATGGAAACCATGCTTTCAATGTTTTCATCAAGTTTGAGAGACAAATGATAGATATTATATTTTTGTTCTTGCATATGTATATATACATATAAAATGATATGATAACTTGATGATATAGAACTATAACTTGCCTATAACTTAGATGTAAGCATCATTTGATTTCATCGTAAAATTGTAAAGTTTTCGCATCAGAATTGGTTGCGCTTGCACCCTCTTGACATTGCAATCAAGTCCATGGGGAAGATTGAACCCCCCTATCGCCAGGGTAGTGACGATCGCTGGTGGCAAGTTGGCGGCTGTGGGCGGCTGTGATGATGTGTTTGGCAGAGCAGAGTCTGCACCTTGGGAAAGTGCACAGCATTGTGATGCCAAATGTTTTTCTTAGCGTTGCTGAGTTTTGGAGTGGGCCGCACCCAGATTTCAGAATCAAAGTCAGCAATTCGGGTAATTAAGATGCAAGAAACTGATTGTTGGATTCAGGCAATCTTGGAGGCAAATCTGAATTTGGATGCTATGAACTAAGGATGCTTGCAAGTGTTGAGATCTTGAGGCAAGGGTGACTTGGTAGCAAGCGCAGTTTAACTTTCAGACCAGAGTTGACTGGGTGTTGTTTTTTTTCCCCACATTTTGCCGCAGCTTACAACGGAATTCTAAGGAGCAGCAACTGGGAGCTCCTGGACACACAACTAGGTGTCCCAAGGACCTGGACGGCCTGGGGTGGCACCGGGAATGGGCACCTGGGATGGCCGTGGCCGGCCGCCACGGAGTTTTGGGTCGAAATCTCCACAGGACCACCGCAGCAGCAGTTGCGCTCGATGCTGAACGGATCCTGGTGAGACGCCTCCAGCGGTTTGGAAATCTTGGGATGTTTGGAAGATGTTTGGAAGATGGGGAGACCATGGAAAGGAGACCATGGAATCGGGGCGAATGCAGAGCACTGCGGCACGATTCGGGGCAAGATATTCCATGCAATTCCATGCAATTCCAATCCCAAACGCTCCCAAACCACAAATCATGACCCATCCCAAACTGCCAGGTCATGGGTGGTGCACCCTCTCTGTCGTCCGCAGAGGCACAGCCGGAAACCGATAACATGTGTATAGTAAGTAGAACTATAACTGAAACGATTCTCCCAAGATTGCAAGAAATCTGTGGGATTTTGATGGATTTTTGTGTGTTCAAAATCTGGTTTTCATATGGTTTTCATACCGAATCTCTGGCTGATCTGCACCAGGTGTATCACGTCCCAAAGAAACCCCAGGATGGTCAAGGCGCGCGGACAGAATTGAGAGCCACGTGGCACCGGCTCATTTCTCTTGATTGGATGAAAACCGCCATAACTTTCGACCCCCAAAAGGCCGGCAGGTTATATTCTAAGTTCCCTTCGGAAGGGGTGTTCATGGATCCATTTGAATCCATTTCATTCTTTTTCATTGTTTCAATTTGTTCCATGAAGTTCCAAGCATTTGATGGCGTTTTTCCAAGTTTTCAGGAGAGGCCTCATCGTGCCGGCAGATCCAGATTGGCGACATGGCTGAAGGCCGCATGGGCTGTCAAGCCGTTGTGATGCGACTGCCGGCGCCTGGAAGGTCCTAGCCTCAGGGAGGGCCTCAGATGCTGAATTTCTGGTCAAGTTCTGGTTCGTCTATGGATATGGATGTAATCAGCTCCTTGGAAAATGGGGAAAATGACTACTACTATAAATTTATATAATAGTTATTTAACACAATTTAGTTAGATGATTGTCTCAACGAACTAAACCTCCATTTAGTTTGGGGATGCCATTGGATTTTGCAGCCAATGAAGGCCAAGATGAAGGCATATCATATATTGCATCTATGCTGGTGTGACTTGTGTTCAAGGACATTTCCAACATGCACGCGGCAATGCGTCGTAGTGGTCGGGGGTGAGAATGGAGATGAGGAGCGGTCAGAGCAACCGTATCCAGCAATGGTCAACATCAGTCAACCAGCATCAAAACACTTTTCTTTTTGTCACATCTGTCGGTATTGCAGGACTGGGAAGACGAAGGGGCGACTTTGGCGCGGCAGTTTAGCACTGTCTTAGTTTTCGATGCGGAAGAAGGAGTCTGGCGACCGACAGACGCCTCTTGGCGTGTGTGTCATTTGGGACAGGGAAATGTAGCTGAAAAACGTGGACTGCCATAGGCTGCAATCCTTCAACCACGGATATATCTTTAGCAGGTGGATGATATTGGAATGCATTGGATGTGCTTGGCTCTGGCACCACATGTTTACCACATCTTTGCCACATGGCACAACCAGATGTCGCCAATACCGAGTTTACTCCGAGGCGTTTCCACAGTTGCCAACACCGCGAACTGCTATGGCACTTTGTGTCGCTCCAGGGATGGTGGTCGCAGCCTAAGGGGCACGCCATGGCACCATGGCATCACCCTGGGGGGATCCATGCAGCGACTGTGATGTTCGCTGAGGTTGGTCATGTCCAGTAGCTCGCTCTCGCAGCGATTTTTGGATGGTCCGGCCTCGATTCCAAAACCTGAACGAACCCTTTTCAAAGGGTCTCAAAAAATGAGTTGATATGAGTTGATACGAGTTGTGGAGCCAAGGGTTTAGCTATGTTCAGCTGTTGATTGGCTGTTGATTCTTTTGATTTTGTTTTTGCCCCTTTGGGGCGTGAGTGTTTTGGCAGATGGTTAGACATACCATCAGGATTGAAGAGAGGCGTCCATGTCCAAATGACATCGGTCCATCCCTTTGAGATTGCCGTGGATACTGGTGATATTTGGTGATCACTCGGCGACGAGCCATTTGTGGAGAAACTGCCAATGGCAGAGTCAGCTGAATCGCTCTGATTGCCATGACCCTGAGAGATTCGGCTGTAACACATCTTACGAACATAGTGACATAGAGGAGAATAGAATAGAAGTAGTAGAACCACCAACTGAAGTATGACAGAGAAGTGCACTTTTTCCAAAGTTCAGTGCTGTGCCCACATGCGTCGGACCTTCAACACCGGTTATTTTCTCTGACATGGTTTCCTCCTAGTCCTAACGTTTGTCTCTCATTTCCTTGTCACGCTGATTGATCCTAACATATCCTAACCCTCCATGCCATGCAATGATGTTTGTGCAGGCTTACAATAATAGTAATGCTATTTGATATCAACCAGCTATGGACCAGAATTGACCAGAACAAAACCGCTCCTAGTGCGGAAGACCTCGACAGCGTCATGGCAGGGTACTCCCCTAACTGGGAGCTACATCCAAAGTGTGGCTGTATACACCTTTCAGCCACAAATGTGTGGCTGCAGGCAGCAATCGCAATCCGCTGTAGCCATGGTATGCCATGGTTCGTAGCTTAGACATGCTGAGACCACTAGCCGTCACTTGCCATGGACTCGTTGACAACCTGAAAGCATCAGCTGTCTGCAAAGCCCACAGGGACGACTGAATTGTAGGCGGGTGGTGTGTCGGGGAAAGCACACCAGGCAGTGCCATCCCGGGCATATCAACCATGGGAACTCACTTGCGAACTGCGGCCGTTTCGTATGGGGTTCTTAAAGCATTATAAAGTACCTGAGTGCAGAAGTTGTGTTGTTGTAGTTGCACATTTCCACACAATCTCCAAAACGGCACTGCAAGTCAGCGCTCCCTACCGATCTTTGTCTCACTTGTGCGCATGTCCATAGGACAGGTCGCAAACTGCAGAGGGCCCTCAATCGAAGCTCATTGCAAATCTTCCCGAGATACCAAATATTGACATTGTATTTGTTCATTTTTTTGTCAGTTGTTGATAACCATGACTCGTTGATACAAACATCCTTGCAGCTGATTTTTGCGCATTATAGTGGATTTTCCCATAAAAAATGGTGATTTCCCATTAAAAATGGTGATTTCCCATTAAAAATGGTGATTTCCCATTAAAAATGGTGATTTCCCATTAAAAATAATGTTTTGCTCCTTTAGATTCGGTGTAGATTGAGCGTTGGCTTCGCTCGGCCGCTCTGTTCTGCCCCGCAATTGTCTCAGCGCCCTCGGCGTCGCGACACTCGTGCGAACTACTCGAGGCCGAAATCATGGGACCGTGGACATACCGTGGACTGCCAACATTGGGAATTACCTGAATGGAATTCAAAAATATTCAAAGAATTCAACAGCATGGAGATATATCGAGATGTCTCTGCAGCTTGACTTCGTTCTGCTGGTATTGTTCGGACGAACCAATAGACGGATGTTGCAAAGTATGAGGTGGTATGAGCAGAAATCAATGAATATTAATGAATGTTCTGGTGGCAACTTCTGACAATTCTGAACCAGAACTCTCCCTCCCCCGGAGCCCAAGAAGCCACAGAAAAAAATCATAACTCACCAACATCCATCAACATCCATCAACATCCATCAATATCCATCAACATCCATCAACATCCATCAACATCCAACCACCAACCAGCATGAAAGATCCATTTGGGAAAGGTGGCACGATGTGGCAACTCAGGTCGCACGACAGGTCGCACTTGTCATAAGCTGCACAGTGGAGCTGCAAGTTGTTTTCATGGCCCTCGTGGTGATCTCGGCAGATCCAGATCCCCAAGGGCGAGGGCAGTGGGGTGCTTAATAGATCAAGGGCCACTGTCTTGCAGAACATCCAACGATGACCGGAAAAATGTGTCCGAACTGCTTTTGGTGTTTGGAGATGGCCAACTTAGAACATCTATTGAGGAAGTTGTTGGAGCGATGAAGGCGAACAGCTTTGCTTGAAATTATCTGGACTCAATGTTCAATACTGTAGCGGCTGTTGCTGCTTAAAAATAGCAATCAGAATATAAAAAAATGATGGAGAAAATTAATATAGCCGCACTTTTTTGGTCAGGACATGCACGAAGGGTTACTGAGTGCTTGGCTTTGGCTGAGAGAGAAAAAGCTGGTCCGGGCTTCCAAACGCCAAAAAGCTTGCAGCACTCGCAATCGACTGAAGTGGCTAGCGGGAATTCATGCCGGTCAACGTTTTCGTGGCGTTTCTGCCGGCAAGCCGGAGAAGCATTCCGGTGTGCAACCCATCAGCGAGAAGCAGCGTGACTTGGGACACAGGCGCCAATAACCCCTGCAAGAGGGGTTGTGAGGTTGTGGTACTTGGCGCTAACATGCGTGAACCCATTCAAGACCCAGAACATCCCAGAACACATTGTTGAATGTTGAAAGTATCTTTGAAGAATTTTGAAGATCTTCGAATCTTCCCAAGGCTCTCAGGCTCTCTGACCTCCAGAGTGCCAGAGTCTTCGTGGGCGTCGCGTTTGCTGGGGGAGACTGAGACAGTTTGAGGGGCATTTCTTTAGAAGGGAAAAAAGCTGGGCTGACAGTCCGTTCAGAAAGGTTGTCATTGCAGTGATCAGCCCAGTTGAAATTTGCCTTGATTTGCTATGCGGCACAGCATGTCACAGCAGGTTTGAAGCAGTTTTTCCCTACGTTTTTCACTTGTTTGCTTTGTCCAATGCTGCCGGACTCCAACGTCTCAAGTGTCGGAGGGCGGTCGCTGTCATGGCCATGACTGCCCTGGCGGCGCTGCCAGTGGCCAGGGCGGCTGTGCCGGTGGCCGTGCCAGCGCGGTTGGGGTCGGAGCCACGGCTTCGGCCAACTGCGAACCAAAGCAGAGGTGCCAGCGATTGGCGAGTTTGCAGCCTTTACATTAACTTGACATGGCTTTCAAATTTAGTTTTCCCAATTCAGCTTGTAGAATTCAAGGTTATCTCAGTCATCTCAGTCATCGCTCAGTCATCCCGATTCGAGCCAGCAAGGTATTGCTGCGCCATGTGGCCTCATCATGGTCTCTACTGCGGCCTTTGACTTCTGCAGAGGAGGCAAATTGGTTGATCAATGTTGATCATGGTTTATCAATTTGAGACCCATGCATGCTTGGCTCGTTTCCCCCTACATGACATGGTGAAAGCGCAAGCTTGGATTCGACCTGCAACTTGCCTTGCAACTTGCGGTAGGAGTGCGCCATCCGCGGCGGCGCGGTTGGATTACAGCTGTGCGCTCTACTGTCGTTTCGCCTTTTGGAGAGGCTTTGGCTGGGTGGACGAGTCCAGAAGATTCCAGAATATGAATTTGTGCCGATTGTGTCATCACAGTCAGAGCAACAAAAATGCGTGGGGAGGCGCCCTGTGGTGCATAGATTGCCGGGTGCCAGGAAACGAAAGTAGAAGAGGTGGAAGAAGCGAAGAAAGAATCAGAGACCGAAAGCAAAACTGAGAAGCCAAAGCTGTCCTTGACCTGGGACAATGTCCAAGAGGCCCTTGTGGATATTTACATATATTTACCGCCTGCTGTGGATATTTGGAAAATGATATTTCTGCAAATTCGAAAGAAACGTCAAGAATGTTCACAACCAATCTGTGATCATTTTTCCATACATTTTCCCATCAACGGCTGTGGTTTGGTGGTCGGATTTTTCTGTAGGTCCTGGATGAGCTGCGGCCGTACCTGAAGAGCGATGGCGGCGACTGCAAGATCGTCGACATCGATGGACCACTGGTGAAGTTGGAGCTAATGGGCGCCTGCAGCAGCTGTTCGGCATCCTCCACCACCATGAAAATGGGCATTGAGAAGCTTGGACACAGTGCTTACTTAGCATTTGATAGATGTTAAGTAGTAATGTCACGTAATTTCTGATGCTGTAAGGGATTATAGTGGATTATAGGTGTTTGTGATATTTTATAGTTCATGATAGTACAGTATTCTTGTGGCATTCAGTATTTGTGCAGGTGTGGTGGTTGGCTGTTGGTGATGTCATTTCATGTCACTCTGTGGTGTCAGGAAGACGCTCAAAGAGCGGATTCCAGAGGTGGAGGAGGTGGTGGCAGTCACTCCGGAACAGGAGCCACTCACCACTGCAGGTGTGGAGGAGGCAGGAGAACACCACAAATATGGGATTTTCATACATTGAATGACACAGTCTAACACTTGCGTCAGATCATACTGTTCAAATTATAGGATCATGTACTACTACATCACCAGTAGTTTTTCACGGATTTTTTAACCGCTGTTGCGGACTTTACCTGTTCCGATGGGCGTCATACTGCAGCCGTACTGGACATGTCGGAACTCCGTCAGATGATATTCCAGCCAGGTGCTGAATGGCATCCGACCCTTTCTGAGCGTTAGCAGTGGATCCATTGAGATTTTCGAGCTGGGTGAGGAGAATGACAAGGTGGTACTCAAGATGATGGGCCCACCACTGAAGAGCATGGCGGCCACTGGGCGGTAGGATGCTGTAGCACATGGGCAGGAGAAATGTAGGGTCAGAATATCTTGGGACCAGGCTGGGGTCAGAGAAGTTGGTAGAAACAACCAGTAACAACCAGTAACAACCAGTAACACCATGTAACAACATGATGCAACATGATGCAACAACTAATTATTAGTCTTTTATCACTTTTTCATCCATGGTGCTGCAACCGATGGGAATTTACCTTGACCAAGGTCAGAGTGGAGGTCCAGAATCGGATCAAGCGGAAGTACCCAGCTGTACAGGAAGTCACCATAGTAGGCGAAGATGGAAAAGCTCCATCCTCCGCCTGAGGCTGCACTCAGAATTTTCACCTGACTTTGGCTGGAAATGAGTTACAGTTAGTTACAGTTAGTTTGGAGTTTTTCAACTGCAGATTCAGTTTTGTTTCCCCAATCTTCAAAGAGTCCAGTAAGTCTGCGGTGCTTAAAGTCTCATACTCTGGGTGGCTTTGGATTGCGCTCCTGCAAGGAGGGCCACACGGTGGCTTTTTCCAGAGCAATACCCGTGCGTTCAGAGGAAGAAGATGCATCCATACACATTATATAACTCATCGGAATTTCTTTAGGTCTCCAGTAGGAATCACCTGGTGAGAGAGAGAGAGAGAGAGAGGGAGAGATTGATCTCGAAACATGTCCAGCTTGGTTGCCGTTCTTTGACCATGTGTGGCTCCCTGTGTCCCAATGCTCTTAGAACAGCACTGGCACTGGCACTATCCACAAAGGTGCACCACGAGGATATTGTTGGTAGTGCCACACATCTGTGGCAACACACGCGTCTCCACAAAGTCATAGGCATCTCTGGTTACAAACTGTGCAACAGATCACCTGTGTATGTGGGATTTGGTTTTAGATCATTTTCTTCGAAGGCATAGACTGCCAGGAGTAACAAGGAAGATGCCTAGTCCACTTCTGGTTGGAGGAACTTGAAAGACTTCAAAGGTTAAGAGTATTGAATGCCGTTTGATCTCTACTGCCACATGGCGTGATGGCGGAGGGTGACCTTGATGGCAAAGAACAGGATGGAGGACGGTGCGGGATGTGTGACAGCATGGGTGAACAAGTTGGCCTTTCATCCTCCTCGTACTGAACCAGCCAAAAGGGGCTCAGCACCGCAGTCTTGTTTCGACTGATGCATTATTTGATTTTTTGTCCAAAGCTATTTGGGGTCGAAACTTCTAGATGGCTCCTACAGGTAGCACCGTTTGCACTAGTTGTATCTGGTTGTGCCACACCCACCTCTCACCAGTCACAACCAGTCACAACCCGTCACAGCCAGTCACAGCCGCAGTCGAGGACGAAAGCTGAGACCCACCTGCGAAGTCTGTGAGAAGGTGGAGTCCCGATATCGTGAGGCACTTACAGAAATCTGGCAGGATCTGCCAGGGATACAACCTTGGTATGGTTGGTGGCTTCCTATTTGGGAGGATCATCTACAATTGGCTAATTATTAATTTGTTTGATGGGTTGAAGCCACCAACCAGATTTCTCGATTTCAGATGACCCTTTGATTTGGCAGGGAGTAGCCTTGACATCAATCAGAGCCAAGGATGCCCCGCATGTGAGATCCGGAGCTGTTCTGCGGCGTGCGTTCAGGCTCACGCACGCGCCGGATTTCTTGCAACCCCAAGTTGATCCTGGTAGCTGTATTACAGGTAGTCAGAATGTTTGTTGCATGTTGGACCTTTGATTATAACACGTCTACATTACATATGTATATACATCTATGAGTGATCATTTATGACCTTTTCAAGTAGCCTTTCTTTTCATTTTGTCCAAATGCAGAGCTGCAAGTTGATCTCATGCTGGATGTGCAGCTTGGGCTCTTAGTGTGCAACATGCAAAAACCATGGATGAAGCTGACAGAGCCGCCATCGCTGCAGCGCTGCAGGCAAGATGCGAGAGCTGATTTAGAATGCTTTCGATTGGGAGCGAGTCAACCAGTCATTTTGAACAGAACGCATTGGCCGCATTGGCCGCATTGGCGCCCTCAATGTATGATCATATGAGCCACGAGGATTTACTCCAGATATTTGCGCATAATCAATATGCTGCTTGTTTTTTTCGAAGAAACCAATGTCCACTTAAAAGGAATGACCAGAGATGACAAGAGTCCGAAACGATGCGAGGAGTTGGGCGAAGAAATCGATCCAGATGCTGGGTTCACAGTGGTTCCCTTGACCGAATGCCCTCATGTCACAGAGCTCCCGGCGTGGGAAATTTCGATGAAAGCTCGATGTTCTGTTTGCAAAGAAGATGAAGTGTGGATCTGTGGCACCTGCGGTGAGATCCTTTGCTCACGCTACAAGAACCAACATATGTTGGCACATGCGCAAGAACACAATCATTCAGTGGGTCTGTCATTTTCAGATCTCTCATTCTGGTGCTTCAAGTGCAACGCCTATTTGGATGTCTACGCCATTCCGGAACTCCATTCCCTGTACCGGGCGGCTCACGTCGCAAAGTTCGGCGATCAGCCCAGCCTTCCCGGGGCCAGTTCCAGTGGAGCCACTGGCTCTGCGGGATCTGCCAGTTCTTCGGGATGAACAGCCCTGCGGAAGCAAAAACGGAGCCACCAGATGTCACCAGTTGCTGCGTTGCTACTGCGTTACATGTCAGATGATGTCAGTTGATGTCAGATGTTGCTGGTGATTTCATGGGATTTCATGTGTCAGGCGCATAAACAAGAGTCCGGCTGTACTGGGAAGCGACCACGCACTGAACGAGTGGCACCTTTGAATGCCTTTACTGATGGTGTCAGGGTCCTCAGTCCAGAGGGACCTTGCTTGCGTTGAAGCTGGGTTGGCTCAAGTCATCAAACTCCGTCGGATGCTAGTCAGAATGAAGTTTGTTCAACCTTTCAAGTGGTGTGACTAGGCATTTTTGAACGACTTATGCCCTCAATGTACCGGGTGAAACAAGTGGCAGCCTGTTTTCCAATTAAGTTGTCTTTTTCCCCAATAAACAGTGGCAGTCCTGCAGTGAAAATGACGGATTTGGGACATTTCAGCAGGTCCTTCTACGAGATTTCGGGCTCTTAGAGGAGGTCGATGCAGCAGTTGATAGAGCTGACCGAGACTTGCGAATCCGCGACGAGGACTTGCGCTTGCTGAACATGTTGGATGTTGAAATTCAGTAGGTTTCAGCAGAGAAAGATAGATAGCTAGATAGCTAGCTAGATAGATAGATACTAGATGATGGAAGACCGATAGATAGATAGATAGATAGATAGATAATAGATATTCATGTATACTCACCGGAAGAGATTCAACGTGAATGCCGCCCTTTGAAATTGGAATATTGCGAGACCTTTGGGAGGAGATGAAACTTTATCAGCCCAGGCGGGGATTCGGTATGAATTGCATCCGCGCAGAGTTTCCCATTTTGGGCAGCGGGCATCAGCAGGGTCCTGCAAGGCGTCACAAGCAGCGCATTCAGCTGGCACGAGCTTGTGCGGCTCCAGAGAGGCAAATGAGGCGGGGAGCATTTGCCAAGTTGTTTGGAGACATTGGATATTTGAAAGTTGGTATAAAGATTATAGTAAAATATGGTGAAGTAGTGAAGTATGAAGCGTCCGAAGTCAAAGCCACCTTTCTTGAAGCAATTTTCTTCAGACTTCAAGATTAAGAAGAAAATAAATCAAAGATAAAATCAAAAAGTGTCCTGATGTGTGCTGAGACTTTGGTTTTTCTGTTCGAAAATACTTCGCTTCTTTCAGCTAGGCTGATCTTGGCGCCCTTCGCCATGTCCATCGCACGGGAGAACAGCTCCAGGGTGGTGGATGGAGGTCGACGCAAGGGCGCGAAAGGTGTGACCCCCAGTGCATAGGGATTTGATGGGGATCTCATGGGGATCTTGTGAAGTCAAATTGTGGAATCGCTTGGATTTGTTTGGATTATTTTGGATCTTATGAATTACACCATTTCTATCAATTTTTATTGCTGATCACTTATAAACATCAGCCAGTTGCATTCCCCATTCTCCACTAGCTGATGGATGATGCCGGCTGTTCCAGGGAAAGGAAAGGGAAAGAAAGGCCAAGGCCAAGATCTCTGTTTGCCGACAGGTAATCGTTCTTTGGTTCTTTGCTCTTTGCTGATTCAAAGCATGTCTCACCTTGTCGCATTGGCGTGGCGTGTCGCATGTCAGGGTCCTCCAACCCCGGCTACATCTCTTGGCGCGTCGATTGGCATTTTGCTGCCTGCAGTCAAGTCCTCACAGAGCCTCGGTGGAATCGTGCGGCATCACGATGACACGATATGAGACACCTCTGAATTTGCCGAATAGCCAGTTATAAGCTAGTTATATATAGTGAGGTACAATTTATTCAGTTGTAGTCAGTTCTACTTTGCTTCATGAAGTGACCTCCTATGCTTTGAGGAAAGAGCCATACCAGAGCACGAAGTGATTGGTTGTGTCTTGGCAAGGGCCTTGGTCTCCTGAAGGGCACATTTGCATTCATTGATTTACTACACATCATGTGCAAGAATTGTTCTTGAATGGAAAAGGATTTCAGATCTTGCATTGCATTTCGATATGTTTAGCCTCTTCAGCCTCTGTACATGTTTCTTCGCCTTTCTTCAGGGTAAGTTTCTGAATAACTCCCTGCCGCGGGGGCCGACAAGACATTTGCTTGTCCCGTGTGCCTGGCTGTTTTGAAGCTGATTGACTTTCACCAAATGTGGGTGCGCCCCAACAATGATGCACGCGCCAAACTGGCAATTTTCATGTGGAAAACAATGATCAAACCACAGGATTTGGGGGGTTCCAACTTGTGTTTTTGCTCATGTGCTCCTCATCTTCGCATATCTTTGCCAGGTATGCTGAGCTGGGAGTTGAGAAATTGGAGGCCATGACCACATGAGTTGGATCCCGATGCCGACTATGATCCTTTCCTGATGTTTGGCTCGGTATTAGACTGGTATTAGAGGGCGTTGAGTCAAGTTCTGATCCTTCTACTTCTAGTTTGCGGTTCATGACATTCTGGATTTCGCACATGTAGGAGTCACACCATTTCGTGACACGTCGGACACGCCATGCCTTGTTGGTTTCAGACAGTATCTCAGGATGTAGTTTGTGTTGAAGAATTGTGTGAATGCTTTGTTTCTAGCAGGGTTTGGCCGAAAACCTGAATTCATGGAGAGAATATATTCGTGAAGTGGGAATGGTAGATATAGAATGAAATGACATGGCAAAAAAGAGCCTGGAATTTTCCTTGCGAGGAAGGAAGGAGAGTAGCCAGCTAATTGATGGTCTCTTCATAAGGTAGAGGCTATACCGATCTATAGATCTATCCCGTCTGCATCTGTATCATGTGTGAGGCGAGCTTAAAGGAGACACCACATGACACCACAAGATACCACAAGCTATGATTGTGGTAGGTCCGGTAGGTGGTTTTTGCCAATGAAAGTAAATGCAAGTCTTGAGTTCAAAGTTGTCCATCCGTTGCTGATTTTGTCACTGTATTGACAGGTCTTTCTCCACCAGCCACCCCGGACCAAAGAGAACAAAGTCCAGGCGAAGGAACTGAGCACTTGGCTCAGTGACTTGTGACCAAGGAAGTGGGAAAGTAGATTGATGATGATTGACAGAGCGTATACCAGTTACATGTGATAGATCATGATAGATCATGATAAATCATGATAGATCGTGATAGATGGTGATAGATCATTCTCAACAAGCAGATGGGAAGTTCTGTCCGGTTTTCCGTTGAACCTGCAATGACATTCGTCTAAGGTGACTCAGAGGAGGAATCCGAGGAGTCTCCCGTTTCGAGGTAGCCCCAGCATACTCGACTGAGATCACCGCAGAAACTCGTCATTTGTTCCGCGTTTTGCTGCGAGGCCAGCCCCTCTTCCTCCACCTCCACCACCACCAGATCCACTGCTCAGTGCTCCTTGGAGGCGTCCTCCACCAGACCAAGAGGCGGGATGTTGCGAAAATTGGATGGGGAAACTATGTCGGAAACTGTATGAAACTGTCATCATCGATGCCGGTGCCCAATAAATGCACATAAATCTGTGGGGAGGGTTATGAAGGGTTTAATCATGTTTTACCTCACTTTTAACTTTTGAGAAGTTCTTGCAGGGACCCTTGGAGCCTCGCTGAGACGTATGAGAATTGTACAGGATTCTCTTTGCTGAAGTTTTTCACAGGAGTCGGAGTCAGAAGAGGAGGAGAGCGAGAGGGAAGAGGAAGCAGCGGAAGGTGAAGAGAAAGGATCCGAAGCTGATCTATGTAGCGAATACATTCCATATGTGAGGCCGATCCATGTGCACCCGCTCCACATCATACGAGTCATGGTTTGCAGATGCGAATCTGTGCAAGTTTGCAGCTTTGGTGTGGCAGGCTTGACAAATCCAGAACTCTTCGGGAAAATCTCATGGACAGGGCCATCGTCGAATACCCCATGCTACATGTAGCAATGCCGCAGGACGCTGCAGTGCCTTCGAGTAAAATTCGGAAGTTTTCCATTCAGTTTTCCTCATGTGTCACGGATTGCAACTCAGAAATCAGCAAGTCCAGAAACAATCAACCCATCACAATCCATCACTGGTCACCCGATCTGAAGGAGCTAAATCATTTTCTCGATGCAAGGGGATGAAAAAAATGTGGCCTGGCAGACCTCGGTGTCTTGGGTGGGCTGAAACAGTGTACCTGATAGCATGATTTGTACTTTGACATTGCTGCTTCTGGCTGGCCATTGCTCAAGTGGCCCCGAATGTAAGGGAGATATCTTCAAGAGGCTGAACCAAGATTTGCATGCAGGCCTTTGTGGCTACAATTAAGCATCAAAACAATTCACATTGGTCAAATTTTCAAGCCGCATCATTTCCAGCAACTTCAACATTCCTAATGCCTTTCTAGTGCCCCTGCTCCCAGTCACAGACAGATCCATCAGCCACTTTGGACTTTAGAGATGACCCATGTGACCCGATGGACTTCCACCGATGTGGCGGACTGGTTGGAGCAGTGCTTACATCTTCCTGGCCAATCCTTCCGTGAGGCCGACATCGATGGGACCAAGTTGCTGGGGTTGGATGAACAGCAGCTCCACACACTGGGCTTGGAGGATGCACAGGTGGCCAGACTGCAGAGCCACATCTCAGCATTTCGGGCCGTGGGTCCAGGTAAGGGGCAGGGTTGCCAAGGTCCTGTGAAGCTCCAGTTGGGGGCAAAGCCGGACCCGGTGTGTTTGACACCGCGAGAAACCGGAGAGAAAACCCGCACCCACAGACCCCAAAGGACTCGCAGGACCCACAGCTTAGAACGAGCCACCGGAGCCACCGGTGCCACTGGAAGCCCAGCCAAGATCTCCAAGGTTCGTAGTTCCAGTCTGGGCCAACCGCGGATTCGCTCACAAGCGCGCCCAGCGCGCCAGCAGGTGCACGGTGCCGCCCAGGAACTGATGGAATTCAGTCGGCAGATCAGACAGCTGCAGGACCTGCGGGACAAGGAAACGGCCAAGATCCTGGAGCAAGGGAGGTGCAGACCCTCTCGGCCAAGGTCCAGACCTAGTTCCAGAACCAGGTCCAGTCAGTCCAGCCCTACAAAGCAAACTCCTCGGACCCCTGTGACACCTCAGACTCCTGGGCCTTTTGGGGCACGGGAGCGGACACAGACACCGAGTCAGCTTGACAGAGTGACTTCATTTGTACCGCTCAAGCGAGGGCAAGAGCAGTACAAGTTAGGCCCTACTAATAGGCAGAAACAAGGGCAGAAACCGCCTCGGCCGAAACTGGCTTCTCAGAAGGTGTCACCACAGGCAAAACCTGTTCCAAAGACTGACGAACTTGCAGCAGAACCACCGGAAGAAACGCCAGGATTGACAGGAGAGGAACTCACGCCATTGGCCTTGAAAATTGTAAAGGCTGCCCAACAGCCTGAAGAAGTTGCAGAAGTGAAGCAGCCAGAAGAAAAACCACCACTGACAGGTGAAGAACTCATGCCATTGGCGTTGAAAATCGTTGAAGCTGCCCAGCACACTGAGGAACGACCAGAAGTGAAAGAGCCAGAGAATTTATATTTGACGGGCGCGGAGCTCATGCCATTGGCATTGAAGATTGTAGAAACTGCCATGGGAAAGGGAGATGAAAACGAAAACGAAAACCAAAAAACCAGCGATTCGGAGGATCCCAAGGATGTCTTCAAGTTGCTTGCGGAATTGTCGCAAGGCCTGGATGGTTCAGAGCTCCAAATTTCTCAGGAAGAGGCCGAGGAAGCTTGGCGCCCTTCATTGGAGCAACTCCCCATGAGTTCAGAGTTGGAGGCAGCCGCATCTCAATTTGGAACCACAGCAACCATGACACCAACAGCAACAATGTCATCGGTTTCCATGAGTCCTGGCAGAGTTTCCTCAAAGTTTGCCCCGCCTACCCGTCCCTTCAGTGCACTCAATGAGTATTTGCCCAATTCTGCTTGTAGCTGCCAAAAAACGGCGGAACGCGCAGTTCCTTGCCTCAGTCATTGCGGGCCCACTCTGAAGTCTCATGGCTCTAAGGGCTTCAAGTTCAGCAAAGTCGCTCGAAAGGAAGTCCGCTCAGTTTCTCCATGCAACGGAGTCTACACGCCTCGCTTTCGCGATCACATCCCAGGTGGGACGTTCCCAACTGCCTCCCGCTGGCAGATTGAAAAGCAAATTTCAAACTGTTGTGCACTTGACCTGAGTGTTGATTGCAAACTGTTGCACCCTCTTTGGTTGAATTCTTGGTGTTCGTTCGAACTCGATGGTTTGCTACAGTACTTCTTCCAGTGCAAAGATGGCTAAAAGGCAGATACTATGATACCACTGTCCAACACCACGCAGTAGCTCAAAATCATGTGAGAATGAACTTATTGAGCACACAGGCATGTACTCGATTTGTACTGCTCTCTGCTAGCTACAGAGATCCAGCTACATGATGTTACGCATTCAATGGCACTTAACGTTGTATGACTCCTATATGATTCTTGTTTGGATATGATTGGTTATGAGAAATCAATGCAAATGTCAATGAAAATTCCACAAAAATTGCCCATTTCACAGTCGGTTTCACAACATGGCATCCTTCCGTGCCTGACACGGGACCTTTCTGCTCCACCTCGGCCTGGTCGTGCTAGTCACACGGTGCCGGGAGAACACGTGACTTTGAAATGACTCGTGACATGTCGTGACGCATTTTTAGAGGGAACATCATCGAACTGGGATTGGAACGGAGTGGAATGCATTTTTGACCCATTTTCATTGAATATCTTGTGCGAAACAGTAAATTCAAAATGGTGCAGCCCATCATTCTAGTCATCATTACAGTTTATCATTCTCAAGGGCCTTGTCGTCCTAATCATGGACCTTGGTTTGGCTTGACCTTAATCAATTCCGATGCCTTTCTGCTATGCTGTTCGCAGGAACTACGTCCAAGAAGTGCGAAACCCAGATTTAAACAGTCACTGTGTTGCAACTGTCTGCAGAATTTGTAGAGAAAGAGCTACTTCTAAGGCTACGATGTGGGATCATGACATGGCTAATGGTATCTCACACAGCATGGAAAGATGGAAAAGATGGGAACGATGAGAAAGATGAGAGCATCCTCAGCATACACATTAATCATAAACAAGGATTCTTAGTTTTGACACGTTGAGACTCCAAGTGACGTGCCAGGAGCTAGAGCTGTATTCGGCTCAAGATCCGCTCGGCTACTTTTCAGTGCTCAGTCATTTTCTGGCATGGCAGAGGCCGATCCGGCTTTGTTGAAAGTGTTCAGAGATGCCGTGGAGATCCTTTGCAAAGAACTTGCTCCTGGAGAGGCAGAAGGCTTCAGGAAATTTGTGGCTGAACTGTTGAAACCTACACTGGATGGCTACACGGGCCCAGCAGAAATAGCCCATCCTCTTAATCACATGCTGCTGGGCGGCAAGGGCCAAAAGCACTTTCCAGGTGTGAACCTCAAGGACCCGAAGGACGTCAGTGACATTCTGCGCAGTTTCTGGAGATGCTTCTCAGACAAGGAATGTTTTTGCCAGGAAGAAGGGGGCAAACTCAAATACTTTGGGAAGTTTTCTCACGGGCTTCGCAAGGGCAAAGTATTCGAGTTCAGGGTCAACAAGGGAGAGTCCGCACTCAGAAGTGGCTGGGAAGTTACGGATCAGGATCGACTCCAAGACCTGAAGAACATGAACCTGAAGGCATACTGCCACAGGGCTTCTGATGCGCTTCGGGCAGGTCAAATTGGTGGTAGTCTTGGGGCTGGCTTCGGCGCCTACGTTTTCGAGCAATTGTATCGGAAGATTTGCTCAGATTTGGACCATCAAATCGGCACAGTGGAGGAGGTATCTCTGTTTGTGGGTAAATCTGCTTCAATTCCCGTGGGCAGCCTTGTAGGCGGAAGCGTCGCAAGTTTTGTGGCAGGCTTTCAAAGCGTGTCCATGCTTGGCCCCATGAAGTTCCAAATATGTGCTGCATTGTGTGGGGCTGGGGCTGGATTCGTGGTGGGTGTTGCCGTCACGGGCGCATCAGCTGCCATAGGTTTTTGTGTTCAGCAGATGGTCCAAGAGACTGAGAAGTTTGCGAAGCTTGCGCAGATGGCAAGGAAGCGGCGTATGCAGTTGGAGCAATATGTTCAGAACATGACAGATGCTCTGAGAAGTAGGCTCGAGAAGATAGCTTCTGACATTGGGGCTGTAGCCGACCTCATTGATGACGCGGCCAAAGCCTTGAAGAATGGCGTGGACTCAGTGGAAGAGGTCTTGAAATGGATTGGAGTTATTCAAGTGGCGAAGGTGGCATGTCAGCAGATTCTTCTGGCACTGGATGCGCTGGAGAAGGATGTTTTGAATCATTTTGAGGCACTACATCGCACTCATGCCACCACAGTGAGAGAGTTCCAAGAGGCTGTTGAGAGCCAGCGGTTTGGAGATGCCGCCAGAGGCAGCATTGCAGCCCTGACCTTGCCACTTTTGCTTGTGCCGCCTGAAGGGTGGATACTTTCCGGAGTCATCAACGGCGTTTCAAGTGCTGTCTACCATACCCGCTCCCACTTCCGCAGGCAGCGGATCACTGAAGCAGCTCACTCCGGAATTGTTCAAGAACTCGGCATGCTGGAGCTTGGTGTCAATCTCTTGCAATGCGAAGAACAACGCAACAAGTGCAAAGATTTGCTCAAGGAGGTGGAGGACTTGATGGACGAGGGGCAGAAGAAATTGAACAAATTGATTCAAGAGGCAAAGGCAGAGAAGAATGAGAACACAGGTTGCAATGGTTGCATGGCATGGACTTCGCTCTGGACTCATTCTCATGGTCATTCAGACAGATTGGAGGACAGCTGGCTCGTCCAAAACCTGATCCCAGCGTACTGATCATTCAGCAGATGAACTTGGCGCTCAATGGCGTGGTACGCCAGCGGCGCAAAGCCTCGGAACTGTTGGGTGAGGAAAACTATGGAAGAAAACAAAATCCAAGCACGTTTTGAACTTTGTTGCTTGAATGGCATATGTTTGAAATTGGTTGAACATGAACATGTTTGAATCTTTAAGCTGTTTGTTGACAAAAAGGACTTTAGATTAGATAACTCAAGTGGGTGATGGCCGATGATGCTCTTGCCAGGCAGCCTGCGGCAGCAACATGCCAAAGGAAAAGATGCCCAAGGCCCCTGCTGTTGGTCAGGTGATGATGTTCAAAATCAGATTCCGGAAAGATGATTTGAGAGCTTCTGTCGATACTTGACACAGAATGCGTCACCGACTTGCATGTTTAGGAAACGATTTCCGACCTGCATCCTGCATCCACTATAGGCACCTGAGAGTTGGAACCATTTGGAACCTTTCTCATCTGGCAAATGGAAAACAGAGCGAACCTGCTATGTTGGTGCAACGTCTGAGTGCTTTGCACCTTGGATGGTGGGCTTAGGGAACACAACTTCCCTTCGTCCAGCCATCTCGCCGCAACTCGCTGTAGCATCTCAGGTCACCTCAGATCTCCGGCAGCCACGATTTGCGTGCCATTTTAGCCCAAACTCACCAGGATTTGCATCTGATCAAGAGTTTGTATTGCAGATCAGAACAGGGTTGAGTTAATAGTTAATACCATTTCATCACAGATTTGGGATATGTTTGGGCAAAACAATCTAGATTGATCAACAAAAATCAGGATAGATGTCAATCAAATTTGATGATCCATCATATGATGCTCAATTATTATCATGGCCACACATGGCCACGTAAATCGGGCTATAGATCATCTTAATACTTTCAACAAAAATCACAAGATGTCAATCAAGGTTTGAATAAAGAGACCATTTACCCATAGTGTTCCATATTTTTCCATAAATTTCCCATAGATTTCCATAGGTTTCCATAGATTTCCATATTTTTCCGCACATTTCCATAGGTTTCCATAGATTTCCATATTTTTACGTAAATTTCCATAGCTTTCCCCATGTTTTTTTCGATTCGTGGATGGCCATGGCATCCCTTCCACGTCTGCCGCATCCGCCGCGCCGGGATCTCTCAGCTCCACCACCTCGACCTGGCCGCGCCGGTCACACGGTCTGGGCCTGGAAACGCCTGGAAAGCCGTGGGGGAATGGATCTGGGAACATCAAAGAACCCATGATCTGATCTGAAGTGTATTGAAGTGTATGATATTAGAAGTGTATGTAATATATGTAGTACATGTTGCTGTATAATTACACATATATATATATATATATGTACTATTCAGACAATGATTCTGAAGCACGGATTTCAAACAACATATCACATCAGATGTCAGATCACAGCTCATTCCACCCCCGTGTGCCATGCCAGGAATTACGCTCAAGGAGTGCAAATCCCAGATACCATGCAATGCTGCTGCAACTGACACAGATCACATCCGTGAAACAACGACATTTCTAAGGCCATGATGCCAAAAACAGGTGGGATCATGATGCCCTTGGAAATTCAACATGGATTTGTTCAAAGAAATGGGGCATTCCTCATGCCACATACCTACATAAATTGAATAGCCGTTTTAGTGGGGACAAGCAGCGGCACAACTAGATGATAAGCAACTGGATTTTGGGGTGCCCTATTCTTGGACAGAATCGGACCATGACAGATTCATTGTGCCATGATGTTTCAATATCTTGAAGCCTTTGTTGGCAAGATGTGGATGGGTGAAGTGAGATGGCAGGCTGCCTGTAGTAGCGCATGGTAAAGGAAAAGATGCACAAGGCCTGTGGGTTGGGTGATGTCATTCCGTTTCCCAACAACTTGAACTGAGATGGTATGAGCATGACCTTCAACAGAATTCAACAGGCACTTGTTTGCCATCATCCAACTATAGTACTCTATAGTTTTTATCATGTCGTATCATGTGATATCCCATTGGATGTTGTTGGCCCATGGCCACCTTCAGCCATTTCCACGGCTGCGGCTGCGCCCCTGCCATGGCTGGATCCGCTCGATCTGCTCTGGTGCTGTTGGCCCCAGCCATAGCCTTCGTGGGTCAGCTGTCTATCAGCCCACCCAGCTCCGTGGCACGACACGCGAAGATCGGGAAGATCGAGGTGTCAGTTTTCAGTGACCTCGCCTGACCCTGGTGTTATGTTGGAATGAAAAATCTGGATGCTGCGGTGGAGAAATTTGGAGAGGAACGTGTGGAAGTCTCTTGGCTTCCTTACATCATTGATCCTGGAACATCCGCTGGAGGTGAAGAATATTTTGCGTATAACAAGAGACGTTGGGGCAGTGATGGCTGGACATATTCCTTAAAAGCCCTTGGCCGAAAAGTTGGGGCTCCATTTCGGGACTGGAAGTGGTGGCCAAATACCTTGAAAGCACATTGCCTGGTTCACTTGGCACAGGAGAAAGGTATATCTTCCGCAACTGCCAAGGCAGTTTTGTTTGAAGCCCTGTATGAAAAAGGTGCAAACCTCTCCAGTGCGAAGGTTTTAGCCGAGCTGGCGAACGAAAAGTTGGCTTTGTCGAAGGAGGAGGTCTTGGACTATTTGGAATCACGGCAGGGGGAGCAGGCGGTCCTTCAATTGGTGCGTGCGGGACAAGACATTGTCCAAGGCGGTGTTCCCTTTTTCATCGTCAGAGGTGCTGGGCAGCCCTTAGGCTTTTCTGGGGCTCAGCCATCGGAACAACTGCTCCAGATTCTGAAAAAAGCCAGCGGAGATTCAGATTAGGTCTTTGGATTTGAATGGATGCAATTCACACATTGTTCATGAGGGTTCTATTGATTCCAATGTGAATTTTCAACAATTCTCCAAAAAAGTACAGATAGCACAGTTTGAATTCAGAACTCATAGCGATTGTCTCACCCCGTAGCCGGAAGATGAGTTCTCTTCAAAATTATGATCGTTTAAGAAATTGTTTCCCAAATGACGCCCAATTTCAAAATTTCATTGTTGAGCTGAAGAAGAGCAGAAACGCTCAGTCTCAGCTTGTGTGTGGGAGGGCACATGAATGACACCACTGCAGCATCATGCAGAGGTGAGAATATTGTGCGCTGCCCCAACACCAACTTGGACAAGAACAAAGTCTTGAAAAGGGCTGCTAGCGCTCAAGGGTGGTGTGCATAGGATGACGCGCTCAAGATCAGATTTTCTTGGCAACGGGAAGAAGTGGCAACGAAGTCATTGCTATTTCAACAATGCAGAGCCATGGCCACCCTGCGCTTGTCTAGCCACGTGAAGAAAGAGCAAAATAGGAAAAACTGTGCAGCTGGTATATGTTACGAAAGTCAGCCGAAGGCCTGGGCTGAGTATAGGTATAAGCGAAGCGAAGCGAAGCTAATCTGGGGGGTGTGGGGGGGGGAGGCTCTGATTTGGGCCCGTTTGGGANNNATTTGGGCCCGTTTGGGAAGGTGAGGCCAGAGCCTGGCTGGGGAGAGCTCAAAAACAGGTGCCTGGAATTTTCGTTTTTCGGAGCTTGAAAGGGAAGCTCCATTTTGGGCACTTTTTGGCTTTTTTTGGTTGATTTTTGGCG
>BGPT01000182.1:315778-329588 GCA_003297045.1 Symbiodinium sp. clade C Y103 | reverse complement strand
AAAGCGTCTGTGGGTAAAAGTGTTTCTGTGTAGAGATGTTTGTGTGTAAACGGGTCTGTGTGTAAAAGTGTTTGTGTGTGAAAGAGTCTGTGTGAAAAAGCATGTGTGTGGGTAAACCGGCCTGTGTGTAAAAGGGTCTGCGTGTAAAAGTGTCTGTGTGTAAAAGCATTTCTGTGTAAAGGAGNAGTTTGTGCGTAAAAGGGTCTGTGTGTAAAAGCGTCTGTGTGTAAAAGCGTCTGTGTGTAAAGGCGTCTGTGTGTGAAAGGGTCTGTGTGTAAAAGGGTGTGTGTGTAAAAGCGTCTGTGTGGAAAGGCGTCTGTGCGTAAAAGGGTCTGTGTGTAAAAACTTTTGTGTGTAGTGTAAAAGGGTCTCCGTGTAAAAGCGTCTCTGTGTAAAAGCGTCTCTGTGTGAGGAATTGGTGTGTAAAAGGGTCTGTGTGTAAAAGTGTTTCTGTGTAAAGGCGTCTCTGTGTGAGGAATTGGTGTGTAAAAGGGTCTGTGTGTAAAAGTGTTTCTGTGTAAAGCTGTTTGTGTGTAAAAGGGTCTGTGTGTAAAAGTGTNGTGTAAAAGTGTTTGCGTGTAAAAGTGTCTGTGTGTAAAGAGCATACAGTGCAAAGAAAAAAACGCCGCCTGAGCATTTGTTTGGAGGCTGGCTTTCGTGCCCCCCCTTCTCAGGTGATGTATAATTATTAAGATATTAATCAACATATTGGATATCTTCATGATTTCATTTCCAATTTCTTCAATTTCTTGTGTTTTTTTAGTTCCCTTCCTTGAGTCCCCACGGCAGGCCCAAAAGCGACTCCAAGGGCCGAGCCCAAAGTGCCATCCAACATGCGGCCGCATCCAGCCTTCCAGGTGTTAGCATTGTTTTCGCCAAAAAAATGTGGGTTTAAGATGGTTCAAGCCACTTTAAGCTACTTTAAGGCCATTTCTCAGTGATCTGAGCTGGTTGCAGCATGTGGAGCATCTTGCAACTGATTTTTCCGATGAAATTTGGATTTGGATGTCACAGGTGATTCAGGCAACTGATGAACAGTTGGAAGCTGCTTTGCGTGCTCGACCTGCGCGACCAGTCACGGCCTCAAGTGGCATCGCTGTCATGGTGGGGAGTCATCTTCCACCTGTTGGGACAGTTTGGGGCAGGGGTTTCCTGGGCTCTGCTTCAACATGGCCAGAATTGATTTAATCAAATGAGGTTCTTGCGGTTCTTGCGTTTTCTTTCTGTATGTATTTGTTCTTGGCTGTGTTTGTTCGCGCCATGCTTTTGTCATCTTTTATCCACAGCTGACTTCAGCCATGGGTGCCCGATGATATCCCATGATGCACGCCTGAAAATTCCTCACGAGAGAACCTGCCTTGAGGCACCACCTGAGGCCAGGGATGACATAATTTGGCTCAGGGTTGAAATCAGGATGTGGTAAGACTTGGAGCTTCCCCTGCCGTCATCCATTGCTATCCCTTTTTTCAATTGCTACATCTCAGACTTGAGACGCAAAACATGTTGTTCTGCTTGGAGTCAATGTTGCGACGTGCAGGCTCAACACGGCATTCTTTTGTTGGAGTTTTTCGGCATCACTGCGCAGGCAGGGTCACCAGGTTTAGGTTCTTTGAAACAGGTGGTTGAGGCAACCAGACCTGATTTTGCGGTCCACAGCCAACAAATATGTGGTCCACAGTTGCAGATTCGCATCATGACTTTCCGCTGTCAGGAAGTGCTGTCCACCTACAACGTTCAAATCGCCGAACTTCCAGGACTTCCAGGCCCTGAGAGACTGAGTCCTGTCAGCAGCTGCAGATGGATCCTGGCAGGTCAGAAGGTCGCGGAGACGAAGCCTGAACGCATAGCCAGCATGTTTGCAGAAAACATCAGAAACCCAGATGATGGGGGGATGATGGGTGCAAAAGATAGCATTGAACTAAGGCGTGAATTGGTGGGAGAAACAATGATAAACATTGGATGGGTCGGATGGGTAAACATATTTTGCTTAAACCATTCTGTGAATCGCTTTCTTTGCCAGGTCGGCAAGGTTCAAAGTCCACCCCCAGAACGCCACGGGAGGCAGTTCAAGTGTGGCTCAGGGATACAAGTGTGACAGTTCAATTTCAAGGATACTTCAAAAGATTCAAAAGGATTCAAAAGGTAAGTTCGTTTTGATGCGTCAGAGCCTTTCTAATTACAGAAGCCATTGGCCAAGTTGCTGTCACTGTCATTGCTTTTGATATCTCTTGAAGTCTTGGTAGTGTGTGATATGTTTGGATGTTGCCACTGCAGGACGCTAAAGCGAAACCCTTGGTGAAGCGAAGTGGATCAGTTGCATCGACAATGTCTGAAGCATCTGAAGGTGATGCCGATGGCTGGCTGACTGCCACATGTTGGGCAGTATCTGGAAGGAGAAGGGGGGGATTGGGGGAATGGAGAGCTGATAGCTGAGTCATGTTGAGCAAATCATCCCACTTTTCTCTGACGTGCTGTGACATTGCAAGCTGGGTGTGAACTCCAGTTTCTTGAGACGCTCTGCGTCACAGGAGAGATGCAACGACTGGACCCAGCTGTTCGGCAGTACTGGCAGTGGCCCTTCCAAACGAAGCAAGATCGATCGCCACAAGTCGACGCTGTCGGCTGCAGTACAAGTCCCATGATTGGGTGAAGTGGGGCTTAGCCGTGAGGAGAGATCCAGCGTCTTGGTTGGGCCAGCTTTCCATGCCGCTGCTGCTGGGGTTAGAGAAACCTGTGCTGATGTGCAGCGTCGAAAGGTCAGGGCCAGAAGGTTCTTCCCACAAACTGATCCTCCACTGGTCCGTGAGGGAGGACAGCAACAAGTTTCTGCTGCGCGTGGGCAGTGTCCTGTGGCAGTACCGTTGGCGTTGGTGCAATATGCTTAGCCAATGGAACTTGGGAAGCATCAAAAAAACCAGTGCTGTGGAATGGGGCAACTATATCTCAGCTCCTTTGGTTGGTGAATGGTCCGCAGGGACCTGTGGAACCCTGGAAGTATCTCTGAGATATAGCGCCAATCCCCAGGCTTCCCTTGAAGCCTCCACTTTAAACGTGACCTCCTGTGACTGGAGTGACTGGAGTGACAGCACAGGTCCAGTGGTGTTGGGCATCTCTCCACCAGATCCTACAGATCAAGTGATGGAGGTCTCATTGGATCCAGCTGATCCATGCAGGGCCAGCATCAGATGGCACAGCTTTGTGGCGGAGGCTCACTATCGTTTGGAGTATCGGGTGCAGCTAAGAGGCAGCGAGGAGAAAGGCCTATGGAAGTTGGTGGCTTGGAAGGAAGCAGCTGCCGACCTGCAGCAGGATTTCACTCAGATTCTGGACACTCTGATGCAGCTTGGCAAGTCTAAGTCTGACAGCGAGAAACAAGACCACCCACATCCACACCTTGCTTTTGCGAATAGTTCCACATTTTGGATGACCTTAGCCTTGAATATTGCTTTGATTATCTTGGATGTACGTGTGCTCACAAGTTGCCCAGTTCCTCCAGTTCCTCAATCCAGGCCCAGTCATTCCTATGTGGTTCGTGTCCAAGCCCGTTATGCCGGTGGTGATGGCCTTGGTGGCGGATGGTCAGCCGACCTGGCGCGGAGCTTTCAAACTCCTGCGTCCTGGCGCGCTGACAGCGCCACACTCCGTGCACCGCAGCTGGTGCCCGAGCCAGCAGGATCACGGGCCACACAGGCCGCGTATTGATAGATACAAAATGGATCTATATGGGGAATCCAGCGAGTTTTTTCTTTGAAAGATATTACTACCAGGTGTTTTATCTATAAGGAGAGAGTGACATAGGGATGGAGAGATCAAATGAAGCAGCATGGCTCTTGCGATTTTGACTGCGATTCTCGGCTGCCAGGTCACAAGGCGCTTCGTGTTACTTCCAAATGACCCAGATGTGGAGCTGGAGTGGGCCGTCCCAGGCGGCAGCATTTGAAATTGCCATTGCGCGGTCACATGCAAAACGAAGCCTGGGAGGTCAACGCTGGGAAAAGCTCTCCTTCACAGCTGCAGATGGCATTGCATCCTTTGATGTGGTGAAATTGCAGTACAGGCCAGCTTTCATATGTTTTCCTTACATGAAACATCATGAAACCATATAAGCCTTTAGAAGAGGCCCAACAGCATTCTACAGCATTTGCATGAAAGTAGGTGGGAAACATTTCTTTCAGCAAGAAAACATCGGGTAGCGCCGCGGAGAGGCTTGGGAAGAACGCTGATGCCTTGATACGATGGACTTCCCATGGCAAAGCAGGAGAGATCGCCTGGATTTCCACAGGGATGGAGGCGGGTCATCCTGAGTTGTTTTGGAGTTCAGCTGTCATATAGTTCTTGCTGTTGAATATTTGTAGCATTTGTAGCTTGCATAAGTTACATGTACTTGACCAACTTACTGGTGCTTAGCAGGGAATGGGGTAATGGGCAATGGGATGCTTATTAATGGTTATTATAGGTCATTCCCCCATTCCCTGCTAAGCACCAGTAAGCCAAAGATTACATTCTCAATTCCCAATCATTCCCAATGTCATGCAGGTCCCTTGCCTGGGGCGAGTGGAGCTTCGCGCAGATGGGGTTGCGGAGTTGTTGTTTGACCCTGTGAGTGGTGCAGAGGTGTGGAAACATGTGGAAACTGTGCCACTTGAGGTTCTCATAGGTTATGGGGCCAAAATTCATTGCCCAAAAAAACAGCAGATGTTGGTTCTGTTTGATGTTAGTAGTAACTATATCAAAGTATTAGCCATCCAATTTTGGAGCATCATGGGTATTTGATTCTGACCCATGCTCCATATCATGGTGTTGCTGTTGAGAGCCTAAAGCAGACGAGCGTTTTGAATTCTCATCGTTGCGAAGTATCTCGCTTTCGTTTGCATTTTTCTTCTCTCGAGCCTGTTTTAATTGAATTGCTTGGTGTCGACAATACTTGGGTCACAGTTTTCTGTGGCTTGGTGTTCCAAATATCTTCCCAGATGTTTCCACATGTGCCGGAGGTTGCATCCTGTTTTCAGATCCGCTGCGAGGCCGTTGCCTTAGTCTTGCGGGGTTGAGATATTAATTGTTTGATCAGCCTCGGGCCCAATGGAGAAGTACATGCCTTGATATCCCAGGAACCCAATGGAGAAGTCGTGGATTTCCCTCCTATGGCAATCCAGGGCAACAGGCCAGGAAGTTGTGAGATGGTGAATCATGCTGAATCACCCTAATAGATTCCAATAAATTTCGACAATATTCCATGACATTCCATGTAATTTTCCATATGCTCCATATTAATTTCCACACATTCCAGATAAAATTTCGATACATTCCATATAATTTCCCATGTATTCCATTGTATTCCATCATATACCCATGGTTTACATGGCACACGGATTCCGCAAGTGAAAGCCATGGCTGTCAGGGAGATCAAATTCTTGGTGGGTCCCACCAAGCTGGCCCAGTTGGCAGGCCCAAAACTCAGCAGAATTTCCCAGAAAGAAACGGAGGTTTTGTTCGCTGGGAAAATCATCGAACGAAATGGTGGATTTTCCAGCAAGCCATGGACCAGAGGATTAAATGTTGAATTTGATTCATTGTTCAATCACTGGTAGTCAAAAGCTTTCGAAACCTTAAGGGGGTTGGGAATACTTGGGATTCCCCTTGGGATATCTCCGTCTCAGATGTCCCAGGCCGCAGCTTCCGAGTACGTTTGCGTGGTCCTGACACCTCCTCTTGGTCCCCCTGGTCGCCGGTGCACACGGCGATTTCGCCAGCCCTGGCTGGGCCAAGGCCCAACAGCCTCCGGGCAAGTGCCATGGCTGGCTGACATCAAGATGTCGGTGGTTTCTTAAGATGGGGGATCCCCAACTCACCATGGGTTTCAATACTTAAGGTTTCAATACTTATGGGTTTCCAAGTCAATCAATTTCTAATGATTTGGATGATTTGGAGGTGCCACCATTTTGGGAAACCCTCCACATGTTGAAGGTGCCTACGTGGCGTTTGTGACAAGACATCGGTTTTCACTTTTGTGTTTCTTTCACACCAGCCCGATGAATTCAAGAGAATTGGGAGTTTCCATAAAAATGGTGAAATTCAACAATAAATTTGAAATGTTCAAAGGGTACATATACATTTCGAAGCAAACTGAGGTACTTACGAAGCCACCACGGGGCAAGGCTCCCAGGAATTTCAGGAGATGGTGGCGGCCACTTCCAAGGGAACCGCCATGAAACTTTCTTGGGAGGGCTTCGCTGCATCCGATAGTCTGAGGCTGAGGATGTTTGGAGGATGCAGGGCCAATGAATGGCATGGTGCTGGTTCCATGTGAAAATCTGATGGCAGCACCTTAAGTGCCATGAGTAGGAGAATGTAGGAGAAACTTTCTATCCAACTGAGCTCAGCTGGACATTTTTTGGGACCGGCCGCCAGAAGCAGCAAGTCCTCTCAGTGTTGTTTGATAAGGTAATCCAATTGGCTACCACTTGAAGCTGAAACTCAAGTTGCAGGAGACCTGCAGCCCCGAGGTACCCGAGATAGTTGCATTTTTGATCGCCGGTGCTAAATGGAGAGGGCCAAGGATCTATGGTTGTATCATGTTCTAGCCATATTCCCTAGTAAATAGGGGGGGTAACTTCTAAGAATTTCCAAACTGACAGTTCGATCCACGTGGCTGCAGGTCTTTTGGGATGCGGCTGCGTGTACCATCTCCACACACTTGGGGCTGCAGCAGTGTGAGATGGTGTTGCGGCAATTGATGCCGAACACCGAGTACTTTTGGCCGCAGCTGGGGTTTGGATGCGAAAATTGACAGGGCTGGCTGGGCTCAAGGCCTAACGTACCACAACAACCGGCAACAATGTCTCTAGCTCAAGAGATTGAAGCTCTTGTTTAGCTAAGGTATACTGCCACCCTTCGCGCGGACGGACGGGCTGATGACAAAGCATTTTTGTCAACAACTTTCCAAACAGGAGCCCATTGCCTGCCGAACTGGTAGTGGGAAGGCCATCACACGCCGAACAGTTTGTTGGGCTTTCCAATCCGTGACAGGAGAGTGGACAAGCTCTTCCCTCCGTCCTTTGATGCCGCCGCAGCTGGCAAAAAACGATGGCAGGTGGGGTTGGCATGGGCTTGGGATGACAAGCAGTGAGCAACTGAGGAATGACTGAACATGGGCATACTTCACGATGCACATCGAGGCAACGTCTGATTTGTCAGGAACATCTCTTTCCAGAAGTCTCACCTCTCCCTGGACCCTCGTATGTCTGTGAAGGCGCGCCTTGCAGATTGGTAGCCTCCTCAAAGCATCCAGCCACGTCATGCCATGGCCAATGCCATGCCCCACAACATCATCCCATAGCCGCCGTAACAACCAGCCGTCCAGGGCCCTAAAAACCTCCGCATCTACGAGCTCCAGTGGCGACCCTTGGAAGGTCGCTGGCGCTCCGTGCGCTCTTTGCAGCTGACCAAGGACACTGGACACATCTGGACCCCCTGGGAGCGTTTTTGGGACAACACCTCCTGGGCAGCCAGCCAGATCTGTTCAACTTTGGGCTCGAAAAAACTGGGAAATTGTGCCAATTTTGAAGGTCCAGGATTCTTGGACCATAGAGAGCTGATTCTTAGCAATGTGAGCAGGACCTGGAGCCCCTGGAGGTTGGGCAGCCTTTGATCCCCACTGGGATTTGTGCGAGAAACATTCCAAAAAACAGACATTTGTTTGGTGGACTTCTGGGATATGATGGTGATTCACCTTCCTACACTGTGCACAGTGTTATTTGCTCCTGTAGGCAGACTGGCAGATGGCCTATGATTTTCAGAACGATGGCCATGTTCCGAATCGATTGGAACTCCGGATGGCATTGCAGGTGCATCGAGGGGATTATAAAGGGACGGTTGATGATGGTGATTTGTTGGTGACCATGCTAGGGTGATTGGATTTGTATATATATGTTTGTATCAGTTTTGCTGGGCTTTTCGTTGATTTTCAATATTTTTCAGCGAGCTCCAACACTCCAAGATATGGATGCTGTGGAACTGTCACAGGACCCCGTGGCCAAAGTCCTCCTCCCCGAACATTTGTGGTTCTCCGAAGCCATATCGATGACCAGTGGCTTTGAGCGACCGGAGGCCATCAGTCCTAGGTTGACGTGGTCGAAGGATCAGCTGTTGGTAGAACTGGCCTTCCCTTCGAAGTGGACTCAGGATTTCATGGCTGAGAGTCACATCAATCAGTGCCAGGTGAGATTTCAGAATGGATTGAATGGGGAGATCTTTTGTTCAGAGGCCTCTCCAGTATCAGCCTTGTATCATGTAGACCGGAGAAGTTCTGTGACCTGGTTTCTTCCTTTGATTTCCTTGCCATTTTCGGGGAACTGCCACTACGTGGCTTCATTGCGCTTGGGGAATGACCACCTTTGGTCCGATTGGAGTGAGTTTGGCAGCTCCATGGCCACAGCAATGCCAAAGGTGTGGTCCAAAGATCAGCTGATGTTGGCCACAAAGCCGCTGAATTGCAAGGTGAAATTGGATTGGCAGCAACTCTGCTGTGACTTGGGCCCCATTCCGGTGGAATGTGTCATCAGCATGACGATCAAGGCGCAGGAAACATCGGAGGGTAGCCAGGAAGGCCAGGAAAGGTTGATAGCTATGACCAGCTGCACTGCTCAAAGTCCACAGAAGATGGCGATGCCCAGTCTGCGGGATAGACTTGAAGTGGCCATCAATGGCTTTGACCCTGGTGTTACCTATCAGTTCATCCTCCATGCTCGAGCTCATTTGCCCATTCTTGGTGGGGGCTCAGATGCGGAGAGCTTGTCAAAGCTGGAATTCCAGGAAGTTGCTCGATCTCAATCTTTCCAATGGCCCATTCGCCTATCAGAGGAGTGGTCTTGCACCGTCGATTGGTCACTACCTTTTCCTCGGAATCTTGGTCAAATCTGTAGCATTTTTCTCTGGACCATGCAGTGATACAGGATATTCCAGGTATTAGATTAATATTCTGAATAGCTAGGATCTGACAATCTACACCATGCTCAGAGTTTCCCATCAATTCCCTTTGGTTCCCATCATTTCTGCCACCTCCCAGGCAGGTTTTGCTGCCAGATGATGGCGAGCTGGAGGACAGTAGTCGCCGCTGGCAGGGACGAGCCGTGCTGCTTGCGTGGCCCCATTTGGAAGGCGTACAGCTGGAAGTGAGGGAAGAGAGCCAGCACACGCACCAGGCTGGTAGTTAATAGGGTTGAACGGCGCAGATAAAAATGTTGAACATGTTGAAAATATGATTGATTTGATGATTGAGCAACCTTTCAAAGTCTCAATCTGAGAGTGTGTAGTATTGTGGTCGGAGTTTCACAAGCAAAACAGACTTTGATCATCTTTGATCAAAGGGTTTTTGCAAATCGTCAGGTCTTTGGTTGGCAAAGCTGCCAGTCTATTCACATCCGCCTTGCCGGTGCAGATTACATGGCCGCCTGTGATCTTCCCAGTGACTTGGTGCGTTTCCGCTGGCGCGCAGCCGCATCCACCGCAGCTGCAGCTGGTCCTTGCAGCGATGTCTGTGTGGCGAAGGTGGCAACTCCCCAGATGTCCGCTGAACTCAGTGGTTCAGCAGGACGGGTACGGCTGAAGGCCACAGTTGCACGGGATGCAGAGGTCTCCATGGTGACCTTCCTGCGGATTCGTTACAAAGTGCCTGGAGGACCTGGAGGATCTGGAGGAGCTTGGAAGATCCTGGCCCCGCGGAGCTTGGGAACCTCGAAGGTCAACAATTTCACGACAGAAGTTGGGGAAGAGCACGGCTTGGAAGTGGGGAAAAGCTACGTTTTCTCCATGCAATTCTTATCCCCAAAACGTCGTTCTCAATGGTCAGCCGAAAGCTCACCCATCACCCTGCAATCTCCACAGCTTCCAGTGTTGGATGCTCAGCTAGTCATCAATGCCAAGTGTGCCACTTCTGTCACCGTCTCTTGGCCATCTCTGCAGCTGCCGCTGTCCACTGGCTCCCTGGAGTTTCGTTTGGATCTCCACCAGATCTTGGAGAACGAGGAGCCGCAGCATCGGACCTCCATCTTGGTCGAAGTTGATGGTGAAGCTGCACCCTCTGAGGTGCGATGCGGGATATATATATATATACATTGAGGAACATTGAGGCAATGTAATACGGGTTACATAGATAAATATGATATCTATGCAAATGGCTAGGATATGATATATGGTTGGAAAATGATTCCATGGTAAATGCTGGTATAATAGCGGCTGATGTGAGGTCATACCAGAAGTGTGCAAGATATGACATGAATGTTGGTAGTTGTTAGCTGTTTCTCCACGTGATTTGACATGCAGGAAGCACAATGAATATATCATAAATCAGAGCCTGGATTCACATAAAGACACATGATGACACATGCATACACATGCTATGACTGTGAGTTTGTTGCAGGAAGCATCATGACATCGCCCCTTCACAATGCATGAAATAGCCATTAATCGCCATCATGTCATATCCGAAACGGCGGAGAGAGTTGGCCCCCCATGACAGGTCCCCATAGATCTCTACAGATCTCAGGCCAAGGTCTTCAACCTTTGGCCAGCCACGGAATATTCCGCAGAGCTCTTTCTGCGCTGTGTAAAGGCTGGAGTCCGAAGGCGCACTGTGAAGATTGAGCGGTTCGATGAAAATGGGCTGAACATGGGATTCATGGGAATAGACCAAGCACGAAGAGAATTGACATTGAATTAAATATATCTAGATTTAGATGGATAACTTGGGATGGACGGATGCAACATGATGCAACCATGGGATGGGGTTGGCCATGTGGTATTTACACCTCCAGGTGGCATCCAACGGGCCTCAAGTCTCGCTTCATCACCCCAGATGGCTGACGTTCGGGGTCTGCAATATTTTCCTACAGGAAGGGGATGCCAAAGATGCATCTTCAAAGGGTGCCAAAGATGCATCCATGTCATGACATGTTTCTTCCCCTCTTGCTTTGCAAAGTGATACCTGCGGTGCAAAGCCCGAGGATGTACAAAGTGTGCAGGGGATGTCCCAAGTTACCATAAGAGTAGCATGGCTTAACTCAGTCTTGAGATTGACAAAGGAGAAAGCACCCTGAGGCTTGTGGTTGGACAGCAGCATGCAGCAGCCACAGCTGACTCCATGGATAGAATTGCACGATGCACTGGTAGCCAAGCTCGAACGTAGCTAGCTAGCAGCCAACACCACCAGAACCTACATCCCCAAGTGGTTTAGATGCCCAAGTTGGGATGGATTTTTGCATGTGTTTTTTGATTGGTTTTGCCTTTACAACCTTTCAACAGGTAACAGCACATCAGGTAAATCCACCCCGCTGAAGTGAATCTGATCGTTTCACCCAATGTTCGGCAACTTAGTGGAAAATCTGGGCCTGAAAGAAGGCCTGGCCGAATTCAAAGAACAGTTCAACAAGGCCTGCTGCTCAGGAATCGTTCAACCATGTGGTGCTGTTGATGAACCTAATGGTGGTGAGGCTTCAGACGCATGATACCTTTTTTATGCTATACCATTGCTTTGCCGATTCATATCCAACTCTAGCCTTTGAAGATAAGACGATGTTGGGAAAGCTACAGGTTTTCTGGCTGTTTTGTTGGATAAGCTTTACCAGGGTCCCTCTGCGCTAGCAGAAACCTGCAGGATGCAAAGACAACCATCGCAAACACCCAGTTCGCCAAGGAGTTGGTGGAGCAAGTACAGCTTAGGATGCACATGGATGCACATTACCCTCCAGGAAAACACCTGCAATGGAAGTCGCGAAAAAGTCAGCCATTGATAGTTGGGATTTTCTATTGTCATATTGAATTAGCAGGGGGTATGTTGTGCAACGCGCCTGCATCCACAGGAGCGAGGCATTGATGTGGCCAAACTCGACGAATGGGGCCAGCAGATCCAAGAGCAGGTGCATGGCTGATAGATCTGCATCTGAAGTTGAAACACTTCTCTTGGCCATCAAGTTGAAGACCAAGTATTGTCACAACATCTACATGATTCATCATGATTCGCGATTCCGTCTACATGTCTTGTATGATATTGATTGATAATTATTGTATGTATTTGATGGTATTGGCAGCAGTCTTGACACCTCTCAACCATGTTAACCATGGTTTTCCTTTGGTTTCCCCATGGCTTGAGCCCATCCCAGGCCATTCACAAAACAGCGGAGCTGCACGAGCGCACCATCGGCCGCGCCGTGGAGAGCTTGGCACAGGATGAGACGTTGGCGCAGCTGTTGGAGCTCAAGTCCGGGACCCAACCGGGGAAGCGGAGAAAGATGTGACGTTATCTCTGGTAAACTAACATAACTATGGAAAATCACAATTTTTAATGGGAAATTCCGCTATAAATGGCAATTTTCAATAGCTATGTTAGTTTACCAGAGAATAATACTGATGATGATATATGATTATAATCATATCACATATTTATATATATATATATTAGTGGGTGCGTGGGCCTCTTTGTCTGTGGGCTGCCAGCACTGGTCCAGAACTATATATAAAATTCTCAGAACTATATATAAAGTCATCCAGAACTATATATAAATTTCTCAGAACTATATATAAATTTCTCAGAACTACACATAAAATATCCAGAATTATCAAAACTACAGACAAATGCCGAACTATATGCGGTTTTGCCTTGCTGTTAGATGATTCATATGGTAGGTACTGAGGGCTTTACTGTCAAAACCCACCAAAGGGCCTCAAATGCGGACACTCTTCTGTGAGTTCATCCTAAAAATGGCAACATAATTTTGAAGTTTATCATTGTACTATAGGTGGTATTTGCCATGGTTCGGCACATACATTGAGCAAATGCAAAACATGTACTACGCATGTGTTGCTCATAAGGACTCATAATTTGACATCTACGGCCTTATTTGCTCGTCAAGTGAAGTTTTAAAATAGCACCTAGAAACAACTAGTAACTAGATCACTGACGACAGTCTTGAATGAAGATTTGCAAGCGAGCAAACATATCTAATCATTGTCTTCCTTTGCGATATTCTAAGTGCATTGAACAAATGAATTGATAAAAATCGCGTCAGGCTGTCCACTAGTTATTTGCAGGACTTAACTTCGAAAAGAAAGGTATCTTGAGATTGTTCAGCTCTTACTCAGAAAGCTTACTCTTGCAAAACAAATACTGAAACAAAGAGATCAAATATGTCTAAAATAAACCATTTCTATATATAGTTCAGAACGGTTCCGAACGGTTCCGAACTATATATAAAAAGGTACTTCTATATATAGTTCAGAACGGTTCCGAACGGTTCCGAACGGTTCCGAACTATATATAATAACTTTGTTATATACAGTTCAGAACGGTTCCGAACGGTTCCGAACTATATATAAAATTGATTTTATATATAGTTCAGAACGGTTCCGAACGGTTCCGAACGGTTCCGAACTATATATACAGCCCGAACTAATCCGAACTACTTCGAACTAATCCGAACTAAATTGGCTTTGGGCCGTATATATAGNGAACGGTTCCGAACGGTTCCGAACTATATATACAGCCCGAACTAATCCGAACTACTTCGAACTAATCCGAACTAAATTGGCTTTGGGCCGTATATATAGTTCAGAACGGTTCCGAACGGTTCCGAACTATATATAAAATCTATTTTAGATTTAGTTCAGAACGGTTCCGAACGGTTCCGAACTATATATAAAATCTCTTCTATATAGTTCAGAACGGTTCCGAACGGTTCCGAACTATATATACAGCCCGAACTAATCCGAACTACTTCGAACTAATCCGAACTAAATTGGCTTTGGGCCGTATATATAG
>BGPT01000182.1:277613-315536 GCA_003297045.1 Symbiodinium sp. clade C Y103 | reverse complement strand
TAGATTTAGTTCAGAACGGTTCCGAACGGTTCCGAACTATATATAAAATCTATTTTAGATTTAGTTCAGAACGGTTCCGAACGGTTCCGAACTAGATATTAAATAAATAGATTTCTGAATAAGTCTGAAGAAGCATTCTTTTGACCTGGACCGGGAAACTCTACCCATAATACTTAATGATCGTTTTAAATTCAAAGATAGAATTGTCGAAGAAGACCGGTACCAATCAACATGATGAAATGTTGCAACGTATCGCTTGGTTTTTGATGTGTAGCAGCGCATCAAGTCTGGTCATGTCCTGGATTTGGAGTTGTATATAGCTTGTGCGCGAGTGTTTCCTGTAAAAGGCACACTGTCCCAGCCAAGCAGTGGCAGCAGTGGAGCCTGCCGACGGCAAAACTTCTGTCGTCACGAACGGGACGGCCAGACTGCCCGAAGGGAAACCACCAACGCCAAAAATATGTGAACATCGCCAGGGCGCGACCGCGACCGCGGCGCGACCGCAGCGCGACCCGTCAATCCGCGAAGAAATTCTCTGAACTATATAAAAATCTGCCTTGCCCCAGGAAAAAAAAACGAATACATAAATGAGTCCTGAACTATATATAAATTTCCTGGAAGTATATATAAAGTAGTCCAGAACTATATATAAATTTCTCAGAACTATATATAAAATCTCCAGAACTATATATAAATTCCACGAAAATTTGCTGCGGAATCCACGAAAATCGGCGCGGCTGCGCGGAAACGCAGAATTGCCACTCGCCAGCATTGACCGCAAAACAGGAACGCGGTTGACCCAAGCCGTATATATTGGCAACTTGCTGTACGCTCGTTGGTCCGAGGGCCATATAGTCAAGGGTCAAAAACATTCCAAATTCGATTGGCACAGGCCGAGCGCTAGTTGTTTGGGATAACACGTTGGGCATTGGAAAGCGGGCGGTTGATATTACAGTACATTATTGTTCATCTGGTGAATGTTTGTGTCAAAATGACATGACCTCAAACATTTCCATTGCGCATTGAATGGTTGCCAGCACTTTTGCAAATCATGGGCCAACACATCCACAACCTTATATGTCCATGCATTCTGTTTTTTGCATATTGTACCAGTTGTATATACGTATACATACATTGAATATTCGATTGTATAATATAAATATGATATATATATATATCTCTATCTATCTATCTGTGTGTGTGTAAAAAAGCATGAGCAATGATAAAGCGAAACGTTGAAGAATGGTTTTCGGGCACCGCTGCGTCATCAGCGGGATGAAACTACAAGGCAGCAACATCCACAAAACAAGATTGAAACGGCATACTGTAAAAGTCAAGCGGGAACAATTAGCGCTAAACCCTCCGCCTCTTCCACAAAACGAGGAACCTGTTCATGGGTTAGGCTGATGATATTGGTAGATACCACTTCAAGAACAGTGATGTTTGGTTTGTGGGGCGTTGGCAACCCAAAAAAGACCGAAGAAAAGGATTAACTTGAGAAAGATCATGAAGCTACAAGCTACTGACAGGTATGCAGCCAAACACCCATCTGGAATTCACTATCACACACGGTAGGCGCAGAGAACGCGATGGAAATAATCAACTAACCCACTGAACGTACTACGTACAGGTCATGGCGTCGACAAGCACATGAAGGAAGTCCATTAACCAAACATTGCACAGCAAAAGAAGGCAAAACCAGCATATGCCACATGCCATGGACCAGAAGGCTACTGAAGCCAGAATGGCAAACACGATCAACAAAACTGAGGGTGCGAATTTGTGGAATGTTTATTCGCCATTCTAAATGCTGCCATGCAGCGCACCCACACATAACTCCACACATATATACACCAAGCACAATGGGACCAGGTATTCTATATGCAAATAAGCCTGCAACCACCAAAATTGACCGATTTCATATAGGCTATATAGATTGGGTTAATCTGTACATAGTAGGGCATATATACATAATATGTGTATATATATATAGATATAAATGTATATATATATATATAGATATAAATGTAAATGTGTATATATATAGACGTAAATGTATATATGTATAATATATTCATGTGTGTAGGTATGTACATCGTGTTTTCTTTATATGTGTATAAATATATTATATAACATGTTTTAATCATTTTATATGGTTTTGATCACTATATATTTTTTGGTGGTTTTATATATAGTTCTGAAGCATTTTATATATAGTTCTGGTGATTTTATATATAGTTCGGATACCCAAAATCTGTTTTACAGAAACTCAACTTAAAGAGGCCCATGCACCCACTAATATATATATATATATATATGTGATGTGTGATATATGATGATATATGATGTTATATGTGACCATAATATGTGGTGCCTATGATGATAATGATTTGTATTAACATGATGTTTTTCTAATGATTATCATGATTGATGTCTGTTTGATTGTCGTAGATCCTCAGAATAAAGAGAGAGATGGGCAATGATGATGACAATGGCGATCACAATCGTGATAACAATAGTGACAATAACAATGATGATATGTGAAAGTGACTGCAGTAGGTAAACAATAGTGATGAGAATACCGATAATAACGGTAGTAGATGAACAAGAATGACAAACACATAATATGGGACCAGATTATATGGTAATGTTCATTGTTATTATATTATATATTGATACGTCGTTTGCGTGTAGAGTAGAGTTGTGAGATCCTGATCGAGCTGTGGTGGGTGGTTGTTGGGTTTCGCCTGGTCGCCCCAAGGCGGGATCCAAACCCAGAGGCCTGGGGGATGCACATGACAAGTTTGATCCAAACCCAGGCAAAAAACTGAGCGCATGCTTTTGAGCATTCGGCATCATTTCAAGTTGGTTTATTCATTGATGTGCCAACAAGATCCAACAAGATCCAACAAATGGACAACATAGCACCCATTGGCAAACCTCAGGATGGGACTCCTGAAGAAGCTGAAGATAGAGGCAGATTTGCTTCAGTTTGTGTCCACGAGTCCATGACGCCGGTCGATCTCTTTCCACTTTACCCATGTGGATTGGCCTGGAAATGGCATCCCAAGTTCCAAAAAGGAGTGTCATCATTTTCCAACTACAACAAATGAGAAGAATAAGAAACATACCATACTATGCCATACCAGATATTTAACCCATATTCAACTTATATTTACCCATCATATGACACATTCTTTATGTGTTCCCCTTTGATCCCAGGCCCATCCCCGGAGAGAGCCGCGACATCTGCGAGGTCCTCAAAGACTGAGGACCGAGACCTGGATGCGTCACGTCCAACGAGCTCCAGGGAGAACGACACGGCCGAGGCTGAGCCGCTACAGGTGCCGGGCCATGGGCCATGGGATACCAATGGTTTTTTGACCTTGAAACATGTGGAAACCGTGGGTTTCCTATATGGTTTCCTAATGTTAGGGGCTGAACCCTGTGTTTTCAGAAAGGGTTGGATGACTTTTTTTTTCGCATCAAGTGTTATAGCTTTGAGTCAGGTGCCACCAGAGAAGCCGCCTGCAGCCAGCTTCCGCGGCACCAGCACCAAGATGGCAACATCTTCACAGGTCATGAAGCTGGAGGTGGGGGACTTCGCTTCCAACTTTTCTAAAGTTGGAGGTAAGAAAGTCGACACCAAAGACTTGGGAAAAGGATGTGAGTTACAACTCTGGTGGAATTGGTCGAGTCTAGTCAGACTCGGGGTATCATGCTTTTACTTAGACTTGTTGCCCTCAGAATGCCCTTAGAATGCCCTCAGGTTGATGGAGGGTGCATTGGAAGACCTTGTGCCATAGCATGAAAAGAGCCAATTTCTGCCAGGGGGAGCTGGCTGCTTTACGGTCCAGCCGCGATGAGGTTGGGAGCTGCCCAGTTGAAATAAGCTGACATAGAAACACAGCTCGAGCGCGGCTGCGCCATGCTGCGCCCAATTGTGCAGGCTTTAGCCCATATGGCAGAGTTGGAGGTGACTTGTGCGTGCGGAACATCTCGTGCACAGTGTCTTCGTGGGAAGATGAATGAGGGAACAACAAATCAAAAGGTTTGTTCGTGCTTGTCATGTGTTCGCTTCTTCAACTATACAGTATCACTGTATCAGCCATGGAAGATCTTTGCGCAACTTGAGTGAGAGCAACAGCTTGCATCCTCCATTGCATTTTTGGCTGAAGAGTGGCCAAAGTTGCCCCAAAAGAAGAACTAATTCCACCAGTTACGGGTGTCATGTGAATCCATGCCTGAGCAGGTGGCTATGGAGCCCATTGCATGGCTGAAATCTGCAGATTACAGGGGCTATGGTGGCTATGAACAGCAAATGGCACTGAAAGCGCATTTGGATAGTCTGGCAGTGGAACTCTCATTGCTTCGTTCCGATGTGGTGGATGTGTTGCATCAAAGGAACTTGAGGAGAAGGAGGGATGACATTTTCAGACTCTGGCACTTCCAAGTTGCCTATGACAAGTTGAAGCAGTCACTGGAGGTTTCAAGCCCGCCCCGGTCACAAAATGTCAACTTGCGGGCAAGAGCTGGGGACAGAGATCTGCGGGATGAGAATACCCTGCGATGTGCCACATTGTTGTGTTTTTTCCTATCAAGTTCATTGTTGCAACAGATCATCAGCAACTGGCGCTTGGTGGTGCACCGCGTGCGGAAGCCTTTGGATTTGAGAGCCTTTCCAGCCTGGCGCTTGCAGCTCTTTCTATGGGCTTGGCGTTCAGCAGTGGAAGTGAAAGGCTCGGCCAACTGGCGCATGTCGTTGCGGCGGAGGTTGGATGAGGAAACCGCCGTCGCAGCTCAAGCGGTGTTTCAACCACGCATCCGCAAGCCCATGATCGTCCCCAATGATGTGATACAACTTTTACATCTTAAAGCTGCCAATGCTTTGCGCACGTTGCGTGACAATGACTTGGCCTATTTCATTTTGCAAGCCTGGAATGGCGCCGTGGTTTCTGCCACCTTGGCCCAGATTGGTGCTGCTCCCAGTGCTTCCAGGGCTGTCGTCTTCCAACCAACTTCCACACGGCCACCACGTCTGTGGACTGGACGCTTAGCTGGCCAAAGATTGCCGGCGCCAATGGTCTTCAGGAGGAGCACCATTACCATGGTCCATATTCTTCAGGCGGGTGGCAGGATGTGTTTGTGAAGGCTTATTGCATGTTGTCACCATTCAATGTGCAAATTATCAACTTTTAAACCATCATAATTTGCATATAAATCTTGGCAGAGCTACATTCCCAGTATTTCTCAGTTGCGTAGTGTGATCCTCAAAGTTATACTTCGAATACTTATGAAACAGCCACCAGTTTATTTCATGAATGTCACACTATCTCAGGCTTGGCAAGATGCCTGCATCGTCTCCAGACAAGGGCATCAGCACATCAAGACAGCTGCTGCTCGAATTTGCCGCGAAACCCTTCGTTTGGTGTGGCACACCTGGCATCATCTGGGCAGAGCAGAAAAGGCTCAGAGGATAGTGCAGAGGATGCACATCCAAAGTCTGAAAGTTTTCGCATCCAGAACTTCCAGACATACTTTGCATCTGATTTGGAAGACTTGGTTAGTCGTCAGCCGATTCAGCAAGGCCAGCAGTCATCGTGATGACCAGTTGCGTCGCTTGGGGCTGGAAGCTTCCGAGGCCTTGCGCTCGGTGTGGCGCTGTGGACAGGCCTTGGTCTTGTTTCGGGGATGGCATTGGCTCACCCTGCACTGCAGCCTCCACCGGACCTCCGAGCAACGTCAGCAACAGCTTCAAGGCGATCTGCAGGATCTACAGCTGAGACATCGCATCTTGGAAGGTGCACATGCAGCAAGAAGCAGTGAGGCAACGCGTTATGGTGAGGCCATGATGTTCGGTAGGTGGAGAGATAGCATACGGATTTGGCATCTCAAATGTCACATTGCAAGCTCTGAGATCAAGAAGATCTTAGAGGAGATTTGGCTCCTCTGGGTGTGCTACATTCACGAGTCACAGCAACACAAGGAACGGGATAGCCGCTACCAGAGACAGCTTGGAAAGCTCAAACATATTTCCGCCAAGGCAACGGTTTGCTTGTACATGTTATCCAAATGCTCCACTTGTTCTGCTGCCTTTCATGCTTGGGCTCTAGTTTTGGCACAGAAACGCCACGAAAGGCTGAGATCATCGCAGAAAGAGCGGCATTTTGAAGGTCAAGTCGGGGCTTGGTGTCGGCGAGGTGTACTGAAACTTTGCCGCGATGCTCTTTGGAGCTGGAGCTTTTATCTCAGAGGACGACAGCTGATGAATCGCATCACGCAACTCACGTACCTTCGTGTTCTGGAGGAACATGCCACAATTCTGCGTGATTGCTGCAGATTTTGGCACACCTTGACATCAAGACGGCGTCATGGGTGTGACCACTTACATATGCGGCAGCTTCAACGTGGGAGGTCCACCCTTCACTTTGCTTTTCAATGCTGGCTCTACTTTTGGACCGTAGCCATACAAGAACAGTTGGAACTGCAAAGCAAGGTTCGCAGCGAGCAACTCCTGCAGTCCACAGCCATGCGCAGGTCCAAACAAGAATTGCGTTGCGTTTTCCTGACTTGGTATCAACATCTCCAAGCTGCTCACCGAGTGGACGTTTCTTTAGCTTTAGCTCAGTCAGAAGTCGAGTGGCTTTCACATGCTTGTTTCAATGCTTGGAGGTTGGCGACCATCTTAGGCGCCCGGCAAAATCACGAAGCTCGTTTGCAGCAGAGACGGCAATGGGCCGAATCCGCTCGACAGGATCGCTATCTGTTGAGGCATTGCATCGGTGGATGGCGGGGGGAGATCCTCCAGCTGCGCAACCAACAGGTGGAAGATCTAAAAGCTCAGCTGTTGCAGCTTCGAAACTTACTGTCTGAAAGGATGGAAAGATGTACCTCAGACCGTGCCCTGCCAGCAATTCTAGCATGTTGGAGGAATGCGGCCAGTGTAAATCGACGAAATAGGATGAAAAACACACTTCTCCTGTCAACTTGCATGCGTGGCTGGACATCTTTGTGGAGCAGTAACCGGCACACGGCCACAAAGAAGATGCTGTGGGCAGTGGAAAAGCTCTCTGCCCGGTTGCTCCACGAGAAATTGCTGCAGCTGTGCCGGGGAGTTTTCCAAGCTTGGTGCCAAGCACGGGCATCAGCCCATTTGGGAAGAGCATTGACTCAGAGACTTCAACAGCTCCGGGCCGAGGGTCTGTTGCGGATCGGCTTCTTGGGATGGACGGCGGCAATTCGGATGAAACGACAACGCCGTTTGCAGCATTTCAAGTTTCAGATGCAAACAAAAACATCACGAGATTTGAACCTCACACGTGCACTGACCTTCTATCATTGGCGAGCAGTGGTGTCTAGTCCAGCTCCACGTGTGTATGCATACAGTTTGTGGGTGAAATGTTTGGGTCACCGAACGCTACTGGATTTGGTCTTTCGATCGTGGCGCAGTTTGCGTGTTGAGCCAAGAATCGAATCAGGCGCTATCCAAGCTGCAGATGAAATGCTTGAACTTTGCAAATGCTTGGAGACACAGAATGCCGATTTGCTGCTCTTGCTGCAAGAGCGTGCGAACGCTAATGCCTTAATGGAAGTAGAGTTGCAAGACAGCAACCTGCCCGCTGAAAGCTGAAACCTGCTTTCGCAAATGTACCATTGAGTTCCGTGTGGAGCAAAGCAGGCTCTGAATGTCTTGTCACCAGCTTGTAAATTGATCAGGCACACTGACACGTCAAGTTCATTCACTTTCTTCAGAACTCCGTCCAAAATTCCTTTCTTGTTTACATTTCTTTACCTTGCCAGAGGGACACGGGGCTTTCCGTCAGTCTTTCACAGCCACAGGCCCGCCTTGCAGAACTCTCTGCGGTATCCGACGATGCCTTGGGTCAAGCAGACGAAGCGAAACAACAGGCCCCAGCTGCGATTCGCTGCGCTAGCTGTGGATGTGCTTCGGATCGCTTGGGTTTAGTGGGATTTGGCCTGAGAGTGCTTTTGCCAACGCACTGTACTCTGTAGTGATGATAATAGTGATTGGATGATTCACATTGATTTGATCGTGGTGAATGATTCAATCTGACGGCACTCTATTGATCGATCTATAAATACCAAAATCAATTGAAACGAATTTGCATCCAACAAGACTCAGCGACTGCATTCCACGCAGGATTCGTTTGGATTTTGTTTTGCCTCGGAGCCGCTGCGAGGTGTTGCTTCTAAGACGGGCAGTTGAGGCGCGGCTGGATCCAGGGAGATAGTTGACCGATGATGGCGGCCATTCGGGAGCCCGCTGCAGGAGAAAGACACGGCAATGGCAGAGCTCACTGAGGTTCCGGGCCCCAGAAAGCCCGAAATCAAAAGATGGCACGCTGTGCAGACTTGGCTTGAAACGGCTTGAGAGACGTTCGGGCTCATTTCTTTGAGGATGTAGCCAACAGTCATTTAAGGATATGATATCTATTTGTGGTGTATCCATGCGCCCTTGTTTCACTCTGGTCCAGCAATATTATCCTTACATATACTTATTATATATTATATATATTATACATGTATACTAAGTATACTATATATATATATACGAATGTGAGATTAGTTGCCGTTCCCATCCCATTCGCAAGCTATAATGCCCCACAACTTTTCCAACCCATGGGCGGGTGTTGTATATCAATCTGAAATATATAGCCATTAGGATTGCTCCCTAAGTGGGAAGAAAAATTGCATGGCAAAAGTTATGCAATGTACAAAACAGAAACGCTAAACTATGGCGTCCGACCGATTTCAATTTCACAAAGTTTTAACCCAAGTGCGGAGAAGAAACAGTAACACTCTAGGCAACTAGCCAAGAAGCAGAACACCCACCATCTGACACCAGTTTGATGGGGTTTATGATAGAAATACGTAGGTCGGATGTTCGCTTACCAACATGCCCCAGCTTCTCATTGAAATCTATGTAAAGTTTCCTCTTCTAGTTAGCTTGAAAGGCAAGCTATATCGTAACAAGCATGACCAAGAACAAGAACAAGAAGTTTTTGGCACACACACACACTTGTATCTTGTTGCTATCCTCGTACAGAAACTAAGGCCACGCCAAATTATCCGAAGATACAGTGTTGCATGTCAGGGGCATATTGAATTACAACGCAATGACACTGCTATATATTCGTGGTACCTATGTAGTGATGCTAAATCAGCCATATATAGATATACAGGACAACTCTGTTTTTGCGTAGTGAAGTGCCACGTCTTGCAATAGGCTTGCAATAATCAATTTGTTATTGACACCCTGCAATACATTGGTGTTGATGTTGTAGCTGCTGTTGCTGTTGCTGCAACTTTGAAATGCTCCCTTGCAAACGATTTGCAAAATCACCATTGCTGGATTGCATTCTGAGGCCGTTTGCCACCAGTTGCACGCAATTGCTGGCCATGTAAAACTTACGCAAATAGTTTGACCTGTTTTGGAAGAACACTTCCACACCTCGGGCCGCCCCAGTGGCAACATGGAGTACGGAAACATCCTTGCAGCTCATACGGAGGGCATACTGAAATGCGGAACGATGGCAAGAACATATAGTCAAAGGATAGTTATATAAAGCGTACAGTATTGTAGAGCAGTACCGCAAATGACCTATTCTCAAGACATGCGCGTGTTAGAAGCTGGCATCCATATATAGTTGTACTTTTCGTAAAAATAGCGGCCGCAGCCGCATCAGCACTGTAGTCTTAGCTTCAAGTAGAATATACACTTCCTGCAAGACGTTGAGGCCCAAAGCAAGCTCGAGGAGCAATTTGGCATTGCCAAATCCAGACTTGAACAGAATGAGGCAAGGCAGCAAGGCTGCATCGGTTGCATAGCCAAAGGGGTGCAGGTCAAGAGGTTGAAGGGCCAGCCTGTTTTCCACACCGCATGGCTGACTGTCCTTGGGCTTGGTCAGAAGCCGTCTGCCGAGTCTTGTGCTGAGCAGTTTTGGGAATTCCTGGAGGCGAGCTTCATGGAGAGAGTCCAGCGAGAGGTGAGCCAAAAGGAGCAAGAGCTCCTAGACGAGGCCTGGTGAAATCACGATCCATCAGATGCCACGCCCCTTGTGACTTGTGCCATGGCAGGTTGCTTATCTCCGAAAAGCTGGAGAGGCCAAAGAACGCCGAGTGCAGGATTTGCAGGCCATGGAGGGAAAGCCACAGTTGCAGATGGCATTCAGTGAATTCAGTGGGGCATAATTGATGGATATAATATGTCGATGATTGTGCTATTTTTGCCCATGTCATTCTGTGCCCCAGCGAGCGTCGGGCATGGAAATAAGCCCGATCTTTTCAGGAGCAAGCTTACGACATGTTGGAACACTGCAGGTCTGTTGACAAATGTTGGCTGCTCATCCAGAAAGGCTTTGCTTGCCAGGCAGAAAAAGCTGCCATGGAGCGGCGTTTCTTAGTGAAGGCCAGTGCTGGAGTACTCGCCCCAGAACCAATGGCGGCTCATATTGACGATGTCGGGGATGTCATTGGGCGCTGCTGCTGAGGTCGCTGATTCAGGCGATGTGATGCTGGAGGCAAGCGGGTGAGCTTCAAAAAAAACATGAACAGTGAGATCTTTCACAGAGGTATGCATCAGTTTCATACAGCTCTTTTGAGTTCTTTTGTGTAATCCTTGCAACTCCATGATGCTGCTGAGCCTTTTGTCGCTCTATGCCAAACATGTTGCTTTTGAAATGCAAAGGGCGCAATTACAGAAGATACCAAAGAACCACAAGATGTGGTTCTCAAAACATCAACGTGGTTCTTGGTGTTCAAACGGCGTTTTGGTGCTCAAAGCAAGGACACTAGTACATCCTCATTCTTCCCAGGCATGAGGTTACAACGATGATATACTATACTAATAGTTCCAGTGGTGTCATATGCAGTAAAGAAAGACAGGTTGGGCCAGGCGCTTTGTGCCCACATGCCCACCCTTTGACAGAGAACGCGCTGCCAGAGAGGCCCACACGGCCATTGCAAGGGCCTTTGGAGACACGACGCTGCAGGCACTGCAAAGAAGAGATAGACTTGTCGTTCATGTGATGCCACTTTCTTGGACCAATTACATACCGTATTTACTTTCGTTTCATTTATCTCTTCGCGTTCTTTGAACACCAATCAGTAGGCTGCAACATATAGATGCTGATTGTCTCACATCACACCAGATGCCACTTGATGTTACTTGATGTTACTTGATGTTACTTGATGTTACTTGAGTCCTTTTATATACTGCCATCATCCCTGTGCAGCATCCATGCCTCCGTCTTCTCGATGAGCCCATGCTGCACATGCCTCAGATTTGGGTGGCAGTGGGAAAGTTCATGCATATTCATGGAAGTTCTCATCCCTTGGGCGACTCACAAACCATCGAAACCCATCGATGGATTTTGTCAGGAAGTTCATGGCTTTGCTGTTCAAGCAACCGATTTTTCGGAGAATGTTTGCAGCAGCCTGAGATTCTGCTCAGATTCCGGAAGCGTCAAGCTAGAGAAACCAGTCGTGTGTGTTTTCATCGGTGGCAGCCCTTGCTCTTGCAGCAGTGCAGATTGCATTCCGCCCTGTCCGCAGTTCGGTGCAACCTCTCTCCTTTGGTTCTATGTGCTCGTCAGCCTGCCGGGAGGATCTGAATCGATACACACTTGAAAAAAGATTAAAGGATATCTACCCTCTGGTATATTCACATAGACCCTGAGAATAGCTATTTTTAGAGGAAACTAATCTTCCAATCCCTATCTGCCAGGGTCTATGTTAATATACCAGGCTATACATGAATTGTCACATATTCTCTTGGAATCATGTTACGCTCAAATACTTGATACATCTTTCTATTTGCATCGCTGGACCAAACCTGAATCCTCTGGAATGAACAGCTTCTGAGCTTCTGTTCTCCCTATGATGTTTGGCTTTGTGTGCTACTGCGCGTGTAAGTTTAACATGTTCAGCGCTAGTGAGGGCGAAGTCTTTCGTTGATGCTTTTACTTCAACAAAGAAAATTGGGGAATTCTTGTTCCCATCAGCTGGCCTACGCGGAAATTACAAAATTTTGCTTTTTAGCAAGAATTGGAATAATGCATATACATTATATATCCTTTTTATGTTTAAATACATTGATATATTTTGGATATAAATCCAAATAATTTGTTGCGATATGTATATTATTCAAATATATTTCCTATATATCCCACATAGAACATGAAAAATCCGGAAAAGCTTGAACTTTCTGATTAGTACAATCCTTGAAAAACAATTTTGGAATATTATGATTTATTAAAAAATAATTATAATTACATGATTTAAAATATCAAAATTATATTGCTATAAATATATCGAATAAAAATAATGTTTTGGCTTAAGACTATTTATATTTAGATTAGTAAGTTATTTTATAAATATATAGATATTTGTTAACTAAAAAACAACAGCAACCAACGAACCCGAATGCAGTCACGCAAAAGACTTTGTGAAACACGTCATCTGAACAATCTTGTGCATTCTTTCCTTGCTTCCGTACCAGTGTACACTGTGGAGTGTGGAATGAGATGGACTACAAAGTGAGGAGTGGAAAGTGTAAAGTGTAGACTGTGGAGTGTAAAGTGTAGAGTGTGGAGTGGGGAGTGTGACGTGTGAAGTGTCGAGTGTAAAGTGTGAAGTGTGGAGTGGAGTGTAAAATGTAAAGTGTAGAGTGCGGAGTGTAAAGTGTAAAGTGTAAAGTGTGGAGTGTAAAGTGTGAAGTGTAAAGTGTGAAGTGTAAAGTGTAGAGTGTAAAGTGTGAAGTGTAAAGTGTGAAGTGTAAAATGTAGAGTGCGGAGTGTGAAGTGTCAAGTGTAGAGTGTTGAGGGTAAAGTGCAGAGTGGGGAGTGCAAGGTGTTAAGTGCAAAGTGTAAAGTATGGGGTGTGGAGTGTGCAGTGTGCAGTGTAGAGTGTGGGATGTGAAGTGTGGAGTGTAAAAGGGCAAGTGTAAAGTGTAGAGGGGGGAGCGTAAAGTGTAGAGTGTAGAGTGTGGAGTGTAAAGTGTGAAGTGTGGAGTGTGGAGTGTGGAGTGTAAAGTAAAGAGTGTGAGATGTGGAGTGTGGAGTGTGAAGTGTTGAGTGTAAAGTGTAGAGTATAAAGTGTGAAATGTGGAGTGTCAAGTGTGAAGTGTAAAGTGTAGAGTCTAGAGTCTGAAGTGCAAAGTGTGAATCGTAGAGTGTGGACTGTAGAGTGCAAGGTGTGGAGTGCAAAGTGGGAAATGTCAAGTGCAAAGTGTAGTGTGTGAAGTGTCAAGTGTGAAGTGTAAAGTGTAGAGTGTAAAGTGTGGAGTGTAAAGTGTGAATTGTAGAGTGTGGATTGTAGAGTGTAAAGTGTGGAGTGCAAAGTGGGAAGTGTCAAGTGTAAAGTACAGAGTGCGAAGTGTAAAGTGTAAAGTGTAGAGTGTTGAGGGTAAAGTGTAAAGTGTAGAGTGTGGGGTGTGGAGTGTGAAGTGTAGAGTGTGGGATGTGAAGTGTGGAATGTGACGTGTAAAAGGGCAAGTGTAAAGTGTAGAGTGTGAAGTACAACGTGTAGAGTGTGGAGTGTAAAGTGTAACGTGTGTAGAGTGTTGAGTTTAAACTGTGGAGTGTGAAGTGTGGAGTGTTGAGTGTAAAGTGTAGGGTATAAAGTGTGAAGTGTGGAGTGTCGAGTGTGACGTGTAAAGGGTAGAGTGTAGAGTGGAAAGTGTAAAGAGTGAATTGTAGAGTGTGGAGTGTAAAGAATGTAAAGTGTGGAGTGTAAAGTGTGAAGTGGGCAATGTGGAGTGGGAAGTGTAGAGATGTGTGAAATGTACAGTGTTGAGTCGGAAATGTAAAATCTTGATTATTTAATATATAATGGAAAAAAATGGAAAAGAAATTGGAGGGGATTTGATTAAATCTTAAGGGGCGAGATGCTACTATACGATAGAAAATATCCGAAATGCCATGCTAAATTCGACGGATTTAAATTAAAAATTATATTTATTGCACAAAATCAATATTGGAGAATATTATGTGTTTATGATTATTATTTATTGATAATTTAATAATATAATTTATTAAATAATATATAATTAAAAATTATATATTATAAAACATAATATGGAAATAAATTAAGATATGATATTCATTACGGAATATTTTTTTTCGAAAATAAAAGAATATTATGAATTTGTTTTTTTTAATTATTTTATATATAAGAAATAAATATATAAAAATTGAATAAAGTATTATATTTGATATATGAAAATATTGTTATTTTTTTTCGGATATTTTTTTAAAAATAAAGGGTATTGATTTTTTTTATTAATATAATAATTTGGTAGGAAAAACAAAAAATTGAAAAAAAACAATAAAAATATTGAAATATAATATAATATCCGATTTTAAAAAATAAAAATTATTATTTATAAGAATGAAAAATAACGATATATTATAATTATAATATGAAATAAAATATTTTAATAAAAAAATTAAAAATACATATTTTTTATTATATATTTTATATTTTTTAATTAATTAATATAATTTACCTATTACAAATTACAAAAGAATACGTAAAATAAATATACCCAACATAAAATATGTAATATATGGTTTGAAAATTACGCGAAATTATTTTGGCCTTCCAAATCAAAGCTCTCGTAAAATTTATTTCTTAATTTTAATTTAATATATTTATTCTCATTTAATACGAATTTATCTTTTTCCCGAGAGCGTCTGCGAAGGGTTTTTCGTAAAAAGAGATCTGCATTATTACATTCTCATATCTTCATATCTGCATATCTTCACATCTGCACATCTTACATCTTCATATCTTCACATCTGCATATCTTCACATCTGCTCTTCATATCTGCACATCTTACATTTGCATATCTTACATCTTCATATCTTCACATCTGCACATCTTACATCTTCATCTCTTCACATCTGCATATCTTCACATCTGCACATCTTACATCTTCATCTCTTCACATCTGCATATCTTCACATCTGCTCTTCACATCTGCACATCTTACATCTTCATATCTTCTCATCTGCACATCTTACATCTGCACATCTTACATCTTCATATCTTATCTTCACATCTGCATATCTTCGCATCTGCTCTTCACATCTGCACATCTTACATCTTCATATCTTCCCATCTGCACATCTTACATCTGCACATCTTACATCTTCATATCTTCACATCTGCATATCTTCACATCTTCATATCTTCACATCTGCATACTTTTCTCTCTNAAAGGGTTTGTGTGTAAAAGCGTCTGTGTGTAAAAGCGTTTGTGTGTAAAAGGGTCTGTGTGTAAAAGGGTCTGTGTGTAAAAGGGTCTGTCTGTAAAAATGTCTGTGTGTAAAAGGGTCTGTGTGTAAAAGCACTTGTGTGTAAAAGCGCCTGTGTGTAAAAGCGTCTGTGTGTAAAAGGGTCTGTGTGTAAAAGCGTCTGTGTGTAAAAGCGTCTGTGTGTAAAAGGGTGTACAAGCGCCTGTGTGTAAAAGGGTCTGTGGGTAAAAGCGTCTGTGTGTAAAAGCGTTTGTGTTTGTGTGTAAAAGGGTCTGTGTGTAAAAGGGTCTGTGTGTAAAAGCGTCTGTGTGTAAAAGCTTCTTTGTGTAAAAGCGTTTGTATGTGTAAGCGTCTGTGTGTAAAAGCGTTTGTCCGTAAAAGGGTCTGTGTGTAAAAGGGTCTGTATGAAAAAGCTTCTGTGTGCAAAAGGCTCTGTGTGTAAAAGTGCTCTGGTGTGTAATAGGGTTATTTAATCACCATGTGATGCAGCGACTTTGCGAGAATGCCATTGCCAAGGGTCCCCAGTGGCTGAAGGATGCTTTGAGCGAAGAAGCTGTGGGTTTGACGCGGTGGGCTGCTAGGAACAACAAGGAGGGGTTGNGGGTCCCCAGTGGCTGAAGGATGCTTTGAGCGAAGAAGCTGTGGGTTTGACGCGGTGGGCTGCTAGGAACAACAAGGAGGGGTTGGAGCAGGCCGTCGCGGAGCTGTCGCGCAGTGATGTTGCGGTGTTGTGCAGGGCTATCGATAAGGTTCAAGTGAAAGTTGAAAGCAATACCAAGACGGAGGATATGCGAGATGCTTTGGTGCTGTATGTGTGGTCGGAGGCACGTGCTTGTTCGGAGATAGGTCGCAGTTTTGTTTTCTTTGCCACGGGTGTAAATGCAAATGTGTTTTGTTTTGTTTGTACATAAATCTTTACGTGGACTGCTTCTGGGACGTATCACTATAAATTTTGAATTTGGAACGCATCGTTCATTTGACATGGGATGTGTATATTGTGGTTATCTTCACGCTTTGTGTTCTGTCTCTGTCTCTGCACTTCTGTTGATAGGTTGCCACTATGTCGGATGCGGCATCGCAGGCCGGTTCTTTGCTGCAGATCATTGTGTTTAATTAGTTTGTTTTTTGCGTGTGAGTTGTAAGATACAAGTGTTCTGTAAGCAAGCCTTGGTTTCTTATCCTGTGATTTCTGCACTGTGGTGCTTGGCGGCTCAAGATCGTTTTGTTTGCCAGTTCTTTCTGCTTCCACTGGATANTGGTGCTTGGCGGCTCAAGATCGTTTTCTTTGCCAGTTCTTTCTGCTTCCAATGGATATGTCCGTGAAGTTGCGAGAACTGCAAAGCGGCGCTGCCGCAAATGGACGGATGTGGCTAGAAGATGCTGTGCTGTCTCTCAGCCAAGTCGGAGTGCGGCGGATAGCAACTTTGTTGCCGCTGGATTTTGCGACAGGAGACACGCTAGAAGTAATGCGCACGAAGTTGTTGCGGAACATCTGGCTCGAAGTGTCCTTGCGAGTGGCAGAGTATTCGTTGCAGGAGAATGTCTAGCGATTTTGCGAGAATGCCATTGCCAAGGGTCCCCAGTGGCTGAAGGATGCTTTGAGGGAGGAAGCGGTGGTTTTGACGCGTTGGGCTGCCAGGAACAACAAGGAGTGGTTGGAGCGGGCCGTGGCTGCGTTGTCGCGCAGTGATGTTGCGGCATTGTGCAGGGCTTTCGACAAGGTCCAAGTGAAAGTTGAAAGCAACACCAAGACGGAGGATATGCGAGATGCTTTGGTGCTGACTGTGTGGTCGGAGGCACGTGCTTGTTCGGAGACAGGTCGCAGTTTTTGTTTTCTTTGTCACGGGTGTAAATGCAAATGTGTTTTGTTTTGTTTGTACATAAATATTTGTGTGGACTGTTTCTGCGACGTATCACTGTAAATTTTGAATTTGGAACACATCATTAGTTTGACATGCAATTTATATATTGTGAATATCTTCACGCTTTGTGTCCGGTCTCTGCACTTCTGTTGCTAGGTTGCGATAATGTCGGATGCGGCATCGCAGGCGGGTCCTTTGCTGAAGATCATTGTGTTTAATTAATTTGTTTAATTTGTGCTGGGCTGTTGATTTTGAAACTTGCTACACAAATCTATCTCTTGCAGAAACCTGCTGCCACCAAGGTCGTCTTCTGCCTTGCGGCGGCAGCACGCAAGAGTCGCTGCAGTCGGACAAAAAAGATTGTACGTGGAGAAGCTAAGAATTCACGTCGCAACTTAAGTTCTCATATCAACACGCACCAATGCATTGATCATATGTTCAATGCTTTATTTCCTTCACACTTACAGATCCCATACAAGCAATTGTGTGTAAAAAGGGTCTGCCTGTAAAAGGGTCTGTGTGCAAAAGAGTAGCAACTGTGTGTAAAAAAGTCTGTGTGTAAAAGCGTCTGTCTGTAAAAGCNAAAGGGTCTGTGTGCAAAAGAGTAGCAACTGTGTGTAAAAAAGTCTGTGTGTAAAAGCGTCTGTCTGTAAAAGCTTTTTGTGTGTAAGAAGGTCTGTGTATGAAAGGGTCTGTGTGTAACAATGCTTCTGTGTAAAAGTGTCTGTGTATAAAAGCTTATGCGTGTAAGAAGGTTTCTGTGTGAAAGGGTCTGTGTGTAAAGGTGCTTCTGTATGTAAAAGGGTGTGTGTATGCGTGTACAAACGTCTGTGTGTAAAGCCGTCTGTGTGTGTAAAAGCGTCTGTATGTAAAAGCGTCTGTGTGTAAAAGGGTCTGCGTGTAAAAGTGTTTGTGCGTAAAAGTGTTTGTGTGTAAAAGTTTTTGTGTAAAAGCGCTTGTGTGTAGAAGCGTTTGTCTGTAAAAGAGTCTGTGTCTAAAAGCGTTTCTGAGCAAAAGCTTGCAAAAGTGTCTGGCACGTCTTNCTTGTGTGTAGAAGCGTTTGTCTGTAAAAGAGTCTGTGTCTAAAAGCGTTTCTGAGCAAAAGCTTGCAAAAGTGTCTGGCACGTCTTCTTTCTCTCTGCGCATCTCCCCATCTTCTTATCATCACATCTTCACATCTTCACATCTTTACATCTTTATCTCACCACATTCTCACATCTTCAAAAGCTCACATCTTCATCCCCTCACATCACACATCTTCATCTTCACATCCTCACGTCTTCACATACTCATCAATCAATCTCTTTTTATTTGCATTTTATCCATTCACATCTTCTTTCTTTGAGATATTTTCATATCTTCCTCTCTCTATATATTTCATATTATATGATCTTCATAATTACATATCTCACTATACTTCTCTTCGCTCTCGGACCATCCGTCGTCTAGTTAAAATAAATACCTATTATTATTTGGATTTTTTGGGTCCCAAATTAAAATAATAATAATGGATGTCCAACAATAATATATTATTTATATAAATTCATAATTATTAATATAAATTTCAAGGTAGTTATATTCCTTTACCTATCAAATATCTAATTTGTGGTTTATTATAGGATATCCCATATTATTTATTATTAGGATTCCAAGGCTGGAACCACCAAAAATCTATGATTTTTAAATTATCAGGGACCCAAAATCATTAATATAAATCAAATGGAAATCGAATATAAATCAAGCCAATTATAATTATCATTCTGGTCTTGTATCCCACAAAAATCAATTTTATTTGGGAAAATCAACAATAATCATAAATCGAATATAAATTGTATTTTAACCGACCATAAAATCCTAAAAATTCATTTTTTTCAATATAAAAATTGATGCCAAATCATATATATTTTTTAGAAAAAATAGTGTATCTTTTTATATTTATTCTAAGATATCAATTTTTATGGCTTTTCATTACGATTTAAAAAGATCCATTCGGAATTATAATTTAAAGATAAATAAATAATTCTCAATAAATAATAATTTCAAATAAGATATAAATTAAATTCAAGATTAATAAAAAAAATAAATTTATAAAATAGATTAAATAATATAATTTTATTAAATTTATATTCTTTATAAAAATATTATAATTTATGAAATATATATATATATTATATAATATGATATTCATAATATTATATTATAATTTGAAAAGGGGAACACAAAAGATAGGTAATTAAAAAGGGCGATAAAAAATGAAGGGTGGCCAAAAGAAAAAATATTGGTAAGGCAGCATTGCAGGTACAGAAAGGCGTCTTCGTGCAAAAGCGTCTTGGTACAAAAGCCTTTTTGTGTAAACAAAACATAATTTCTGTTTGTAAAAGCTGGTCTCTGTAAATATAATATTTTCTCTGTCTAATAATTTTTGAATGTAAAAGAAGCCGCGTGTAAAAAGGTTTCGGTGCAAAAGGCTCTCTGGTGTAAAAAAGATCTATGTGTTTTCAAGATGTTGTGTCCACAGTGGTTTTGGGCGTGTGGGTAAAAGCTTCTGTGCGAAAAAGTCTCGGTGCGGTGTGTAAGAGCCTATCTGCGCAAAAACCTCTCTGTATAAAATACCTGTGTGTAAACGCGTCTGTGCGTAGACGATGCTCGCTGCAAAGGCCTCTTTGCGTAAAAAGATCTGCGCGTAAAAGCGACGACGTATAAAAACCTCTCTGAATAAAAGACGGCTGTATAAAATTATGTGCAAAAATTTCTGTGTGTTAAAGGTTCTGTGCGTATAAAAATTGTTCTGGGTAAAGTTTCTGCCCGCAAGAGTTTCAGCGTATAAAATTTTTTTGGTGTAGTTTGTGTGTACAAGTTTCTCTATGTTAAAGTCTTTTTGTTGCAAAAATGCCTTTGTGCAAAAGCTGGTCTGTATAAAGGATTCTCTGTGTAAAAGCTGCTGTGTGTAGAATTATTTGTAGGTAAAAGTATCTATGCGTAGAGGTGTCCGTGCACAAGAGTTGCCCTGTGCAAAGACATCTTTTTGTAAAGCATCCGTGTGTAGAAATGTCTCTGTGTAATAAAAATCTTTATATCAAAGCCTCTGTTTGTATTGGCGCCTATGTATATGTAAAAATTCGTCTATGCACAAATTTCTCTATATCTCTATCTAAAAATTGCTCTGTATAAAAATTTCTATGCATAACATAGTCTGTTTGTAAAATTATAGTTTTTTATTTAAAATTCGTCATCATACCAACATCTATACAAAAAAATAGAGAAAAAAAATCTCGGATATTTGTTGGGGCTATTATTGTTAATAACGGCGATAATGTGCGCAAGGCCCCAAAAACCATCATCTTAGTAGGAATTTGCAATTTTTAAAAATATTCGGAACAAAAAACACCGTAAATACCGATATTTTTAGCATCTCACAAGCAAAAAACTATAGTATTTAGAATAATTTTTGTCCCTAATAAAAAAATCCGAGTATTTATAATTTTTTAAAAACAAATCCAACAAAAATAGTGGTATTTACGCAATTCTCAACATATTACAAAAAATAATTTTTCCATGCAAAATATATCAAAATAATATAAATTATAATATTTTTAGTTTGTATGCAAAGTTCGGAGGGCTCACCGGAGGGGGGAGGAGGGAGGGGGTTCGCGGAAAAAAGGAAGAGTTCCTAAAAAAAATAAATAATAACCTCCTAAATAATCAAGCAACGAAATTCGCCACCCTCCCCTTTACTTCATAAAATAAAATTCAAAGTAGACCCACTAGAGTTTCCTTTCGTAAAATATATGTATGTTTTTCATAATATATTATGCTTACCTTATAGAACGAAATTTCAACATATTTTTAAATTCCTAAAAAATGATAGCTTTTTTTCCCCCATAAATACGTAAAAAAGACATATGCGCAGACACAAGATCATTCAATTCATTTTCAATATCCGCGTATCACAGCCACATTCTATGTAGAATGTACATTGGTAACATTGATCTTGAAAAAGGTCTCTGCCTTGCTTAGCCCTTCGGTTTGTCGTTCAGGTTATCGTTCGGGGCCACGGCCGAGTAACAAAAAATGCACGGAACGTTTTCTTGCTGTATATGGCTGGCTCCACATGACTACAGTCTAGCCCAGGAATGATTTCCACAATTGCGGCTTTGCTGCGAGCACGGGCATTCAACTAAAGGGATCATTCAAAACCATGTCAAAGCACAAGGTTTTTGCTATCTTTCAATGGCAGGGTCAACAATGTCTGAGTGGAAGGTTTCCGTCCGTCGCTCCATGCACAGAGTCCATCGACAGCAGCTGGGGTTTCGAAAAAGAAGTTTTTGTTATCTTTCTGTCAGAAGGGTCAACGAAAAGCATATCTACATGGCTGGTTTCGATTATCGTTCACTGCGCAAGGCCAATCAAAACTGGCAAGACAAGCACTTCAACAGCCGCAGTTAGGTGCAGGACGGCTTCTTGAGACGAATAATGACGAATACTTAAAAAGTGGTGGGGACAGCAATGTTTCAAAACCCTGCGAAAACGCAAACCCCGGGTTTTTGACGGAACTCAATATGGTTTTCAGGTTTTATAAGGGGTCCAAACCCTATCATTTTATAAGGGAAATTCCAACGGGGATCTAATAAGTTTTATTCATGAATAAGCAAAAAGGTAAGAACTATTGTTGTTTTCTATATTCTTGTTGATTACGTAATGTATAATATCAGAATAATTTGAATCGATTTTAGGAGATAAGATCCATTATTTTTTCTGCAGGCAAAGATAGAATCGGGACGTCATCGAAAATTCAGTAATTTGCCTTCAGCCGCAGGCAAAACCAAATGCAGAATATCTAATAGGTGCAACTTGATAGAATTGTAATATATGATCCTGGATGATCCTGGAATATCTCAGCAAGAAGTCTGATATTTTCCCTTGGTGAAGGCATCTTCTGAACTTCGTTTGAGAAGATTCTTTGGACGGCCTGCGCTGTTTTGAGCGCAACGTCTACCTCTGCGAATTCCGATGCCAAAACTGTCCTATTGGGGACAGATGCGTCAGCGACACACCCAGGGCGTAGCGATGGCACGCAGGGTCAGCCGATCTCCATGTCATCGTTGGCTGGTTGGCCTCATCTGCAAGCTGTTGCGCTTAAAAGTGGCAACAGTGCAAATGAAATCAGTGACCATGAACAAATTGCACTGCAACTAGCGAAGTAACACCGGATGAAACTGAGAACAGCAGCCATGAGCATCGTTGGCTCCCTCCTGTCACAGCCAAATAGGCTCAAAACTTGGCTCTACTCTGAAAACCACCAGGTTGGTGTTAGAAATGTCTCTCAGCACATTGATCCGCTGACCTGATGGCCATCCTCCAAATTTGGACACCACATTTGCCGATGAGCCTCCAGGCAAGTGGTGGCTGTGGGAAAACACAAATGGCGGATCAATTCTCTGGATTTGAACACCAAATCATGCATCTCTCAGTTATTTTTGAAGTGCAAACATCTTCAAACAGTGTTGAGCAAAATCAAGCAGGCAGGAAACAAAGCCAAAACATCACAAGACCAGAAAAAAAAACACATGTTGAAATATGCTGAAATATGTTGAATCATCGAGGACACATATGGATCACTGAGGATCAATCACTGCGCCTCTGCCCTTGAGCAGGCCACTAAGGCCCCGCAACTTGTACAAACCACTGAGCTGCCATCCTGACCAGTGCACTTCGGCCATATCCGGCCATACTTTTTGATGCATTATGATGCAGGAATCTGTAATTAACTGTTCATGTTCGGGTCAAGATTTGGAATCTTAAAGAGTTCATGATTGTAACAAGTTTGGCTTGAAGTTCTAGTTGGAGACTCCTTTCAGTTAATGTTCGGCTGAATACACGAATTTGGATGAAGGTGTGGAAAGCATGTTACATTTCGGGTACGCTTGTGCTCCAGGCGCATTCAAGGCGTAAGGACTGGATAGGTTCCAAGTCGAAGTGAACCAGTTCGCTCAAACTGTGATCATTCATTTTGAAGCTACCCAAGTTTTGGTTTAAGGCTGCAAGCCTTCTTGAACTTTGACTTACAGTAACCCGTTCATGCCATTCATCCTTCCAGATTTTACAGATGTCGTTTAGATTCAGCGAATGCATCCAACCCCGAACCTCCAAGGTTTGCTTCAGCACTGCTTGATGCCCCCTCCACCGTGGGGCTGAAACATACCAAAACCACCACATAATGTAAGTCTCTGCAAAACTCTCTCAGCTGTGACAGATCTTCATCAGTCAAGGGTCCACAGTGCGCGAGGCACCTCTCTGCCAGAATTCCGCCTCGTTCTAGAATTGCTCGACAGATCTGCAGAGATAGCTAGGTGGCTGGACTGAAAAAAAAAATGATCCAAAGAATCCAAAATCAATGGCAAGTCATGGCAATGAACACAGAATCATCCATTCATCAACAATCATCCATCAATCAATCATGATCAAAATCATTCATCATGGCAATTAAGCTTTATTAATCAATTAAATTAAACCATTAAATCATTCATGATTAAACCATCCATGAAATCACGAATCACACAGCATCCAACATCCATGGCACCTGCCGAGCTGACTCCCTACGCGCGGAGCTCCAGGCGGCTGCCTCGGGGCCTGCCTCGGGGAGAATTTTCCGTACGGTTCCTGGCAGTTTTCATGGGCAAAAGCATGGGATAACTAGCTTTACCCCCTGGTAAACTCACATAATTGTGGAAAATCACCATTTTTAATGGGAAAATCAATTATAAATGGTAATTTTCAATAGCTATGTTAGTTTACCAGAGGGTAGAAAGTCCCAAATCATGATAAAGCATGCGGATTCTCTGTTTGGAATAGACACTCAGACAATTGTCAAACCCAGAGTATGAAGCCATGCGATGCCATGGTATGGCAATCTGTTTCCATCAGCTACGTCACAGCTGTGATTGGAATCAACCTGCAAACATCCTGAGCTTCCCTGCACTGAGCCTCAGCGCCTGTAAAGCACACGACCTGTAGATCTCGAGTAGTGATTGGCTGGATTTGAGAGATTTGTAAATACGTGGTTTTAAAACATGTTCCAAAGAAGGTCTTGGGAAAAATGAATGTTGAGCACTGTTCCAAGTTGAGCACTGTTCCGAAAACACTCGATTTTCAGACATTTTCCAGAAATGTGTTGCAATTCTCTTGGAGAATTCAGATGAATTCAGGGCAGCGAGGCATGTCACATTTTCCTAGTAATTTCAGATTCGTTTGCTCTGAAACCTTGTCATCTGGGATCCTTCCCATTACATTAGCAGCTTATTAAACCATGTCAGGGGGAATGATGTTTTTCAACGCCCTCCTCCTTTGCTCAGTCTCCTCAAGAGATAATCTTGCTACTCTGTTCTGCGGACTTGGACACTGTTTCGGTGAAGATTCATGTTAGCAAGCAGCTGGTGTCGAGATGTTCCTGGAATACTTGACAGCGCAACTCCTGTTCTGCCCTGCAGCGGTTTTACGAAACAAGTACAATGTGATACAACTGGATACGGTCGCTGATGATCCCCAATTAGATAGAACCCAAAAAGTAAACTCGCATGCAAGTTGACGTTCTTCATTGCCGACGTGCTGCATTTGCTGAAACTCTACTTGAAGTTACAATCCCTTCATCAAGAAGCCAAGCCAAACAAGTTGAGCTATGAAACAAATCCCCTATCGCATCCTGTTTTACTGTTTTACTGCCTAGTTGCTGGGTATCAGCTTATAATGTGGCTCAATGGACCAGGTAGGTTGCTCCCAGTATATTAAGCAATCAACAGCCATAGATCATTCATCTAGAAGTGCGGCCGCGAACAATTAGCACAATCCTAACCATGATTCCAGTGAAGTCACAGTGAGGTCGTCATAATTCGTCCAAAATTCAATGCCCATATTTTTGATGCCAAGAAACCCTTATAGATATACCATGATCAAGCAAGAACTATCATCTATCAATCATACCCCCATATGTGTGATGGTTAAAACCCCCAAAAAATTGAAGCACTGCTGAAATCTCCCACTCCGACCACAGCACGACCACTGGGCACTCTGACAAGGCTCCTTCCGGATCACCTTGATCCATACGGAGGAAGGCACCACCCAGCAGCTCCTGCCGGAAAAACGCCCTGATTTCATTGAATTTAATCATTGAAAATGGGGAATCTAATTGGAACATTCAGAAGGATCATGCAACCCCTAAAAAGATTCTTACAAAATGTACAGTCTCACTCAAATAGTGATAACATACTTTTCTATCTATTTGCAGGTTACTCTCAACATATTACATACAAAAACATATATAATATGTATAATATGTACATGTATATAACTTTAGGATACTTTAGGTATCCAACTATATATATATATATAGAATTTGGCTGTGTCTGAAAATGAGTTAAAAATGTTGGGCGGCATATGTTCAAAGGAGCCTTTGTCTGACAGATAGAGAATTGATGAAATGGGAAAACAAGCTCGTGAAATCGTGCAACAAAAATTGTAAGTCTCCCTACTCCCTACAGAAAATGTGGCGGGCACTTCGGCGCCACCATTCCACATCATTCGATCATCAATTGATGTCACTCTGTGATCTCAAAAAGTCCTGCACGGCCATGATGTTAAAATCGTCATCCCTTGCAGAGTGGCTGGGATGGAGCAAAATAAAACCCTTGCATAGCCCGCCAAGGGAGTGCAAAGTGAAGCTTAGGAGTGAGGCCACACAAACTCAGATCTCAACAGCCAGATGTTGGGACTCTTGGTGGATCCATCACCAAATTGAGCATCCGACGCAGAGCACTGCATGGGCTCCATGGCTGCAAAGTGTGGAAATGTCAAGCTACAAGTTTCCAAGTTTCTTCAACGATGCTTTTTGATTACAAGTGTTGAAGGCCAAGCTTACGTAGTCCTATGTCTATCGTGTGTCATTGTTCGTGCTTGCACCATGGATACTATGGCATCTCGCAACTCGTTGTAGCTCAAATCATGTCAAATCGACATTTGGTCGCTGTATCCTGAATTATGTTCTCCGGAGCAGTTGCAAAGGTGCTTACAAGCATCAACAAGACGCCCAACCTAAGAATTCATGGCGTTTTTACATCAGTACACATGCTGGTGGAAAAAAAAAAGGAAAACAATCCAAAACGTACATCACATCATGACACAACCATATCTTCAAACTCCGTGTGCCCACGTGGGTTCAACTGTGGGCACTGCATCTGGGCACATGGTTCAACCAAGATAAGCCGAGTACAAGTTGTGTCAAGATCCACTCCCTGATGCATTGCCCCGACACACTCGGGTGATCCTTTTAACAGAGGCCCCACTCACAAAACTCGAGGGCTGCTAGGTGTGCTTGCTAGACCTGGCACCATCATCAGTAGATTCCAGATGTCTCCAGATGTTTCCAGATGTCTCCAGATGTTTCCAGATGTCTCCAGATGTTTCCAGATGTTTCCAGATATTCCATCCAGGTAATCCATCCTAATCCTATTGCGCTTCTGCTTCTTGATGCTTCAAAAGCTCCAACGGGCAAATCGGCCTGCAGCTTGAGCATCTGGTAGAAAGTGCTCTGATCGGAAGGCCACCAGTGACTGCCCCAAGAAACATGCACCTGGTGCTTTGATGATTTTAGACTCTTCTTGACTTTTCCTTCGACACCAGCAGTCGCATTTCAATGTGCATGTCAAACGCTTGTAGCATTCATCTTGTCCGCCAGAAGGCGCCTAGCTCTGGATCTAACCAGAATTAATTCACTTAGTGTTTTCCAAGATTTTCCAAGTATAAGATGGAGTTGCTTTCTGCACTTGCTTGAAACCATTTGATGAATCTGTTGCAATGTCAATTCTGGGTCTTCCGCCAGGCAAGCGCCAGTTCCGATCAGTGAAGTTGTGCGCTGAGTCGCCTGTGGCAAGCCCGGCCAACTCTGCGGTGTTTAGAGAGCACATGATCTTCCGGTCAAGCCAATGTCAAACGATACCAACGTCACATATGATACATATGATCATTCAAATATTTCTTTGGAATTGGCTCCATATAAATATAATATATAATATAACTATATTATATAGAAATATTTGATGCACAAATACTTGCAGCATCTTGCAGCAACCATGTTTGACATGTCGCCTCCAAGAATCCGCATGCGCAAAGGCGACTTCCAGCCAGACGCTTTCAAGGGCCTGGCGCGAGGTTTCGACAGGTTTCGATAGCAGCTGTTTCCCAAGAGGCCCAAGGAATTTGGTGAAGATCTGGGTGGCAGAAACTCAAAAAGCAAAAAACAACATGCCATAATCATTGAACAGGATGATGGGAAAATATAGAAAAATAAATGTTCAATGAAGTTCCCAAATTTCATGTGAAATGGAAAACTCAGTGGTTTTCTATCGATTCTCACTGATTTTCCCTTCAATCCATTGATCATTTCATCCTGCCATGGCCACTGTCGCAGGCTGTCACAGACCTGCACAATTCTTTGACTGCGCTTCGAAGTCGACGCTGCGCCACACAGGCGCGGCGACTGACCTGAAGCACCGGCTTCCTACCCCCGGTGAAATCTCAAAATGCTTGACAAATGGATGTTCATCCTCCAAAACACATAGTTATAGGTATTGATCCTTCAAACATGATCGAAATATGCGGGATATGACATGATTATTTTGATTATGACTCAAGCATGCCTCAACAGCGTGAAACTGAGCGACGGTGTTTGACAGTGCAAGCTGTTTCAGAGTCTGGCTAACTGCGACATTGCCCACATTTGTTCGCCTCACGAGGAGAAAAACTGTTCAATTCACGGACCTCAAGTCATTCAAGTCTCAGGTGTCACGAGGAATCTGAGGGCTGAAACGTGGTGCAATGTTTCCAATTGATATGGCACTTGCCACTGACCTCAGGGAGAACGCCGCCATGGATGGCCAGATCACGAGACCTGCGCCTGGGCCCCTGGGCCTGTGCTAAGGGCCCTGCGGAGGATGTGATCTGCGATACGTTGAGTATGGCAAATATGACAAGGCATGGGGAACCTCGAACTCAAGCACAAACCGAGTGCAAACTGACTCAAAGCATGACATTCTTTGAGGATCTTGGAGGAAATATTGATGGAATTCATGACTCATGTATGCACAAAAAAACTTAGACAAGCCGACAAGCCATGAGGTTTGAAATCAACATAAACCAACTCTTCACAAAGAGCCAACGGCCCACACCCTCAACAGAAGCCAACATAGTTTCACGAACAGCTCAATGATCACTAAACGCAACTCAGAAGCCATAGAAGGTGCATGCAAGACAAGCACACCACAAAAGCGCAGGGCTCGGAAGATGTCCACGGCCACTGCATTGTGCCACATCAATGCGATACGCTCCTCGGGTGTTGGCCAATCATTGGCATGTGCATCTTGATCCAACTTGATAGGATGACGTAGCGTTTCACAACGGAGAAGCCGTTGTGCAGCCACACCATTGAGCCAAAGCCCTGCAGCTTGCTCCACATTGAGATCGAAATATTCATAGGCAAAGGCTAAAGGAGGTGGATGATCAGAGCCTAAATCCACGGGTCCACGGACATCCTCCAAATAGGCATTGGTGCTACTTCCAGCATGAAATAAGCCACTCAAAATGCGCAGCAACCGAAGAGATTCGAAGACATTTAGAAAGGTCGACGATGGCGAAAAGTCCAGGAAGACCCACTGACGACCTGGCGATTTGCGCCATGATTTCTGGGCCTTGATCTTCTTCCGCACGAAGATTTTAACTTCTTCTAACCAGGAATCTCCCTGGGCCTCAAGAACTTTAAAGGATGATTCCACCATCGACACCTCAGCATCTGCATTTTCAGCTAATGCTTCAAACCCCGTGGACTCCACTTGAAGTCGTGAAATTCTTGGAGCTGCTGAAATCCAGCTGCTTCTCCAAGTCACTGGGTGATCATCCAATCCGTCACATCTCACCTCCTTCGCACAGTGGAGATGTCTCAATTGCTCCATCCACTCGGGCCAGCGCGCGGCCCGCGCCGCTGGCTCCGCCTGCAGTGGGACGCTACGGTCCTTGTGATATCCAGCCACTGGAAGGCCACCACCGAAGAGCAAAAACTCCAAATGCAGCTGGCCATCCAAGGACACTTTCGGCGCATGGCCACGACATGCCTTCACTGCATCACCAAAGGCCTGTACCGACCAAAAGAAACGGCGAGAATCCAATGGTGTGGCTTCACTGGGATCGAAAGAACGAGCTGCTAAGAGGCAACGATGTTGCAACAACGCTTGGAGTTGACCTTTCAACATATCCAGAGTTCCCACCAAATCCGTGAAACTTTGGAATCCGATCAACCTGTGGACTGCTACACCCTTCTGGATGTCCAACAAGTTCTCCCCCGGCCTCATGGCCCTGTTCACATCTGGAGCACAATGCATGCCAGGATGGTGAATGACTGGAACACCTTGAGAGTGAGCACAGAAGCCAAGCGTCAAGTCGTTGAAGGCCAACAATGGGCACTCTCCTAAAAGCCTTGATGCCAAGACATCATAAGCTCCTGCAGAAAGTAACATCCCAGCACCTCCACAGGGATAGTCATAGCCCAAGACGTGGGCATCACTGAGGATATATCCGAACAATGCGGGCACGTCGGGCTCATAACGCGCGATGAAATCCAGCAAGGTGTCCACCTGGATGAAGGTATCATCATCTGCCAGCAGGACCCAGCGAGGTGTCCGAGTCCCCAAATCTTTCACCTAAGCGCAGGGATTCAAAATATGGCAAAAAATCAGGTACCAACACTAAATAATAGCAGTTCTAGATGTGGCTTGTGGAAGTCAAAAGCCAACTAAGTGCAATTATCACATCAACTCAAACATCATCAAATCATCCAATAAACTGTAATAAACCTCTGGCATCTATCAGCTTCGATGGTTTTCCAAAACCTGAACGGAATTTCCGAGCCTTTGGATGGTTCCGCATGAACTCCAGCTGCCGGCTCTGGGCATCCCAGTAGTTGCCTCAACGTCACCAGTCCTACCATCAGGGACCATCAGGAATAGCTATCTGAAAAGTAGAACATATCTGAAAAATTCTGAAAATATGGTGTTATATCACATCATTTAAACCCCCCCTGTGTCAGAGACTCCAACAGACTTTCACCCCGAAACTCTTGGGACTTCTTGGGACTTCGCGGGAAGAAACAGCCGAGGTGCTCTCCATCCCAAATCCACCGGAGGTCGGCGGGGACTGCACTTCCGGTCGCCATTGCCTGCTGAGCGAAGTGGACATGGTCCATCTGTGAGGCCCCCCAGGTAGTTGGTTTCTAAAACCCAACTACTGTAACATCCATCAACTATAGACATCTATAGACTATAGTTATACTGATACTAGTTATATCCTCCGTAAATGGCCCACAAACATCCATAAACCATAGTTAACCATATTCCAGTGTCACATTGATTCACATTGATCCATCCACCCATGACTTTCAGTGACTCTCAGTGACTCTCAGACATGATCCCATTACCAAAGGACTCACTTGCCTCTCTCGAGGAGCTGTAGAAAGCCAGTCGTCCACCAAGTACAAACGCTGCATATCTACATCGGACCTCGCCAGGGTCTCAGTTTCCAGGTTCCGGTAGACAATTGTGATCAATTGTGGCTCATTGAAATCTGAGAAGCTAAGAGCCTGGCCATGTGTGCTCTAGAAGAGAAACTCTGTCTTGCCTCCCAGTTCCATGTGAACGCGAGAGATTAAAATGCTAAGATATGCTAAGATGCTGCTTGAAAAAAGAAGCACTGACTTGGTCTATCTTGGTCTTTGGCAGTGAGTGGCTGGCCATCACCAACACCAAGACCTGTGCAAGCACTGCAGTCTACGACAAGAATCTGCAAAACAAGACCACACTCAAATCTAAGTCTAAGTCTAAGCTCGTTCAAGTTCTGAGTATCATGTGGTTTCCAAAAAACTTCAAAGATGGTGATTCATCTGGTTTCCACTAAGTCTACCTAAGTCTAAGTCCGTTGAAAATGGTGATTCACCTCGATTGCGGATAGTACGGCTGCCAGCCTCACTGGCCAGGGGTCGCCGCCACTTAGGCAGGCCCTTGGTGGGAGACCATGGTGCCACCGGCATCTCTTAAGGTGGCAGATTTCCAGATCCAGCAGGTGCTCCTCAAAAAAATGTGCTATGTAGATCTTGGAATCTTTGGAATAGTACCAGTCAATGGGATATTTTTCGTTTAAAGGATCTTCCAAGAAAGTTCAACCAAATCCACCCAACTTTTACCCCCCACCATGGCCACACTCCCCCCCAACCCCAAGACAAAAAACGGTTGAGGCCAACACTTTGGATCTGCTCCGTAGAGTTTCCAAGGCATCATATTCCGCCAAGGTCCTGGCATAGCATCGCCATTCTCAGCCGAAAAAACGTGAAATTCGTTGGGAACAAACGAGGCCAGGAAGGCACGAAGCTGTCTCCCTGCTCCGTCCTGCGTCGCAATTGAATACCATGCTACCATGGTACCATGGTGGTGATGTTGGCATCTAAGCCATGGAGGAAAGCTGCAACAGCTACAATTAGATGGTCTCATACCAAAGACTCACTTGAAATCATCAAACATCGTTGAAAAATGCTGAAAATCACCAGTCAGAATCGGCCACTTCGCGGGTCAAATCTGTTTGCATCAGTAAGGCACTGCCCGGCACCGATTTCGGCACTCCAGAAGTGGCGACTTCGTGATGCCCAGCTATCTCCCATGGCTCTGTCCGGGATCATGGCGAAACATGGTGGGATCGATCTCTGCGATCTTCTGGATTTTTTGGGGTCTTGTATAGCAACACCCAAAAAGCTAGAAGAAGTTGATGTTTACAATTGTTCATAAAGTTTATCACTGTTTTAGAAGATTTGGTCGGATTTTACTTGATATCTCGTGAGGTCGGTCTGCAGCTACACATTATGCGTACAGTAAGCTCTGAATCCATCTGGAACATACTGGAACCGTCTGCATCCGTGGTAAAAATGGGACCAAAAGGTTGCCAATGTGGGAGCTTGGTGAGCGAAAAAAAAAGCTGCGCCGGAGAACCGAAAGATTGCTCTGCGAAACCACTTGGCCACGGCTTTCAATGAGTCGCCAAAATGGTCCAAATGCAAAATATTTTCTCCAAACCTTTAGCAATATCACCACAGGGTGAGACCCTGTCATCAAACGGGAAGAGAACACACCACCTTTTTCTCAGGGCTCGAACAATGCAGCAGTTTCTAAGGGCTGGTCAGGGTCCCACATGAGGTAAGTCCTGGTCACCGGAGGGCACCTCAAGAAACTCATCCCCACGAGCCATCACAAGCAATGCCACGTTGAACAGAAATGGCCCCCAGCAGATCCCCCCAACACCGTGGCATCCATGGCATCCATGGCATCCATGGCATCCATGGCATCCGCTGTTTCTGCCAGGGCACATGAGGAAGAAAGTGGTCAGGACCCCCTTCGCCAGGGTAAACCTGAGGCCCGCTGTGATGATGATCTTGCAGGAGTGGTTCAACCTCTCCCATCCTCGGCTGTGGTCTCTTCAACAAGACTCCCAGTGCAGAAATAAAGCCCACAGCAAATAATGATGTGACAATTAATGATGATCATTAGTGCAAAAATAATGATAAAACCACATGCATGAACATCTTGCAAACCCTCACGGATCTATCCACAGCCCCAGTACATTGTACATGTGCCATGTTTGGTGCCGTGGCTCTTTTCTGTCGCACGGGTGCTGCACCCCATTCAGCCACTGTGGTCACCATCTGCATCGATGGTGATCTCATCATTCGCACATCGTAGGTGATCGAAAAACCTCCACAGATTAGCTGGAGAACATCTGGCATTGAATCCTTCCATGCATTCCAATGCAGGATTCTTAGGACAAAATCCAAGTGTGGAAGTGACACAGTTGTCACTTGAAATTGCTTTGGAAATGAATAAAAACATATAAACAGTCAATGGTATGAAGTTCCAAATTCATCCTGAATGATTCCTTTCTTCCCAGGGCTTGAGGTCAAATCTTATGCAAACCACCAACAGAGTGCCTGATTGGTTTCGGTTTCAAGCGGTTAAACCAGGCAAATAAAACAACGAGTAGCCAACGACACGAAAATCTTGTAGATTGTACTGCTGCTAAACCTTCTGGTTTGATCATATTAAACATATTTGTTCCACCACAACTTTGATGAGTTGGGCATCTCAACATATTTTAACCACCTGGCAACGGCCTTGGCAATGCCTGGTAACCACCTTGCCTTCTTGTGCATTGGAAGACAAGGTGAAGGCATCCATGAAGTCCATCATCTCATTGAGTCCATCCATGTTGAGATCTCCTGCATGGATTGACCCGCAGAAACTGCGAAACTGCAACCTATGATTTTGACATGTGAATCTTGTTGAAGTATCTCTCACATTCATCACCAAGTATAACTTCTCAGTTTTTGATGGCATTCCTGGTAATCCCTGAAAATCTCATCTACCAAAAAGGTCTTTTCTTTTTTAAAAAATAGGGGTCTTTTTGACCGTCCTTCCAGCCCTTGGATCTTCAAGTAGCCTTCCTTGCCATCGTAGCCTTGGCTCACCAATGCGAAGCCCACATTGATCTTCTCCGGCAGAGAACTGCCCCAGTTCTGCGCCTTCCGGACGCCTCGGCACGGCACAGTTGCCACCGGGAAGCGTCAGGAAGAGTTAAGTGTGTTTTGCTAGAAATGGGGGGATGTAAACTAGAAACCACCAGTTTCATTGTTGGGAGTGTCACATTCTATCATCAATCGGTTTTACATCGAAGGATTTGGACAATACGTTTTTGAACCTGTTCGATTGGTAAGCAATCCGGAGAATCTAAAAGTCAAAAAACAATAAAAAAACAGACTGCTTTTGACTCAAACATTTAGATCCTAACGCCATCAAAATTATTGAACCTGACTCCCATGATTTCCCATGCCACATGGGCGAGTTGCTCCGCGCATTCTGCATATGCACTTGGCCTTCGCTGTCCGTATGTTCTTTGACCTCCTTATAAAGATCTTCATCTAGTCTGGCGAGCTGCAAGGTGTCTTGCACGGGTTCGAAAATTTTCATGTCCGGTTTCAGGTCATTCACATTCAGGTGCTCGTCTGTCAACAAATAGGTCGTGCAGGGTGGTGGAAAAAATTGAAATACGCCCTGCAGAAGGAATCGTGAGACCTGTGGATAAGCAGAAGCCGCCACAATGATTTTCCACCTTTTGCCTTAGTGCTTGAATTCAAGTTTTGTCCAAAATATTTCTGAGTTGCCTTAAATCTTGCCAAGCAAAAATCATGGGGTCATTCATAGTCATTCTCACCCAAAAAAAAAGGGCACTGCAAAGGTCGCGCAGCATCGCTGAATCCATTTGGTCGAGCGCCCGTGCTCGAGGCTCCAACAGATGACTCTCTTGATCACTTCAAGGTATGACGTTCCTGGAACCGCTCCAAACCGGTCATAGCTGGCATAGCTGGGCATAGCTCATGAAAAAAAAAGTTGAACAGAAAAATGATCGATGATGATCCAACTTGGATCTGTTGAACCACTTGTGAGAATCAGAAATGCGCCAAGTTATCTGCTCGTTGAGGCACCTAACATCTGGTCGAAGGTGAGTTGAAAACCTTCACCACACGCGACCTGAGGGAGGTCCAGGACAAAATCCATGAAGTCCAACCTGAGATTCGCCAGTGATCCAGGAAACACCACGGCATTTTCACAACGGCTATAAGGATCTATGCGGGGCATGTGATGTTTGATTACGCCACAACCAACCACGCTTGGCAAACTTGGGAGAAATCAACCTGATGTATCTATATAGTCTATAGTATCAGTTTTGAAAGCTGCGACGACTACTAGAGACATCAATTTGGAATGGACTGAATGAGACCGGATGAGAGATAGATACAGTGGTCAGGTGCTGCTGCACTGGTGCTAGAAACCAGAATATGTTGAATTTGAGTGACTCAAGGTCTGTCTAGTTACACTATATAGTTTCATTGACTATAATTGACTGTTATAATAACAGGTAAACAACATGAAAAAAAACATCAACACAACACAGATTTAAAAAGACGTTTGTCCGACTTGGACCCAGCTCCATGACTCCCTGGGAACGGCCCAATGGCCCAATTGCCCAACGGTTCCTTCCTCCGCCAAGCTGCATGGCATTGAGACCTTCTTCGGTCACATAGCCATCATCAGTGGCAGTGATTCTCAACTCCAGTCTCGGAATCTCATCTGTTTGGCTCAACTTCAGCAATGCGAAACCAACATTCCTCACAAGATCTCACAACTCACGTCCACAGAAACACTGCAACAAACTATTTTGCGCCAAATTTCATTGACCGACATCCCATCCCAAAAATTGTGTCTCCTGAATTCCATGGTTGCCGGATGTTACCTTAGTTGACTTAAAACGGGTGAAAAAACTGCACCAAGTTTCAATGGTAGCGGCAGTTTTTGTGGCACCGCCTTTGGAGGCTGAGGCGCCACTTTCCGTGGGAAGCAGCTGAAGCAGCTGAAGCAGCTGAAACAGTCGACCATTGCGACCGGTCGTGATCAGTGTATGTTATTTTGCAAATGAGCTGGCATGAATTTGCCATGCAAAAACCAAATAAGTTCCAAGGTGTTTGAATGCCCTGTCCACCTTAAAGTAACACATTTGCTGCGGAGCCATCTCAAATTTCTGCTGATATTTTCCACTCCAAGTTCACTTGTCCACACACAAGGTTATCACCTATTGCCATTGCCGACAGCCGCATCCATGATTCATATCACCTCCACCAAGTGTGCAATGAATTGTTGTGAGCTTTCATGAAGTGGATCTCCATCGACCATCGAACCAAATCAATTTCATCCAATTTCCATTCCGAACGCAAGAAACCAACATGCATGAAGGTAATGCAACAATTCTGCACCAAAAACCAAATATCGGCCCAACCAAATACATCTATTCACACAATGCCCTATACCCACTTGTTTCAAGTTTCAAGGTGATGGGACTCTGATTGCCATCCGGAGCCAAAGAATCTCATACATCACTCCGGTCAACTGTCATGAGAAACTACTGAGCTGTCTCGTCAATCAGTTCTGTCTTGAAAATTTTGTTGTTGGAACACCACCCGTTTACGCTGTGAATGTTCATTTTTCGACAGCAACCCGACATGTTGATGCCACTTAGACCCGTTGTGACGACACCTTCCAACAGGCAAAAATGCTCCCCATGCTTTTTGTCTTTGCAAAAAGCGGCCAGAGATCCCAAGTCTTGCTCACGTGTTCAGAAACCTCTCTGTGACTGGTGTATGTCAGCTCATGTTTGACTCTATGCCGTTTGGTCTGGCACTCTTGTTTTCTCGGACATCTCTGAGCCATTCTGGCTCTTCTGAAGGTCGTTGCGATCAAAGTCATGGAAATAGCCATGNCTATGCCGTTTGGTCTGGCACTCTTGTTTTCTCGGACATCTCTGAGCCATTCTGGCTCTTCTGAAGGTCGTTGCGATCAAAGTCATGGAAATAGCCATGGGCAAGGCATTTTCAATCTTTTCCGGACCGCTCAAACACTACACCTGTCGCGAACACAGGGGAGCATCGTACACGATTTTGGTGGCACCTATTCCCAAGCCACACAATCTTCCGGCACAAGGGCAGAGATCAAATGTAGGGGTGGCTGGACATGCTACCAGCCACATCTTTGNCGATTTTGGTGGCACCTATTCCCAAGCCACACAATCTTCCGGCACAAGGGCAGAGATCAAATGTAGGGGTGGCTGGACATGCTACCAGCCACATCTTTGTCTCACAATCGGATTGACATCATGCACGTCTTGCTCGGCATCAGGATTTGCAATTTGTACATGTTTAGCCCCCAAAATACAAAACGCACTTGTTGCTGATTGGGCCGCAAAGCGGAGCTAGGTGACCCAGATTCAACACCCGAGATGCGGCCGCCGCAGGCCTGCTGTTCTTCAACTTCTCNAACGCACTTGTTGCTGATTGGGCCGCAAAGCGGAGCTAGGTGACCCAGATTCAACACCCGAGATGCGGCCGCCGCAGGCCTGCTGTTCTTCAACTTCTCACTGCAAGGTTGGAAATTCGGAGATTTCATGTGTCGGGTTCACTGCAAAACCAAGGCACAACATGACCAGACATTTGGCAAGATAGGCGCAGCTTGTGGATGCTCTGAACGGCCCCCACATCATCGTCTTCGAGGGATGTTTTGAGACAGACCATCAAGAATGAAAGCCTAACGTGCGTTCCATAAACTTTGAAGAGGCAGGCAGCTGCTCCACTTTCCTCGGGGCCGAAAANGGGATGTTTTGAGACAGACCATCAAGAATGAAAGCCTAACGTGCGTTCCATAAACTTTGAAGAGGCAGGCAGCTGCTCCACTTTCCTCGGGGCCGAAAATATCTTAAAAGCAAACCAGCCTGAATGCCTGAATGATGAATGTAAAACGCGGGTATCCTTCAACAGGGGGCACACGTTGGACATTGTACCGCTTCGCAATTGCTCAACCAAGCTGATCTTTTTGTCTGCGGGTTTGAAATGGCGGGTCTTGCAGGACGGGCACGACTGGCTCACAGTTCCCCAGTGCTGATAGAGTGAACAGTATATTATCCGAATGTGCCACCTGGTATCGGACATTTCCAAACTGGCAACTCCTTCCCGGACATGTAGAAAGTCATCCAATGGCTCCCAGATTTGCGGTCCGGAGCCCTAAGCTTCGCTCACAGCTGCGTATCAATTCTGAACATTATGAGG
>BGPT01000182.1:260444-275659 GCA_003297045.1 Symbiodinium sp. clade C Y103 | reverse complement strand
GTACTCCGTTCCTTCAATGACATATCACTCAGTGGCACTTGTAGCCCCCTATCAGTTACTACAACAAAGTTGACGTGGGTGAGAACTTAATCTTCGCACAACTGTTCAGGTTGGGAGGCAATTCGGTGAAGTGCAATGGAATAGACCCGGCAAGTCTGAAGGACAAGTTAAGAAGCGGCCGCGATTGCTATAATGAGAGGTGGCCCAGCATTGATCTAATGGCAGCTGTGAAGTACAAACATCAAACGTTGAAAAAGAAAAGAGAACCTGCAGAGTCCGGGAAGAGTCAGCAAACACTCCTTGAAAAAGCCTTTGCAAGCGAATGAAACTGGGTGGGAGAAAGAAACTTGGAGACAAAGCCAAGTTGGGAGATAAATCTGTACTGGCATTGAAGTGACATCTAAAAATCTGAAACTGCATGGCCCTCAGGCTCTCAGGGCAAAAGAATTGGAAATGGACGGCTAAGAAGAGCGTGTTCTTGGATTTGGGGCGTCGTTGCCTGCACCTTGCAGCTGCTCGGCATCTTGCGGACAAGGCTCTCATCAACCAGGGATTCCGGGCGGCGAAGTTTGGTGCTGGAATTCAGGAAACAACCTGAACCACAATTCCAGAGCACCATTTCCACCAGGTCCCACATGGTACGGGCCAACCCTGTGCATCATGCTATGAACGTTGAAAGCCGCTCTGAATCACAAGTCTTTAAGCTTGCGCGAGCTTGCACGAGCTTTGGGGGAAGAGGGTGTTCTTGGATTTGAGTATTGCCTGCACCTTGCAACTGCCCTGGCAGCCCGGGCATCTTTCGGGCAAGGCTCGCATCATTTTCAGCTTGCAAGCAATCTCGAAAACGCGAGGTTCACCAAAAAGACACCAACAGATTTGGCTAAGGTCCCATGGCTTACCACAGGTTTCTGCAAAAATGATGTATGGCAAATTTGGGGGGTATCGCTTGAACCGAAGGAAAATGATGCATGCGCACACGTACCTAGGGCCTCCTCAGACTTAAATTTCAGCCCGAGCTCCGCCCAACGATCTTTTTCAACATGAACAAACAATGGGAACAATTCTTGAGCCTGCCCTGGCTGCAATGGCAAAATCTGACTGAATGGCCAAATCCACCCGCCTACACGCAGGAATAGCTTTCGCTGATGCTTATGCGGGCTTACGCACCCCGACGAACCGACGAACCCCGACGAACTCCGAACTATTAAGCTTGGAGTTTGGGCGAGTTTGGGCAAACCAGGTGCTTGCGGGAAGCACATGATGCTTGCACAGCTTCGCGGAAAGCTGATCTAGTCTATTGGACGTACTTTTAAGGTCTTGGCGATATCCGTAGAAGTGGCCACTAAAGGTAAGTGTACTTTTAAGGACTTACATCCGTAAAAGTACGGTGGGAAACAGCTCCAGAATGGTACTTGTAAGGCCCTAAGTCCTTAAAAGTACAAGGGGGAATGCCTACCTAAAAGGGCACTGGAACCCATCCAAACGCCAACATGTGCTGCGATGATGTGGTGGATTCTGCTGCTTTTGGCTATAGATTCTGATGTGGTTGAGTATACTGCTTCCGGCGCACGAAATGAAATTGCAGAGACTGCAGCATGTTAGGAATTTTGAAATCGTGAGAAATCGTGAGTAATCGTGAGCAATCGTGAGCTTAGTTTTTCAATACATCTGATCTTCAGCAAAGTGATTGTTTCCGTGAGCGTGAGAATTCTTCAAAGACAAATTTTTGTGGTGCTCACTGATATTGCTCATGTCATCTATGTACATCTATGGGAACCTTACATCAGAACCCTCGGCCGTAGAACACGCGGCATTTCTATAACTTCCTCGGCCGTAGAAACTCTCGACGTTTCCATAATCCCTTTTAGGGCCACTTACCACTCTGTAAGTGGCCCTTCCTTTTAAGGTCCTAGGACTTTCAAGGCAATTCACCGAAAGACCGCAGACCGCAGCTACCCCTGACGCAATCAATTTTTTTCAGTACATCCCAGCAACCGTCCATTCTTCTTGCCACTGGCTGATGCTACGTTCAACCGGGCAACTGAAAGGCTTGGTTGAAGCGCCGCGGGGGCAAACCAAGTGTTCGACTCTTTTCTTGCCCGTCACGCAGCGAAGGGCAGGCAAAGATGTGATGACTCACCAGAAAAATCTGAGTCAAAAACAACAAAGTGGAAGGCCCACATGATGACATGCCAAACAACCTGTCCTGTCTGGCAGGCAAAATCATCTTTGTTGTCTTTGATTACACACATGATGGATGTCAAAAACCTGATTAAAATTCTGAATACTCATGTTGGGATCATGCAATTCTGGTGCGGGACGGCTTCTTGGAAATTCGTATGGTTTTTACTGGGTTATCGGTCGTGTCNGTTGGGATCATGCAATTCTGGTGCGGGACGGCTTCTTGGAAATTCGTATGGTTTTTACTGGGTTATCGGTCGTGTCCGATGTTGGATTTAAGCAAAACAAATCTAGAGGTTAACATCTGCAAATGCCATGGAAATATTCAGCATCTGCGAAAGGTGGCCGGATTGGGGCACACTCATTTCAGAATTTTGCACTGCTGTTTATCGATCTTTCCAGCATCAATCTTCGTAAGGGTTTTGCACCCTTACCTTGCACTTGCACTGTGGAAGCTCCTTAGGGCCTAGGGCTGCCGCGTGCTCATTGTGGGCGGGCGCATCTCACTGACAGTATGTTTTTTGTATGTCTTTGTACTTCGCTGGTTTGATCAGACTGTGGGACTNCTGTGGGAAGCATCTCACATAGTTTGTTTGACACTTTCCTGCAGCAGCTTGAATGAAGGTGGAAAGCATCTCACAGGCACTTTGCTCTTGCACCCGCGTGTGGAAGTTACAACGTGAAAAGCATCTCAGGATTACTCAATGTGGTCTTCACACCGATCACCACAGGTACGTTCTATGTGGAATGTCCATTTGCAAAATTNAACGTGAAAAGCATCTCAGGATTACTCAATGTGGTCTTCACACCGATCACCACAGGTACGTTCTATGTGGAATGTCCATTTGCAAAATTGATCTTGAAACCGGTCTCTCCTTTGCCAAACCCTAAAATTGCATTCTTGGTTATCGTTCGGTTATCGTTCGGGTTATCGTTCTTGGCCACGGCCAAGAAACAGAAAATGCACGCATCAAAGAGAAACCATTTCTTGCTGTGTTCTGGCTGGCTTCATATGACTACAGGNGGTTATCGTTCTTGGCCACGGCCAAGAAACAGAAAATGCACGCATCAAAGAGAAACCATTTCTTGCTGTGTTCTGGCTGGCTTCATATGACTACAGGCTAGCCAAAAGTGATTTCCACAATTGCGGTATTGCTGCGAGCAGCAGCATTCAATTAAAGGGATCAGTCAAAACCATCTCAGGGCGGAAGCTTTCTACTATCTTTCAATGGCAGCGCCAACAAAAGAACATATCTGAGTGGGAGGTTTCCGTCCGTCTCTCCAGGCACAAAGTCAATCCACAGCATATCTTAGGTGTGTGTAAGCCGCTGCTAGGGGTCCAGGATGGCTTCTTAAAATGAATATTAAAAAAGCGGCGGGGACAGCAATGCCTCAAAAGCCTGGGAAAACGCAAACCTGGGTTTTTGACGGAACTCAAATGCTGATTCCATTTCATCCTGAACTTTGCAAATAGCAGCCCCCATGAAAAGTAATCTTGAACTCTGGCAGGCCTCCATTGGAATGAGACTTTGACACGTGGCAAGTGGCATTTCCGTGATGCAGTCAGGCATATACCGCAGCAATTCTCTCAGTGCAACCATCTGGGCGATGTATGCATCCACTTCCCGTGCCTTGCTTCGTACAACAGTTGATTGAAAAAAAAGGGCGCGCTAAACGGACGGTTTCCAGCCGTTTCCACAGTTGGAGGCTTCAAACCTCTTCTGATGCAAACCTAAACTTGAAACTCAAAACTGCAATCGTTCAGACATGTTCAAAACAGCACGTTCTGCTGAATGAAGGGCAGATTGCAAAATCATGCAAAATCAAACCTTATGGGGTGTTCCTACCTCGTTCTCCAGTCCTGTAGCGTTTTTTGGGGTCTGACCTCGTTTTCCAACGCCGCACTTGTTTTTAATAGCTAAATGCTTTATATATGCGATGCCTACCTCGTTCTCGGGGTGTTCCTATCGTTTTACAGCCTTATGATGTTTTCGACAAACCGGGTACGACCCAATACTACTTTCCATTTAACCAAAGCGAGCTGCTGCTGTCAACCCTGCTCGAGGGACCGCTTAGTCTTCATTTGAATGGGTGTCTGGTTCGGAGCCTAAATCTACAGGCGGCAGCTGCAACTTGCGCTCCATTATTGCAGTGCCAAGTGTCTAATGCATCCAACTGCCGCCGCATGAGCAATTCGCGCAAAACACATCTGCGCGTCATGGACTCACTTGGTAAAAAAAATATGTGCGCGCTAAACGGACGGTTTCCAGCCGTTTCCACAGTTGGAGGCTTCAAACCTCTTCTGATGCAAACCTAAACTTGAAACTCAAAACTGCAATCGTTCANGCGCGCTAAACGGACGGTTTCCAGCCGTTTCCACAGTTGGAGGCTTCAAACCTCTTCTGATGCAAACCTAAACTTGAAACTCAAAACTGCAATCGTTCACTTGCAGACCCCCGCCCGCTACAATTGCGATTGCGTAGGAATTTGCTGTGTAATGGATCACCGGAGTCCGACATGTTCAAAACAGCACGTTCTGCTGAATGAAGGGCAAATTGCAAACTCAAACCTTATGTAGCGAGCCGCTGCTGTCAACCCTGCTCAAGGGACTGCTTACTCTTGATGTCTGGTTCGGAGCCTAAATAGGCGTGTCATTAGTGCATCCAACTGCCGCTGCTTGAGCAACAATCTGATCCGGAATTCATAACTTCACTTCCCGCGCCTTTCCTTCCTGCTTTTTTCTGAGAAAGGGCGCGGGACATCTCGTTCACGCTGTCAGAGCATGAATTTGTTTCATACAAATCTGTGCATCTTGGACTCACTTGGTAAAAAAAAATGTGCGCGCTAAACGGACGGCTTCCACCCGTTTCCACAGTTGGAGGCTTCAAACCTCTTCTGATGCAAACCTAAACTTGAAACTCAAAACTGCAATCGTTCACTTGCAGACCTCCGCCCGCTACAATTGCGATTGCGTAGGAATTTGCTGTGTAATGGATCACCGGAGTCCGACATGTTCAAAACAGCACGTTCTGCTGAATGAAGGGCAAANCTACAATTGCGATTGCGTAGGAATTTGCTGTGTAATGGATCACCGGAGTCCGACATGTTCAAAACAGCACGTTCTGCTGAATGAAGGGCAAATTGCAAAATCAAACCTTATGTAGCGAGCCGCTGCTGTCAACCCTGCTCGAGGGACCGCTTACTCTTCATTTGAATGGGTGTCTGGTTCGGAGCCTAAATCTATAGTAGGCGGCAGCTGCAACTTGCGCTCCATTATTGCCGTTCCAACTGTGTCATATCTGGTATGAAGGATGTGCCTTGGGACCAGGTAGCCACATGATCAATCTGCATTTTCTTCCAGTACACTGTCTATGAGTGACCCAGTCCTTACGCTTTCTTCTAGCTGAAACACTATGGCAATCAATGTCACCATGGCTGTCCCAACACCACACATCGGCATTTCGCACTGAGGCTGGCACTCGTGTAGTTCAAATCATTCGTGGGCAGGGTGTGATGGAGAAGCAACCTGTCAAAACACCCGCTCTTCACAACAATGGACAACATACATGATGATTTGAGGCGCAAAAAGGAAAACAAGACGAAAACAAGACATCGGCTATCAGGCTATCGCTGGCCGCGAAGCCCCCTCACAGACACGAGGCCAACTGCCCAACCAATGAAAAACTGAACAACCAACAGACACAAACGTGACAGACGCGACAATGGCAAAGGAGAATACCTCCGCATCCTCGAAATTCGGATAACATTCTGGGAAAAAAAAATGTTGTTTTGCAAGCAAGAGTGTGCAATTCCATGCAGTGTCATATACAGTAGTCGTCCTTATATTTGCGCATGCAAATTGGGGACTCACGAACAAGCTANTTTTGCAAGCAAGAGTGTGCAATTCCATGCAGTGTCATATACAGTAGTCGTCCTTATATTTGCGCATGCAAATTGGGGACTCACGAACAAGCTATGATGGAGCACACCCTGAGAACGAACTAACTAATAACTTGCTTGTCAAATTCCAACAGGATGTTCGACTTGCAAACGACTAGGCCAGCACATGCCACGCCATGTCCACCCCGACACCTTCCGCTGCACACGGGCATGCGAAGTCATGGCTGAGAGCGGTGGTTGGCCGAGACCGGCGGTGGCCAAGAGAGGAAGGAGATTCAAAGCAACTAATAATGTTTTTGGATGTCGTTTTGTGGCGCAAACATGAGCATTATAAAACTGTTTGATTTCGAGTGATCCCCGCCAACTGACATTCTAACGGACATACATTCTGGAATTCTATCTAACAATGAGTCTGACATTCTATCTGACCAGTATTCTGGCATGTGTTCTGACATTGTGTGTGACATCCTGGCATCTTATTCTACAGACATTTCATGTATTTTTTTCTTCCGCATTCTATCATATACTCAGGCATCATTGACTGCATCAAGGCGAACATATCTGAACAGCAAATGGTCCCGGAGCGCTGTCAATCTCCGAATATGTGAGGTGCCATGACAAATCGCAAATGGCATGAAAACCTCATCACGCCCTTTTTGCCTCGGCAGCAAACGACCTACGTCATGCGCGACTTTTTCACCAGGCTCTTCGTGAAACTTAGAATCAAGTTGTGGATTGCGGCACACTTAGGGATCCCCATTGGACTCACAAACCTAACACGACATAACACGACTATATTAAACCTATAATTATTCGAAATATTTCCAAATGAGACGACTTCGGAGTCAAGTTGTGGATCTGCGCACCGTCTTAGCATCCAGAATCAACGAAAACATATATTTCTTTGTACAGCGGGGTGCAAGGCGACCCCATCATGTCTTCATGGCATCATGAAGGCTTTCTCCCGTACAGTCCTGAATGGGACATGCAGAACCATGGTACACACTGAAACTGGAGGTGAACACCTGAACACCCTTGTCCCTGTCAACAGCAATCATGTGATGAACTCATAGACCATCCCCCTTTGGAAACGGGTCGGAGACGAATTATCATCCCCCACCTGCAGGTTTTCATTATTGGGTCTACCACATGATCATCTTGTGGACCCAAAAAATTGCGGTTCTCATTGAAACGTGGAAAGTGAAAAGTTCACTACTTCCCCTTGGATTGCTTACCCCTCGTAGGGTGGAAATCGCCCCACAAGAATGCCGCGGAATAAGTTGGGGATATCAAACATTTTTGGGGGTTCTCCCAACATAGAGTCTCTAGAATTTCAGTTACATTGGCAAGGCAAGTCTTTCACAATCCGTGATCAACAGGTGGCCAATCGCCCACAACTCACAGCCAGACCGAAAGGGATCACTAAAATTGGGTGGCAACAGACAATAGAGATACCAAGTTGGTCATCTCTGAAACCACATCTGCTACCGAAAATTTGGCTCCGTTTCAAAAACTTGTAGGCCCATGTGAAATCCTAAATGCACTGCTTCATCATCACATTCTACTCAATGGCCAGAAAGTGGTGGAAATGAGGACCCAGCCTCAATGGTACGCACCATTGCCTTCACTTCTGTTTCCACTCGNTGCTTCATCATCACATTCTACTCAATGGCCAGAAAGTGGTGGAAATGAGGACCCAGCCTCAATGGTACGCACCATTGCCTTCACTTCTGTTTCCACTCGGCTGTCCTGGCCGGGTAACTGATTATCCATGACCTAGGGATGGATAAGAAATTGGGCATCAAAAATGCAAAAAAAGACTGGGTGATTGAAATCGAAATGATTTCAAAATCTGCGTGGTTCTCAATTTGTCTTCAATTTTGACCCGTTCCCAAATCATCCAAAATGCATGGGACCCTGCAAATGGGCAGCACAAGTAGCACCATACACGATCGTTCAATTCCCAGCTATGCTGGATCCAGGTAAATTCTCGGAAGATATGGCGGGAACCTCCAAATCATGGCCTTTCGACCATTGCATATTCCAAGAGTTGTGGGTCGATTTTGGGACTAGGGACAGCCAAACAGGTCGCTCTCCAGCCTCATGGTCTTGCAACTCGGAGGTGTACATCACAACTTCTGACAGAGACATCACCACCTGACAATGGCNCTAGGGACAGCCAAACAGGTCGCTCTCCAGCCTCATGGTCTTGCAACTCGGAGGTGTACATCACAACTTCTGACAGAGACATCACCACCTGACAATGGCCGCCACATTTTGGGCGACATGGAGATGGAGATGGACTTTGAAGCGTACAAAGTTCATAGATGGGGAAAAAAACATGCTTGGAATGAAAATATGTGAACCAATCTCATATACTGTAGTATGATCCAGTGAATGAGCCGCATGATATTGAAGAAGATCACATGGGGGTTTCTGAAAAGAAGATACATTCAAATCCATTGTTCATTTTCGCTACGTATTCAAATGGATAACTGGGGGGGTATACTCCATGTTCAGACGCACCCCATCAATGATATTACATTGTACAGTAAGATACCCCATAATCCAAATACAAACAACAATAACAACAATCCCAATAATGATACAATTCATCATAGTCATCATATCATCCCGGCATTTTCTCAGCGATCCTCGCCGTTCTTCCAGCGGGTTTGTTTCAGCGGCCTGAATCCCAAGGTCTGACCAAATGCGATGAGCACATTTCAAGGCCATGAGCACAACCTGGCGGGCGCCTTTNTTCTTCCAGCGGGTTTGTTTCAGCGGCCTGAATCCCAAGGTCTGACCAAATGCGATGAGCACATTTCAAGGCCATGAGCACAACCTGGCGGGCGCCTTTCTGAAAAGATGGCTGATCAATGATTCATAGTGATTGATAGTGATTAATTCATGGTGATGAATTAATTCTAAGTGGTAATTCAGGAATATTCATGATAATCCTGTGTTGTGTCCTGTTTCAAATTATGGCGATTTCCGGGCATACTATCGTTTCTGGGCAAAGCTGGATGGCTGCACCGTGCGACAGTTGTCACAGGGATCAACCCTCACAACATCACAGTAGCTGTTCACCTGCAACTCCGTCATTCCAAAGATATTGTGGAATGGGACATGTATCTGGCTGAACTATACTCGTAATTCACTAGCCCAAAAAATAGCTGAAACTTGCGGCCATTTGGAATGATCCCCTTTACCAACCATGATTCCAGTGACATCACATGGAGGTCATCATAAGTCATCCAGATGTTTAAAAAATCTCAAGCTCTAATCCAGTTGTGCATCATGCATTGTGACCAATTGGGGAAAGAAATGTGCGCCTCAGCATCTTCGGATCGCGTCTTCTCCAGGACTGCCTTGCAGCTGGAGGCTGATCATCTCCTTCAAAAAAGAATGGTTCAAGGCCCAAACAATCGATATGCCAAAATNTTCGGATCGCGTCTTCTCCAGGACTGCCTTGCAGCTGGAGGCTGATCATCTCCTTCAAAAAAGAATGGTTCAAGGCCCAAACAATCGATATGCCAAAATGATCCAAAATGAATATAGATAATGCGATCCAAATTTTGAATTTTTTGAAACCCCGGTTCTGATGACTAGATTCTCATCCAGTCAAGATTGTTGAAATCTCCGCGACCAGGTTCCATGCAGATTGGGTATACGGTATACCCACCTGCATCATCCGTTTCACGCCATCTTCCGCGGAAGACGCCGTCATGGCCACCAAGGCTGATTGCAACACCTGGGACCCCAGAGTTTTGTGGGAANCCACCTGCATCATCCGTTTCACGCCATCTTCCGCGGAAGACGCCGTCATGGCCACCAAGGCTGATTGCAACACCTGGGACCCCAGAGTTTTGTGGGAAATCTCTGGATTTTCTGGTAGAGTTGTCCTCAAAATCTTCCAAAATCAGGCTTTTTTGCATCATTTGCTGGTATGGATGGAACTGATTCTTGGACTTTTTGGACTTTTGGTTGGCATGTTGATCATGTTTTCGTGGAAATCAGGCTGATCAGGACGAATCAATCCTCAAGGTAAGGTTGGCTTTGATCCTCCTCACGTATCGAGCGATCCTGTAACTGAACAGAACGCTTAACAGCATCAGGATGTGCCCAGGTATGTTTTGCGTAACTACTCCATGAAAGGTCATCACAGAAACGAAATTACAAAAGACGACTGGAATCTGAGTGATAGTCGGCAAGAAAACTGTACAACAAGTTCCTCTTGCAATTTGCTATTGCACATGACAACCTTGCTATGTTGCTCCATCAACATGCGAAACATGGCATAACTGAGCTGCCCAGCTCGCGCAAGGCNGTTCCTCTTGCAATTTGCTATTGCACATGACAACCTTGCTATGTTGCTCCATCAACATGCGAAACATGGCATAACTGAGCTGCCCAGCTCGCGCAAGGCCGCTGCAAATGGCATCATCTACGGCTAGAAACTCGAAGAAATCCAGTATGGAGACGCAGGGCTCCAGCAACTCCTGGGGCGAAAAACGCGGCGTCCCTGGGGTCGCTACCCTGGCCACCTGCCCCCGAAACTATGAAACCAATGGGAGGTGCTTCTCCGAGAAATGAAAGATATGGTAAGATATGAGTAGGAAATTAGGAAATGACATTGAGACTGCCCATGAACAGGTGGAAAAGAATTACAAGTTCATCATTTTCTATCAGCAACATCTGGAATTGTTGTTTCACCTGAAGCTTTCAATCCCATCCTCAAAAGACTCCGCCCAGACCTTTGCTTCTGGACCTGAGAACATCGGTACACAGCTACCGTTTCCCAAATTGGTTGGCCTGAAAATATCAGGCAAAATGTTTGTGGGAACCATATTCCAAACTAAAATGATCTATTCGCCTACCAAACATTTCCCGAACCCAGGTTTGCCCAGTTGTGACGATTGTTGATTGTNAAATGTTTGTGGGAACCATATTCCAAACTAAAATGATCTATTCGCCTACCAAACATTTCCCGAACCCAGGTTTGCCCAGTTGTGACGATTGTTGATTGTTCATGCCCTGAGGGACATGTTACATACACGGGGGTGATGAATATCAGTTTGCCACCTATTATGGTGTTCACGAGGGTATCAGGGTTTTCACCCATACCCATATGACATGTGCCATATGATACCTGCAACCCTGTGAAGATGGGTTCCCATGGATCATCCGCGGCATGAAGAAATGAAACTTGNGTTTTCACCCATACCCATATGACATGTGCCATATGATACCTGCAACCCTGTGAAGATGGGTTCCCATGGATCATCCGCGGCATGAAGAAATGAAACTTGGAAGCATCAGCACTTGGATTTGCTTCAGATGGCCCCAACAGATATCAGAAAAAACCCAGTAGATTCCCCATTGCTGATGGATTAACCGAGGAACCAATGGGAAATCTATTCCAAAATATTCCCCAAATCACCAGCTCTGCAATCTTAGACCAATTCAACAACGATCATCCCTGGGTGCAGCTGCTGAGNGGAACCAATGGGAAATCTATTCCAAAATATTCCCCAAATCACCAGCTCTGCAATCTTAGACCAATTCAACAACGATCATCCCTGGGTGCAGCTGCTGAGCTGAAGACCACTGCTTGAGCTTTGTTTGAACGCAAGGCCCAGGAAGTTCAAGCACGCCGTCGCAACCTTGGGAGCAAAACACAAAATTCTGCGATGTTTGTGGAACCACAAGTCTGGAGATATTCCGTGATGTTGTTGGTGTTGTTGGTGTTGTTGGTGTTGTTGGTGTTGTTGGTGTTGTTGATGATGATGATGATGATGATGATGATTACTATTATAATTAGCAAACCATCCAACTTATCATAATTCATCCACATTTCTCATTCTGAAGCATTGCCAGGATCTCCAGCTCCTTGTGGCCAGTGCTACTGATTGTGGTTGCGGCAATGCAGTGAGGAAATCCTGNTTCATCCACATTTCTCATTCTGAAGCATTGCCAGGATCTCCAGCTCCTTGTGGCCAGTGCTACTGATTGTGGTTGCGGCAATGCAGTGAGGAAATCCTGCAAGATTTGTGCCCTTTTTTTGGCCCGAGATCGCTGCTTTCCCTGCTAAAACAACACAGCCAGTGGCTACTCAAGTAGGGAAGCGCCCCTGATATTTGAACATCTTTAGACACCAACATCATCCAACATCTATGAAGGAANCCTGCTAAAACAACACAGCCAGTGGCTACTCAAGTAGGGAAGCGCCCCTGATATTTGAACATCTTTAGACACCAACATCATCCAACATCTATGAAGGAAACCCATCAGTTGGCAAAGTATGGGATCACCCGCTATCAGACCTGAGGTGAGCACATCATACCACCACCAACTCTGGCTGCTCAACACCTGCCAGGAAAAGACGAAACTTGACAAGGGCTTTGTTCAGAAATGAGCCCCAAAACGGCCGCTCCAATTGGAATTAGGATGATAAACAATTGAAATTTTGGTTGGCCTCTTTTCAAACAAACCCCTTTGCCAAAGCTATCCAAAACTTGAATGAATCTTGGGGGCATAGATGTGCATCTTCAACCCCCAAACTGCTATGGCTGCTATGGTATGATAATTTAATAGGTTTTGACCCCTCCCCAAATCATCTGAAAATAGATGTTGTCTAAAGATAGCCCCCAAATCCCGTGGTTTCCAAACCTCGTTTTTCCAAAAAGTGCCACAAATTTTCGGGGGATCCTCTGGAAATTTGTCGCAGTTTGCGAACTGGAAAATCACTGTTTTCAAAACAAACGAAATGGGCCATGGCTTCCGGTTTGCAAACATTTGCAAACAGCAACAAATGACCAGAGGGTATATCCATTGTTGCTGTTAAATCCTCAAAAATCCCATCGTTGATAAATGTTAACCCCAGAAATACTAAAAACCCAATTTAACATGGGTGGGTTCCCAAAATAAGAACATTCCCCTTTATGCATGGTACCCCCTCCCATTTGGAAACAAGGGGTTTATTAATCCCATTGTTGATGGTTACCCGATTACCTAACTACTTTGGCACATCAGCTGCCAAAGATCCGCTGCTTCGCCCAGCTTCGCCCAGACCTCCTTGTCCGTGCGTGACCCCGACAGCGTGCGGCGCTTCTTGCGGGGGAGCTTCTCGCGAGCAAGGCGGAGCCTGGGAGGCTTGGTGGATGGGGCTTTTGTTGATGGGGCGATGTTGATTTTGGCTTGACCAGCACTCATTTTCTGGGACGCGTCTTCATGAAGCGATCCCACCTCAAATTGTCAGTGACTCTGGTTGAAAGAAAGGTAGCCGATCGCCTAAATCCAATGCTTCATCATTACATTCTCCACTCAATGGCGAGAAAGTGGCGGAAAATCTGCGATGGAGCCCGGCGAATGGCAGATAGCACAATACAGTACAGGATCATTCCCTTTGCTGGATCCAATGAAATGCTCAGAAGATATGGCTGAGCCTCCAAATGATAGCCTCTCGATCACTAAAAACTACTAAAAACCCAAAGTTGGCGATCCCCCAAACTGGCAATATGGCGGCCGTACCATGCTACAGTAACGCCGTAACGCTGTATCCTAAATCCACTGCTTCATCATCACATTACTCAACGGCGAGAAAGTGGCAAAAAATCCTTCATTTTCAGTCATCCCAGCCTCACTGGTGCGCACCATTGCCTTCACATTCGTTTCCATTCGGCTGTCCTGGCCATGGTGCCTGTGCCAACTGTTGTTCTTCCATCTGCTTTGGCTGCTTTCCAACTTTCCTACGTTCACCCATGAGTCTGGAGCAAATACTGGAAGACCAAATGTTCAAACTCCAAATGTAGAGCCCTCCAAAGAACCAAAGTGGACAGTGTGGAGGCTTCACCGGGCACCACTTCCCTACCAGTTGGGACATGATCAGAAATGCGGGAAGCCGCCATAATCCACCATCATTTTGTATGTGTGAGTCAATCTTTCACCACCATACAGACCTTGACGCGCAGTGTGTTTTCATCCATCCTGTTGCATATTGCCTCGGAATTATCAACCTGCATGCTAAACCATGGACATATTTTTGTGCAACGCACTGCCAAGTGACAAGATGTTCGGAACCCATTCTTTGGTGTCCACCCCGGCACCTTCGCACTCGGGCATGCAGGATCAATCTGACAGCGACCCTTTCTTGAACATGTCTTGTTGATTCTTGTTTTTCATGGCACATTAAATAAGTCTCAGTGATTTCATTCCATTTCTAGATGTGTTCCGTATTCCCCGCCCTCGTATCGGTCCAAGTGGGTGAATTTTGCTGCGAACACCGCTCATCGGAATTCATATTTCTCATCGTCGTTTGAGCCTACAGAGCGGCAGTCAAAGTGCGCTAAAAAAAAACACCAGCACCAGACTCTGCAAATGAATTTACTATTAAAGACCCCTAGTACGAAAATCATTGCCACCAGGTTATCACCTATTGCCATCGCCGACAACCGCAATGGAAATCCATGATTCATATCACCTCCACCCCTCCAATTTGCAATGATTTGCTGTGAGCTTTCATGAACTGAATATCGACCATCGAACCAAATCAATCCAAATCATCCAATTTCATCCAATTTTCATTTCGAACACACGCACAAAGCCGACATGCATGAAGGTAATGCAACAATGCTGCGTCAAAAGCCAAACATCGGCCCAATCAAATACATCTATTCACGCAACGCCCTACCCACTCGTTTCAGGGTGATGGGACTCTGACTGCCATCCGGAGCCAAAAAATCTCATACGTCACTCCGGTCAACTTTCATGAGAAACTACTGAGCTGTCTCGTCAATGAGTTCTGTCTTGAGAATTTTGCTGTTGGAATACCAACCGTTTACGCTGTGAATGTTGATTTTTCGACGGCAACCCGACATGTTGATGCCACTTAGACCCGTTGTGACGACACCTTCCAACAGGCCAAAATGCTCCCCATCCTTTTTGTCTTTGCAAAAAGCGGCCAGAGATCCCAAGTCTTGCTCACGTGTTCAGAAACCTCTCTGTGACTGGTGTATGTCAGCTCATGTTTGACCCTATGCCGTTTGGTCTGGCACTCTTGTTTTCTCGGACATCTCTGAGCCATTCTGGCTCTTCTGAAGGTCGTTGCGATCAAAGTCATGGAAATAGCCATG
>BGPT01000182.1:235755-246686 GCA_003297045.1 Symbiodinium sp. clade C Y103 | reverse complement strand
AAATGTTTGTGGGAACCATATTCCAAACTAAAATGATCTATTCGCCTACCAAACATTTCCCGAACCCAGGTTTGCCCAGTTGTGACGATTGTTGATTGTCCATGCCCTGAGGGACATGTTACATACACGGCGGTGATGAATATCAGTTTGCCACCTATTATGGTGTTCACGAGGGTATCAGGGTTTTCACCCATACCCATATGACATGTTTTCACCCATACCCATATGACATGTTTTCACCCATACCCATATGACATGTGCCATATGATACCTGCAACCCTGTGAAGATGGGTTCCCATGGATCATCCGCGGCATGAAGAAATGAAACTTGNGGAACCAATGGGAAATCTATTCCAAAATATTCCCCAAATCACCAGCTCTGCAATCTTAGACCAATTCAACAACGATCATCCCTGGGTGCAGCTGCTGAGTTGAAGACCACTGCTTGAGCTTTGTTTGAACGCAAGGCCCAGGAAGTTCAAGCACGCCGTCGCAACCTTGGGAGCAAAACACAAAATTCTGCGATGTTTTTGGAACCACAAGTCTGGAGATATTCCGTGATGTTGTTGGTGTTGTTGGTGTTGTTGGTGTTGTTGGTGTTGTTGGTGTTGTTGGTGTTGTTGTTGTTGTTGATGATGATGATGATGATTACTATTATAATTCGCAAACCATCCAACTTGTCATACTTCATCCACATTTCTCATTCTGAAGCATTGCCAGGATCTCCAGCTCCTTGTGGCCAGTGCTACTGATTGTGGTTGCGGCAATGCAGTGAGGAAATCCTGNCCTGCTAAAACAACACAGCCAGTGGCTACTCAAGTAGGGAAGCGCCCCTGATATTTGAACATCTTTAGACACCAACATCATCCAACATCTATGAAGGAAGCCCATCAGTTGGCAAAGTATGGGATCACCCGCTATCAGACCTGAGGTGAGCACATCATACCACCACCAACTCTGGCTGCTCAACACCTGCCAGGAAAAAACGAAACTTGACAAGGGCTTTGTTCAGAAATGAGCCCCAAAATGGCCGCTCCAATTGGAATTAGGATGATAAACAATTGAAATTTTGGATAGCCTCTTTTCAAACAAACCCCTTTGTCAAAGCTATCCAAAACTTGAATGAATCTTGGGGGCATAGATGTGCATCTTCAACCCCCAAACTGCTATGGCTGCTATGGTACGATAATAGGTTTTGACCCCTCCCCAAATCATCTGAAAATCCTACGGTTTCCAAACCTCGTTTTTCCAAAAAGTGCCACAAATTTTCGGGGGATCCTCTGGAAATTTGTCGCAGGTTGCGAACTAGAAAATCACCGTTTTCAAAACAAACGAAATGGGCCATGGCTTCCGGTTTGCAAACAGCAACAAATGACCAGAGGGTATATCCATTGTTGCTGTTAAATCCTCAAAAAAAAAATATTGATGATAAATGTTAACCCCAGAAATACTAAAAACCCAATTTAACATGGGTGGGTTCCCAAAATAAGAACATTCCCCTTTATACATGGCACCCCCTCCCATTTGGAAACAAAGGGTTTATTAGTTTCACTGTTGATGGTTACCCGATTACCTAACTACTTTGGCACATCAGCTGCCAAAGATCCGCTGCATCGCCATGCTTCGCCCAGACCTCCTTGTCCGTGCGTGACCCCGACAGCGTGCGGCGCTTCTTGCGGGGGAGTTTCTCGCGCGCAAGGCGGAGCCTGGGCGGCTTGGTGGATGGGGCTTTTGTTGATGGGGCGATGTGTCTGAAAATCGATTCTATATCCCAAGTGATGGCAGTTTTGCGCAGGAAAATGATGGAACATGATGATGAAACCCATGGAAAATTGGGGGTACCCTAGTTTCAGTCAAACTCAGATGGGGGATGGATTTCATGATTTCGTGATGGGATATGGTGATAAAGTTTTGACCCTGGTGGTACCTCATATTTGAGCCATAGCACTTGGGCGAGCATCCCTGTAGTTTACCCAGCCAGCAACCATGGATAACCATGGGTAAATTCCTCATACTTTAACTGGAAAATCCCAAGGTTGGTATGTTCCCATACACTGGCTGAAATCTGGTCAGTGTGAGTTGTAGCCCGCTGTTCTCATGCACATCATACACTTCCAACAAGTCACATGGATTCCCATAGTGGATGAAAAAAATCTCCCTTTTTTATCAGGTAGTATATCCTCCTATTTTTCATCAACCAACAGGGTTTTTTTGTTCGCATAAATTCCTGCTCCCATTGACAACGGCCTACATCTAGGGCTTCCCGAGACGCCATGTTTCATCTCAGCTTCGAACGCAACGCTGTGAGAAGCTTTCAGGGCTGAGGAAATGTCCTATGCCGGGCCATAGAGCAGTTCTCCTGTAATTTGTTGGAGTATGCAAACTGGACAATCACCATTTTCTGATTAAATCTTCAATAGGTAAATCATCGAAAGTACCAGAGGGTAATTACACGGAACTCATGTTGCTGCCAACCATTGTTTGCTCCGTCTCATGCACATGTTCCACATATCATGAAGCTGGCAAAATCACACAATTTCCCCCAATGAATGGGTTCTGAAAACCCAAATGGAGATGCGTTCAGAATGAAACTTGATGTAAATAATATGTGTCTCTGAAAATGGTGAATATCCCACCAAAATCATTATCTTAATCAGGACATCTGATGATTAGCCCCATGTTTCACATCATCAGTTCAGAACATGATGATTCATCTGTTGATTTTGGGCCAAATTTTGTCCCGTTTCTTTCAAAGTTCCATCTCAGTTCCATCGCCCTGGGCCCCCTGGGTCTTTGTTGGCCAAAGGCATCAGCAGGTCTTCCGCCAGCCCTTCTGCTTCAACGGCCAAGGTAGTGAGAGCTGCCACCAGTGCCTACAAAGTCATAGTGCGCAAAAGTAAAAACATGAATTTCCTAAGGACCCACAACATCATTTTTTTGCATTCAACAATCCAAATTTAGAGCCACAGCCGTATCGTAGTGGCTCAAATTTGCAGGTCCTCTTAGTCCCAGAATACCAGTCATTTCTAGCATGCAACCCATGTTTTGGGTGGATTCCCATAAAACACCATAAATACTTCCCAGAATTCAAAACAAAGTCGACAGGAAACCCTAATTTTAAGTGGTATCAATATAAAACCAGCATTTCTGATTTAGATGTTCCCTTTCAACACAAAGTCTTCGAAGATTCTCATAGCCTAATATTAAAATATGCGAAGCACTCAAAAAAAAAAACACGTTCTTTTTACAAGTGATTTACATATATTTGGAACCAAAAAATGTGGGTGTTTCGAAACACCCAACGCTGAGGCCCCAGCCAAAGTCTTAGAGGCATCCTCGTCTCGGACCTCATTCTTGGGCCTGGCGGGAAGATGTGCATCCCAGATCCTCCCAGTTGGTAAGTGATCCGATATTCAGATACATCTAACCCTTGTATATTTATATATGTATATGTATATTATATATATATATACATATAATATATACATATTATAGGGCATCTTGTTTTTTTGACCCCCCACCTTGTTTTTTTGACCCCCCCTTGTTTTTCTGACCCCCCACCTTGTTTTTTTGACCCCCCACCTTGTTTTTTTGACCCCCCCTTGTTTTTCTGACCCCCCACCTTGTTTTTTTGACCCCCCACCTTGTTTTTTTGACCCCCCACATTGTTTTTTTGACCCCCCATCTTGTTTTTTTGACCCCTTGTTTTTTTGACCCCCTGGACATGTTTTCTGTTTCTTTAAGATTTCATTTGGGGTTTCTTCCAGCTTTCATGCAGGCTTTCATTTAAGGTTTCATTTAGGGGCTTCTTTAACGTTTTCGTTGGAGTTTCATTAAGGGTTTCATACGCATGACTGCAGAAAAATTCTTTACGGTTTTCTTTAGGGTTTCTTTAGGGTTTCATTTAGGGTTTCTTCAGGGTTTCATGAAGGGTTNGCATGACTGCAGAAAAATTCTTTACGGTTTTCTTTAGGGTTTCTTTAGGGTTTCATTTAGGGTTTCTTCAGGGTTTCATGAAGGGTTTCTTTAGGGTTTCATTTACGGTGTCATGAGGGTTTCTTTAGGGTTTTCTTTAGGGTTTCTGTAGGGTTTCATTAAGGGTTTCTTTCAGGTTTCTTTTAGGGTTTCTTTAGGGGTTCTTTTCTTTAGGGTTTCTTTAGGGTTTCATTTAGGGCTTCATCGAGGGTTTCATTTAGGGTTTTCTTTAGGGTTTCTTGAGGGTTTCATGTAGGGTTTCATTTAGGGTTTCTGCAAGGTTTTCTTTAGGTTTCTTGAAGGTTTCTTCACGGTTCCATTTAGGGTTTCTTCAGGGTTTCATTTAGGGTTTCTTTAGGGTTTTCTTTAGGGTTTCTTTAGGGTTTCATCTAGGGCTTCATTAAGGGTTTGTTTATGATTTCATTTAGGATATCTTCAGGGTTTCATTTAGGGCTTCATTGCGGGTTTCATTTAGGGTTTCTTTAGGGTTTCTTTAAGGTTTTTTTAGGGTTTCTTTAGGGTTTCATTGAAGGTTTCATTGAAGGTTTCATTAAGGGTTTTCTGTAGGTTTCTTGAGGGTTTCATGTAGGGTTTCATTTAGGGTTTCTTTAAGGTTTTCTTTAAGGTTTTCTTTCAGGTTTTCTTTAGGTTTTTTGAGGGTTTNATGTAGGGTTTCATTTAGGGTTTCTTTAAGGTTTTCTTTAAGGTTTTCTTTCAGGTTTTCTTTAGGTTTTTTGAGGGTTTCATGTAAGGTTTCTTTAGGTTTCTTGAAGGTTTCTTCACGGTTCCATTTAAGGTTTCTTCAGGGTTTCATTTAGGGTTTCTTGAAGGTTTTCTTTAGGGTTTCTTTAGGGTTTCATNTTTCTTCACGGTTCCATTTAAGGTTTCTTCAGGGTTTCATTTAGGGTTTCTTGAAGGTTTTCTTTAGGGTTTCTTTAGGGTTTCATTTAGGGTTTCTTTCAGGTTTCATGTAGGGTTTCATTGAGAGTTTCATGTAGGGTCTCATCAAGTTTTTTAGGGTTTCTTTAGGATTTCATTTAGGGCTTCATTGAGGGTTTCATTTAGGGTTTCTTTAGGGTTTCTTTAGGGTTTCTTCAGGGTTTCATTTGGGGTTTCTTTAAGGTTTTCTTTTAGGGTTTCATGTAGGGTTTCTGTAGGGTTTCATTTAGAATTTCTTTTAGGGTTTCTTTAGGGTTTTCTTTAGAGTTTCTTTAGGGTTTCATGTAGGGCTTCATTGAGGGTTTCATTTAGGGTGTTCTTTAGGTTTCTTGAGGGTTTCATGTAGGGTTTCATTTTGGGTTTCTTTAAGGTTTTCTTTAAGGTTTCCTTTAAGGTTTTCTTTCGGTTTTTTGATGGTTTCATCTAGGGTTTCTTTAGGGTTGTCTTTAGGGGTCTTGACGGTTTCTTCACAGTTCCATTTAAGGTTTCTTCAGGGTTTCATTTAGGGTTTCTTTAGGGTTTTCTTTAGGGTTTCTTTAGGGTTTCATTTAGGGCTTCATTGAGGGTTTCATTTAGGGTTTTCTGTAGGTTTCTTGAGGGTTTCATGTAGGGTTTCATTTAGGGTTTCTGCAAGGTTTTCTTTAGGTTTCTTGAAGGTTTCTTCACCGTTCCATTTAGGGTTTCTTCAGGGTTTCATTTAGGGTTTCTTTAGGGTTNTTAGGGTTTTCTTTAGGGTTTCTTTAGGGTTTCATCTAGGGCTTCATTAAGGGTTTGTTTATGATTTCATTTAGGATATCTTCAGGGTTTCATTTAGGGGTTCTTTAGGGTTTCATTTGGGGTTTCTTTAAGGTTTTCTTCTAGGGTCTCATTAAGTTCTTTAGGGTTTCTTTAGGGTTTCTTTTAGGGCTTCATTGAAGGTTTCATTGAGGGTTTCTTCAGGGTTTCTTTAGGGTTTCTTCAGGGTTTCATTGAGGGTTTCATTGAGGGTTTCATTTAGGGTTTTCTGTAGGTTTCTTGAGGGTTTCATGTAGGGTTTCATTCAGGGTTTCTTTCGGGTTTTCTTTAAGGTTTTCTTTAGGTTTTTTGAGGGTTTCATGTAGGGTTTCTTTAGGGTTTTCTTTAGGTTTCTCGAAGGTTTCTTCACGGTTCCATTTAAGGTTTCGTTGAGGGTTTCATTTAGGGTTTCTTTAGGGGTTCTTTTCTTTAGGGTTTCTTTAGGGTTTCATCTAGGGCTTCATTGAGGGTTTTCATGTAGGGTCTCATCAAGTTCTTTAGGGTTTCTTTAGGATTTCTTTTAGGGCTTCATTGAGGGTTTCATTTAGAGTTTCTTTAGGGTTTTTTCAGGGTTTCATTTCGGGTTTTATTTAAGGTATCTTTAGGGTTTTCTTTAGTGTTTCATGTAGCGTTTCTGTAGGGTTTCATCTGGAATTTCTTTGAGGGATTCTTATGGGTTTTCTTTAGAGTTTCTTTAGGGTTTCATGTAGGGCTTCATTTAGGGTTTTCTTTAGGTTTCTTGAGGGTTTGATGTAGGGTTTCATTTAGGGTTTCTTTAAGGTTTTCTTTAACGTTTTCTTTAGGTTTTTTGAGGGTTTCATGTAGAGTTTCTTTAGGGTTTTCTTTAGGTTTCTTGAAGGTTTCTTCACGGTTCCATTTAAGGTTTCGTTGAGGGTTTCATTTAGGGTTTCTTTAGGGTTTTCTTTAGGGTTTCTTTAGGGTTTCATCTAGGGCTTCATTAAGGGTTTGTTTATGATTTCATTTAGGACATCTTCAGGGTTTCATTTAGGGTTTCTTTAGGNGGTTTCATCTAGGGCTTCATTAAGGGTTTGTTTATGATTTCATTTAGGACATCTTCAGGGTTTCATTTAGGGTTTCTTTAGGGTTTCATGTAGGGTTTCTTTAGGGTTTCATTTGGGGTTCCTTTAAGGTTTTCTTTTAGGGTCTCATTAAGTTCTTTAGGGTTTCTTTAGGGTTTCTTTTAGGGCTTCATTGAAGGTTTCATTGAGGGTTTCTTTAGGGTTTCTTTAGGGTTTCGTCAGGGTTTCATTTAGGGTTTCTGTAAGGTTTTCTTTAGGGTTTCATGTAGGGTTTCTGTAGGGTTTCATTTAGGGTTTCTTTAGAGTTTCTTTTAAGGTTTCTTTAGGGTTTTCTCTAGGGTTTCTTTAGGGTTTCATGTAGGGCTTCATGGAGGGTTAGGGTTTTCTTTAGGGTTTCTTTAGGGTTTGATTTAGGGTTTCATTGAGGGTTTCTTTTATGNGGGTTTTCTTTAGGGTTTCTTTAGGGTTTGATTTAGGGTTTCATTGAGGGTTTCTTTTATGGTTTGATGTAGGGTTTCATGTGGGGTTTCTTTAAAATTCTCTTTAGGGTTTCATCTAGGGTTTCTGTAAGGTTTCTTTGGGTTTCTCTTTAGGGTTTCTTTAGGGTTTCATTTAGGGTTTCATTCAGGGTTTCATTAATGGTTTCATTGAGGGTTTCATTTAGGGTTTTCTTTAGGTTTCTTGAAGGTTTCATTGAGGGTTTCATGTAGGGTCTCATTAAGTTCTTTAGGGTTTCTTTAGGGTTTCTTTTAGGGCTTCATTGAAGGTTTCATTGAGGGTTTCTTTAGGGTTTCTTGAGGGGTTCATTTTGGGTTTTTTTAGGGTTTCATCTAGGGCTTCATTAAGGGTTTGTTTATGATTTCATTTAGGATATCTTCAGGGTTTCATTTAGGGTTTCTTTAGGATTTCTTTTAGGGCTTCATTGAGGGTTTCATTTAGAGTTTCTTTAGGGTTTCTTTAGGGTTTCATTCAGGGCTTCATTGAGGGTTTCTTTCAGGGTTTCTTTAGGGTTTCTTTAGGGTTTTTTTAGGGTTTCTTTAGGGTTTCATTGAGGGTTTCATTTAGGGTTTTCTGTAGGTTTCTTGAGGGTTTCATGTAGGGTTTCATTCAGGGTTTCTTTAAGGTTTTCTTTCAGGTTTTCTTTAGGTTTTTTGAGGGTTTCATGTAAGGTTTCTTTAGGGTTGTCTTTAGGTTTCTTGAAGGTTTCTTCACGGTTCCATTTAAGGTTTCGTTGAGGATTTCATTTGGGGTTTCTTTAGTGTTCCTTTAGGGTTTCTTTAGGGTTTCATCTAGGGCTTCATTAAGGGTTTGTTTATGATTTCATTTAGGACATCTTCAGGGTTTCATTTAGGGTTTCTTTAGGNGGTTTCATCTAGGGCTTCATTAAGGGTTTGTTTATGATTTCATTTAGGACATCTTCAGGGTTTCATTTAGGGTTTCTTTAGGGTTTCATGTAGGGTTTCATTGAGGGTTTCATGTAGGGTCTCATTAAGTTCTTTAGGGTTTCTTTAGGNCAGGGTTTCATTTAGGGTTTCTTTAGGGTTTCATGTAGGGTTTCATTGAGGGTTTCATGTAGGGTCTCATTAAGTTCTTTAGGGTTTCTTTAGGGTTTCTTTTAGGGCTTCATTGAAGGTTTCGTTGAGGGTTTCTTTAGGGTTTCTTTAGGGTTTCATTTAAGGTTTCTTTAGAGTTTGTTTTATGGTTTCTTTAGGGTTTTCTTTAGGGTTTCTTTAGGGTTTCATGTAGGGCTTCATTGAGGGTTAGGGTTTTCTTTAGGGTTTCTTTAGGGTTTGATTTAGGGTTTCATTGAGGGTTTCTTTTATGGTTNGGGTTTTCTTTAGGGTTTCTTTAGGGTTTGATTTAGGGTTTCATTGAGGGTTTCTTTTATGGTTTGATGTAGGGTTTCATGTGGGGTTTCTTTAAAATTTTCTTTAGGGTTTCTTTAGGGTTTCATCTCGGGTTTCTTTAAGGTTTCTTTGGGGTTCTCTGTAGGGTTTCTTTAGGGTTTCATTTAGGGTTTCATTAAGGGTTTCATTTAGGGTTTTCTTTAGGTTTCTTGAAGGTTTCATGTAAGGTTTCTGCAGGGTTTCATTTAGGGTTTTCTTTAGGTTTCTTGAAGGTTTCTTTACGGTTCCATTTAAGGTTTCGTTGAGGGTTTCATTTAGGGTTTCTTTAGGGTTTCTTTAGGGGTTCTTTTCTTTAGGGTTTCTTTAGGGTTTCATTTAGGGCTTCATTGAGGGTTTGTTTATGATTTCATTTAGGATATCTTTTTCTTCACCGTTCCATTTAGGGTTTCTTCAGGGTTTCATTTAGGGTTTCTTTAGGGTTTTCTTTAGGGTTTCTTTAGGGTTTCATCTAGGGCTTCATTGAGGGTTTGTTTATGATTTCATTTAGGATATCTTCAGGGTTTCATTTAGGGTTTCATGTAGGGTCTCATTTTTAGTTCTTTGGGGTTTCTTTAGGGTTTCATTTAGGGCTTCATTGAGGGTTTCATTTAGGGTTTCTTTAGGGTTTCTTTAGGTTTTTTGTAGGGTTTCTTTAGGGTTTCATTGAGGGTTTCATTTAGGGGGTTTCATTTAGGGGGTTTCATTTAGGGTTTTCTGTAGGTTTCTTGAGGGTTTCATGTAGGGTTTCATTCAGGGTTTCTTTAGGGTTTTCTTTAAGGTTTTCTTTACGTTTTTTGATGGTTTCATGTAGGGTTTCTTTAGGGTTTTCTTTAGGTTTCTTGAAGGTTTCTTCACGGTTCCATTTAAGGTTTCTTCAGGGTTTCATTTAGGGTTTCTTGAAGGTTCTCTTTAGGGTTTCTTTAGGGTTTCATTTAGGGCTTCATTGAGGGTTTCATGTAGGGTTTCATTGAGAGTTTCATGTAGGGTCTCATCAAGTTCTTTAGGGTTTCTTTAGGATTTCATTTAGGGCTTCATCGAGGGTTTCATTTAGAGTTTCTTTAGGGTTTCTTCAGGGTTTCATTTCGGGTTTCATTTAAGGTTTCTTTAGGGTTTTCTTTAGTGTTTCATGTAACGTTTCTGTAGGGTTTCATCTGGAATTTCTTTCAGGGATTCTTTGGGGTTTTCTTTAGAGTTTCGTTAGGGTTTCATGTAGGGCTTCATTGAGGGTTTCATTTAGGGTTTTCTTTAGGTTTCTTGAGGGTTTCATGTAGGGTTTCATTTAGGGTTTCTTTAAGGTTTTCTTTAAGGTTTTCTTTCAGGTTTTCTTTAGGTTTTTTGAGGGTTTNATGTAGGGTTTCATTTAGGGTTTCTTTAAGGTTTTCTTTAAGGTTTTCTTTCAGGTTTTCTTTAGGTTTTTTGAGGGTTTCATGTAAGGTTTCTTTAGGGTTGTCTTTAGGGGTCTCGAAGGTTTCTTCATGGTTCCATTTAAGGTTTCTTCACGGTTTCATTTAGGGTTTCTTTAGGGTTTTCTTTAGGGTTTCTTTAGGGTTTCATCTAGGGCTTCATTAAGGGTTTGTTTATGATTTCATTTAGGATATCTTCAGGGTTTCATTTAGGGTTTCTTTAGGGTTTCATGTAGGGTTTCATTGTGGGTTTCATGTAGGGTCTCATTAAGTTCTTTAGGGTTTCTTTAGGGTTTCTTTTAGGGCTTCATTGAAGGTTTCATTGAGGGTTTCTTTAGGGTTTCTTTAGGGTTTCTTCAGGGTTTCATTTAGGGTTTCTTTAAGGTTTTCTTTAGGGTTTCATGTAGGGTTTCTGTAGGGTTTCATTTAGGGTTTCTTTAAAGTTTCTTTTAGGGTTTCTTTAGGGTTTTCTTTAGGGTTTCTTTAGGATTTCATGTAGGGCTTCATTGAGGGTTAGGGTTTTTCTTAGGGTTTCTTTAGGGTTTCATTTAGGGTTTCATTGAGGGTTTCTTTTATGGTTTGATGTAGGGTTTCATCTAGGGTTTCTTTAAAGTTTTCTTTAGGGTTTCTTTAGGGTTTCATCTAGGGTTTCTTTAAGGTTTCTTTGGGGTTCTCTTTAGGGTTTCTTTAGGCTTTCATTTAGGGTTTCATTAAGGGTTTCATGTAGGGTTTCATTGAGGGTTTCTTCAGGGTTCCATTTAAGGTTTCTTCAGGGTTTCATTTCGGGTTTCTNTTTCATTTAGGGTTTCATTAAGGGTTTCATGTAGGGTTTCATTGAGGGTTTCTTCAGGGTTCCATTTAAGGTTTCTTCAGGGTTTCATTTCGGGTTTCTTTAGGGTTTTCTTTAGGGTTTC
>BGPT01000182.1:191916-229458 GCA_003297045.1 Symbiodinium sp. clade C Y103 | reverse complement strand
ACATCTCAGTGAACTCCATCCATGCTGCAGTGCGTCGCAAAACCCACAAGGCAGGACATGCGACAAAGCATAAAATAGAAAATGCATCAACAAACTGAGTGAGAAGACAGCAAAGAAACCATGATCATCTTTCAAATGCACCAGCTGGGTCGAAATTTTGCCAATATTGACATACTCAAGCTGCACCACCAAGGGAATCAAATTCATGGCCAAAGCCAACATGAAATACGCAACAAAGCTCACAATCACACGCGCCCTAAGCGCTTTCCAAAATGCACCAAGTGCAGACATGCACGGTCTCATCTCGCAGCCCTGGTTTTCCACCTCCGGTATGCATGTCATAGGGCTGGTCGTAGATGCCGGAGACATGGGGGGGGTTCAGAAGTCATGGGGGTACCCCAAGTCATCCAAAATACCCCAAGTTATCCAAAACTAGAACATTTAGGAAATTTAGGTGTCGAAACCAATGGTTTTGGGGGTATAACCCCATGTTTACGAAACCTCCGGAAATGTGGACTCGGCCAACAAAAATTAGGGACTTGACCACCCGGAAATGGGATTTGACGATGAATCATAGGGATGTAACGGGTTTGTCTGAAAATAGGATACCCCTCGATTCCAATGGCATATCACCATTTTCCCTATCAAAATGATTACTTTGGGGGATATGCCCCATTTTGAGACAGACACATATGGGGATTTAGCAAACCAAAAATAGGGATTTGACGAACAACAATATGTTTTTGACCATTATTGACCAACACAAATAGGGATGCAACCAACAAAAAGAGGGATTCAACTAACAAGCAAAGGGATTTAACCAACAAAAAAGCGGACATCATCACCAAATATGACGAACACGAGGGATTTTGGGAAAACATGTGGATTCGAAGTTGATGTAGCCATCAAACATGGAGATGTATCAACCTTTTCTGGTGGAATTAGGGATGGCTTCTGGCTCGAGGATTTACCAATTCTGAATATCATTCGTGTATCTTTGTTGGGAAAACTTAGAGGACAACATGTTTTTATCGCCAATTGGAGGGGGTTCCTGTAAACGTTCTCTTGATCCAGTTCTGGTAATATTAGGCATAGGAGGTGAAACAACGAAATCCGAAAGACACTTCCCTGTTCAAACCTGAAGAAAGTTGAAGTCACATAGCCACATAAGGATACATAAGGTTTTAATGTGCAGCTCTCCCATTGGGAGGGCCCTCATTCTGAGCCGTTTCATGCCTGTAGAAAGGCTTGAAGCCAGGTTGTAATGGTTTATTTATCATGACTGAAACATGATCGCAATGGAATATTAACGACTGCATGTCCCAAGAAATCGGACATTAAGACCAAGAAAATGTTGATATGACCTGGCATTGATGAATAGAACTTGAATGTGACATCACCAGCAACATGAGAATGAAACCTAGAACCATTCACCGAGACATGTGGCACAATAGATTCTCCACTACCAAGATGGTAAGCATTGGGTGCGACAGAAATTGCATGATGGGATGGGCTCCGATTGGATGAGACACCAGAAAACTGTGATGTATGATGTATCTGGGCAATGATCACAATTCCCAAACTGTGTGTTTTGCTGTTTTTGGTGGATTATGTTCCATATATATTATATATATTGTATATATTATATATATATATATTGTATATATATATATACATTATATTATATTATATTATATATTATATATTATATATTATATATTATATATTATATATTATATATTATATATCATATATCATATATCATATATCATATATTTTATATTATATATTATATATTATATATTATATATTATATATTATATATTATATATTATATGTCATGTATTATATATTATATGTCATATATTATATATTATATTATATATATATATTGTATACTATATATTACATATTATATATATGATATAAACCATTGCTATGATGTGCCCAGATGCTGGTTGGAACAACCGGTGACACCTGGTTGAGAATCAATGGTGCCATCTCTGAGGGGACTCAAAAAATGAACAAATTGGGGCTGGCTTTGACAGGTACGGTATGTTCTTTATCAAAGTTTATAAGATCTTATAAGAAACAATCTATAGAACGGCGAGCTTTTCAAAAGTCAGGCCTGAAATATGCGCACCAGTTCTATGTATGTCGAAAAAAACTCGATGTACAGCGATGAAATCCTTTGAATCGATGTCCCAACGAATTACCCCAGCAACCCGATCTTGGGCATTCGCCATCGTACAAGTTTGCAGTTCCCCAGTTTCCAAGGCAGCAGAAAATAACCATCCCCATCCCCATCCATGCCATCCATGTAGCCTCCAACATACCACCCTTTTGCCGTTCGACGCGTTCAGGACCCATCATCTCCCGTAGCGCTTTGGCACGAGCACCTGTAGCCATGGAGGATCGCCACGTGGTATCATCACAGTCCCCTTGGTGAAACATATAGAAAAAAAAACGGAAAAAATCGTGGTTTCTATATGCTTGTATCATGGATCATACCCGATGATACCCCAAAAGCACCAGCCGCTGGATCTTCTAGGATCTTCCGGGGGCGAGCGTATCACCCAGCGAATTACCCCCGCCTTGAGTCAGGAGGCGACCGGGAACCAGGGACCTGATCGATATATAGCGCGTGATCTCTTCTTTATGGATATACAGTAATAGCATTATCACTTTATAATAGTTATAAGATGTTATAAGTTATATTATATATATATATCATATATCCCACACAATTCCCACACAATAGCTGTACTTGGTGATACCTTGGTGATTCCTCCACGTCCGTTGAAAAAAAAATCCTGGAAAAGACATTGCTGGTGGGCATGTTCCTGAATTGATGTCAACAGAAACAGTGTTCGAATCCACTCAACCAATGTTGAATGTACCCATGCGTCAAAATTCTCAACCGAAATCTTCCACCATTTGTTGGTGGTTAGACCCCCATTTTTGGGATGATTCGAAGCTGATCCAAATTGACGAGCATATTTTGGGGATGTTAACCACCAGTTTCACAAAAACACCTTTGTGCTTACATCATGTTACGTTCCACTGTTTGCTGTCCAAATCCCGGTAGTGTGGTAAACCCAATGATAAACCACCCCCCCAATATAACCATAGATGGGTGCTATAAAGCATACCGAAGTGGTAGGTTTATTATTGGGTTTCCCATATCATTCTTGTTGATTGAATCCCTACCCTCTGGTAAACTAACATAGCTATGGAAAATCACCATTTTTCATGGGAAAATCCACTATAAATGGCAATTTTCAATAGCTATGTTACCAGAGGGTATTGTTCTTTGTCAACCGCCTGTTGTCACCAAGAAACGCCAAGTTCTTTGGGATCAGTTGTGCAACACCCTGCACCTGTGCAGTCGGCACCACGTTGCGCCGCGCTGGCAGCTGCCTTCGGCTCAGGAAGCGCGCGAGGCCGCTGATGAGGCCTGCAAGGTGCCGCTTTTGGGTCGGAAAATGTTGGGAACATCCCTCAAATCAATTGGGTCATGTACTGGTTATACAATCATCAGTTTGGGTGATAATCCAATATTATTGAAAGTTGATGATACCCAGATTGGTCTGGTAAATCATCATTTTTGGGGCAATGATCACAAATCTGCGTGGCAAAGGTGTGGTAATGGGTGTCTTTGAGAATGTACCCCCCAAAAAAAATTCATGTTAATAGGCAAATATGATGAGTAACTATAACTATAGCATTTTGGGATACCCCATTTTCAGGCAAACCAGTAGTAAACTAAACCATCCATCTTTGGGAGTGTGATGGAGCGTGTCAACTTTGGACATCTTGTGACAAATAGTTTTCCCTCAAGGAATTTCGATGCTCATCCGGGGTTACCTCCCCCATATGCCACCCCCAAAATGAATAGATCCAATACTAAGTCAGGGTCTCCAAGAGGCGATTTCAGATTAGGGGAAAGATGGGGAAAGGGATTACTTAGGAAAGTTGGAAATATGGGAAGTATGAGGCGACTAAGTATATGTAGGAATCAGTAAAGATGCTGTCTTAGAAAAAATGGGGACCCCCCCTCCCAAAAAAAAAAGGTGGTTTATGATCATAGTTCCATGTTTCCACTGAAAATAATCAATAAATTGGAGGTCCATCCCCATTTCCCCGGGCTCCCTGCCTGTCTCTACTGCCCTGGCCCAAGCGTCCAAGGGGGTCGCCATGGCCATGGCTTGGGTGAAGAAGTCTTCGATCACAGTGCCCACCAAACCTTCGCCAAGCTGGGCCATGGTACATCCAATAGCGAAATGGACAGGGCTGGCAAACTTCTCCCCTACAACCTACTTATTCAAACACTCCAAAGCCTGGAAGCCCAGCTGCATCCCAGAAACGCTCCCCTAGGGGCCCTGAAGCATTGCTCATGCGGAGCAAATCGCGGTGCTGATGCCCCGGGGCTGATGTGGAGCTGTAGGTGAGGCTCCTATCACTCGAAGTGGATTCGGGTCCCAACAGGGGGAAGTTGGATCACATCAAAATACTGGGGATTCTTGGACCAAAACTGGTGGAGTCAGGGAGGAGATTGTCGACCAACAAAGGACGTCAAAATCTGTGCTGGCTGCCTGACCTTGGAATTTGACTTACCCCAAAAGGAGGCGGAATCAAGAACCGAATCAACACAGGCCAATTCAACAAGTGCTCGGATGACCACAGTTGGTAATGCAGCTAGGTATTACATTACATATGATTCAATCATGACTGGTTTATGAACAGGTCACTGATCCAGAAGCGGTCGCAGGACCTAGCAATGCTGGCTTAATTTGTGGATGATATCCAAGGGATTGGAGCTTCAATATTTCGAAACATACAAATTACCAAATTGCAACTTGGCAAATAGATGAACGTTGCAAATTACCAAGTGCTTTGAGGCCAGATGAACATGGCAAACTAGATTTTTCCAGTACACGAAAGGTGATAAATGTTGATCGATGTAGCCGTGGTGACAATGCCACCCTGGTATTCTGCAGTTCACATCCCCAAGAATGAACAGAGAATTGCAAACACAATGTGGAGGTGTTCGTTTGAAGTTCATCTACTCTTGGGCTGTTCAGGTTTAATCCTTGGTTCCACATGACTATGGATCCCTGATATCATGGATGTTTATCCCCAATCATAAATCACATCTGGGAAAATCATAGGTTTTCACCCATCTCCACATCTTCCCTGGGACAAGGCCGCGCCTGAGTGGATCCGCAGGCTCGGTCTCCAAAGTCAAGGCTTGCCGATCGAGGCTCAGACTTTGCAGTTCTTGGAGAATCCAGCTGAACATCCTGAGCCGGGGCTCAAGGTGGGAAAATTGGGTGGGAAATGAAGAGACCCTTTGATAAATAGTGCCCAAATAGTGCCATAAAGCGATAAGTTGGGTGGAACTTATCAAAATCTTATTCATTGGTTGGATGAATAGAAAGTGGTCAAACCTTCTTGTGGCTTTGGCCGCTCACAAGTTTCACAAAAGACATGAAAAACTGCAGGTTGCTGGTTTGTTGGTGTGTTGGTGTGTTGGCTGGCTGGCTGAGCGGCTTCGTTGGAGTTGAATCTGGTGACCTGAACTAAGTCTAAGGTGTTAGAGACCAAAGAACCAAACTGTTGGCCATATTTGGCTGCTTATTTTGGTCCCAAACGTCCCAATTGTTTGTGTCAATCAGTTTGAACTATCGGCAAAAGTGTCAGGTTTCCCAAAGATGCACCCCTCATTTGGATAATATAGGAGGCGCTTTCTGGGCAAGGCTCACAAATATGGGGCATGACTGCTGATGGCACAATCCTGTCTTAGCCTGTCTTTACAATTTGTATCGCACGTTCAATCGCAGGAACTTGACACACAGGAAGATCAGGAAACTTTGGATGCATCCGCTAAGATGACAGTCCAAAAGCCAGAAACATGAAAGATCCTCATATTCATCGGTCCACAGGTTTGGATCCTTGTTGCTATGAAACTATCCAATTTTGGGGGGTAACATGTTTGAGTCGAGAGCGGTTCCACCTGGTTGGCGTCGAGTCACAATCCCCAACCAGAGTGACGCAGCAACAGTGATGGAATCAGCATCAAACAGATGGCACACTCCACAGCCACGCCTGGCACGGCAGTTGAAACTGCGTAAAGATCTAAGCTCTGAGGATCTAAAGTTCCTAAACCAGTGTGAAAAAAAATTGACAAGTGGAAGTCTCAAATTATGGCTGTTGTCCGTGGAAAAGATCTGAGACAACAGAAATTCAAACTTCCATCAGCTGGACACCTGCTGCTGCCCACGGCCGCGCCTAGGTTGCAACCCACGCGATCCGCCGGATGCGAAGCACACTTGCAGAATCTGGTTCTTACACAGCACCGGGCCTGCCGTGTCCCAGCTGTTGTGGCATTTTACCAGCAACAATCAGGGAAAATAGGGTCTTAACTAGCAAGAATTGTGTTTGTACAGAAATGCATAGCCAGAATTGCAAGTCCAACGGAAGATGATAACGCCAACCCACGATGCCAGTCACCAGCAACTATGGAATCCTATGGATCAGTTCATCCGATCGGCACCCTTGATTTTCACCTCAAAACAGCTGGCAATTCTGGATATTCGGATGCTCATCCATCCATAAATTAGATATTCTACAAGCACCAAATCGAGGAACCCCGAAGGACTCACGACTGAAACGGGTGGATTCTTCGATGGGAGGTCGCTAAGGTTCCCGCCTGGTCGAGGCCATGTAAGAGGCACTCATCGAATCCTGCGGTTCCGGATCCCACTATAATCATAACCTTGGGGCCTGGAAAACGCACCGAACCCATATATATATATACATATCAGATGTGTGTGTGTGTGTGTTTAGCTTGTGTATGTATATATATATATATATGTGGCATCATGTATATATATATATATACAGCATTATATATACCTAGCAATTACATACGTAGCATGTTTATTTCTATATACATATACGTGTAGTTATATATATATATACACAGCAATTATAACAACTATATACTCCGTTTACATAAAATCCAATCAGGAGACAATACGGCATGATGTATAATTTTCACCATGAAAACCATTGTCAAATGCAAAAGCTGACTTCTACCAATGGTACCTTGGTGGCCCCGGCCCGGTCATCGGTCCGTGCATCTTTCCATCTGGTAGGATGGCGTTTGAGTCCATCATCTCGTTGTAGGGCTTGTTGGCCGAGAGAAAAATGCCCCGCAGCGCCTCCTTTCGGCATTTGGGGATGATCTGTTGAAGTATGGGAAATTCATATTGATGAATCACTTAATCATTGAGTGCTGGGGAGTCCCTAGTATCTATGACAAATTCGAAGCTCGAAAGTTACTGGAGGCAGTTTGGAGGTGCCTGGGTCTGGTCGATGTGGCTTGTTGAAACTTCACTTTGCTTGGCAGAAGCGATGCGATCATCATCACTTCAACCATTTTTTTTCCCAAAGTCCATCCAACCACCCCCAAGGCAAACCAGAACCACTTCAGAATCCATTGACCCAGCTTTTCTCCCAAGTCGAAGCACCGGCGCCAAGGCACGCCCATGGCACACAAGGGATCCTCAAAGAGTGGAAATTCCCTTGCCACCGCCGGGATGCAAGTCTCATCACCACTGCCCAAGCACCTTAGCAACGTCATTCCATCATATATTCACTGGCTGGTGAAGATCGGGATTCCCATTTCATATACCCTCTGGTAAACTAACATAGCTATGGAAAATCCACCATTTTTAGCTGGGAAAATCCACTATTTCAATGGCCATTTTCAATAGCGAACTCTTAGTTCACCAGAGGGTATTGTCATGGATGATTTTCTAGTCCATGAGAATTCCCACTCTGGCCCAGGATTTTAAACCCCGAACTCAAAGAAGCAACGCTGCTCCAAGGCGCTGTGCAAAAGTCTGCTGGAGCTGCTTCCAGGTATTACTGTGCTTCGACAAATCCTAGTCAGCCGGGCACCGGTCACGGGTGGCTACAGATATGTAGCAATATGTATATATATATATAATATTTGAATATATTTGATCTGAATCTGAATTCCTATGAAATGTGTAGATATATATATATATATACGTAGATGTAGATGTATATATATATATATGGAGAGAAGATGTATTAGTATAGACATGGATGTACAAATAGAAACCTTCATCCATATACATCCCAGGAATTTCACCTCCCACACTTTGCTATTACACAAGTCATTCGTTGATGCTATCCGCCAGCCGGCTGGAGATTTTTGCCAAGTCTCACAGGAGAGCATTGACGCCTGCATCTCCTTCGGAGATTGGGGAGTTGCTTTCTGGGTACCCTCTGGTAAACGTGTACATAACTATGGAAAAACAATTTTTGATGGGAAAATCCACTATAAATTGCCATTTTCAATAGCAAACTGTTAGTTTACAGTACCAGAGGGTATGTGAAACCACCATTGGGCCATGAATTGCGCCTTCATGTTACGAGATCTTTGCCTCGTTCCACTTCTAGGATCTTTGTCGTGATGGGTTTCCATACCAGCAATGTTCCACATGGTTTAAACAAAAAACATCAATGGACTGTTTTGCAAGTAGCCCCGGTGTGCTTGAAATTAGGAACCACTCCAGGAATCAAAGATGGCTACGGGCAATGCCAGCTTCCAAATCTGAGGAAATACTGGAAAGATGATCCTGGGCATCGGCAAGCGTCCTCAACGGTTTCCCAAGGGCAGCACTCCATGAACATGGCCTCAGCCAAGCGCATTGACATTGACCTGGTTGCGGGTCAAAAATGTACACAACACCCCAGAAAATTGATCCATATTTGGAAGTCATCTAGGATTATCAATTTTTCGTAATCCACCAATCCATATTCAGATGGATGACTTCCAAATGTGATCAAAAAATGATAGTAGGAGGTCGTCCATTTCTGGGGGTTGATCGGTTTGACCCGTACCCACCTTTGGAATCAGCAGCCCTTGGGCCTTCCATCGACTTCTCATCATAGTTGATCAAGGAGTTGGGGTGCAAAAAACTGAAGACCATCCCATTGAACTGTGGGTGTGACCCCTGATGCCGTAGCAGCTTTTCGCGGTGGCGATTGATGAACTTTGATGATACTTTGAAGATACTTTGATGATCTTAGGCATTCTTCTTGATCCCCCCCTTTTTTCACCAAGCTATGAACACCAAGGTTCCGTGTTGTTGGCGAAGCACACTGTCAGTGCCGTGTCCTGAGTCCCGGTTTGGATCCCGAGGGAACAAAGATTGTGACCAGTGAGTCACCTCGGGCGTGTTTACCCTTCTGAATGGGATTCAAACAAGAGGGTTTTGGAAGGTTTTAGTAAGTGCTTGACCCATCTACTAGGCTGAACCCGAGGATTTCGGTGGAAAAAAAAAAAAAACAATAACTTGTTGTGAGGTTTTAAACCACTAGAATCACTAGAAAGTACATAGAGGCTGATCTGCTCACAAGTTTCATAGGATTTTAATGGTCTACCTGTGTCAACATTGTCACACGTCAAAGCACATGTCATTTGGTGGGTTCAAATCATCCAGATGTTGGCTAGAGAGGGCTACTGGAAGATTTTGAATCTTTGGGCTACCACGGTTCCTGGTCATTTGGTCCAAGCTGATGATTTTCTCAGTAGCTTTGGACTTTGTTTTTTTTGTCTTTTTTTGTCAACCTTCCGACACGGTAGACCCGGGTCAACTTGAGACTCCTCAAGTTACTGCAGGAGCAGTGTCTTGGGATGAGCTCTTAACTTCAGATTTCGCCTTGGCGATGTGCTCTCCAAGCTTTGCATCCAAGTGTCCGGGGGCGAGAAGAAACAGCAATCTGAAGGGTTCCAATCGGCACTCCAACAATGGGACGCTAGCGTGGACCTGACAAGCATGGAGTCCCATGGCGCGGACAGTGGCAGAGTCCAAAAGAATCTCTGGTTGTGGTACAACATAGATAGATAGATAGATAGATAGATAGATAGATAGATGGATGGATGGATGGATGGATGGATGGATGGATGGATAGATGATTAAATCATGTAGATTGCATGTATATAATAGATATATATAAGCCTCATCATGGGTCATCATCCTACATGAACTTCATAGTATCACAAGTTCACAGACTGGGCAGCTCCCAAGTGATGGGCTGCCGCCAAGTTGCGGATACATGCGCTTCGGTGGCAATGGAGGCATCAGCTGCGACTGCGGATGGGATACTTCTCACGGGCACCCTTTGGTCTGATGGTACCTGCTAGCAAATAAATTAGTACATTGTCCAATTTATACATCTCTACATACATATGTATACATATATATATATATACATATCTATGTATATACATATATATATATATATATGTATGTGTATATATATATGTACATATGTGCATATCTGTGAATATATATATATATATATATATGTCTATGTGTATATATACACATATAGATGGAAAGAGTTGAGCTTGGAAGTAGCTAAATAGTGCTCACGCAAAAGCATTTCATAGGAGGAGCAACGATGACAAACATCATATAGCCAAACGGACTAAGAGTGTCAATACCAACTACTGTAGCCCACCACAGGGAGAACCCTCCAACGACTTTTCACATGGAATTCCGCCTCCACTGCCTTCAAAGTGTGAGTGTACAGGTTTTGCTAGTCTGTTGTAATGACAAGAAGGATTCGTTTCCCACCAACGAATGCACCAAACCAGTCTATACAACAAATCTTCAGGGTTTGTTGGCACTAGCTTGGCCCTTGCAGTGGAGTGAGGTCTGCAATATCCAAACAAGTATTGCGGTCGCCACTCTACTGCCAAACATCAGTCCTTCGTAGGGAATTGCTATATATACCCTCTGTGTTTGTTATCACCCCCTCCAAAAACAGATCATGAAAAAGCGGTTGACTTGGGTCCCAGTGAATTCTTGGGCAGATGAATTAATACTTATTCATATATATATATATATACATATAAATGTATGATATATATATATATATATTATACATACATACACATAGACCTAGACATAGACATATGATGACATATGTATACGCATGTATACGCCCAAGTGCTGGTCCAAAAACCCAACTCCACCGAATAGAAAAAGGAAATGTCACCGCCCTCAATATTCTTCCTGTATCGCCCGCTGTTTGGGTATGGGTCAGTTCACCCTGATGCACTTTGTTGCTGGTTTCCAACCCTCATTCTGCTGGTAAATTCCCAAATCCAACATGCTTGCTGGTCAAATCCCCAATCAATTGAATGCTTACATCCTCAATTCTTCATTGCAAATATTTTTTTAGTGCTGTATTTCTGAAGTGCCCAAGAACCAGTCAGATCCCCAAATCAGCAGCCCACTTAGAGAATTACAGTATCCCAGGAAGCAAAGCTGGTGAACAAGCCTGGTTCAATCTCCTGATCCGAAGTCCGTGTTGGGCCTGTTTCTTGGTCTTCAATAACATGGTGAAAAACCCTGGTGATCTTCAGTCCCCCTATTTTTTGCCTTTTACACATGTTTATCCCAAATTTATAAATCATCTTACAACCAACATCACCCAACAAAAACTCAACAAAAACTTCGCCAAATAACGAGGACCTATCCTGGATCCAATCCCCGGCTCCTGCGGTTGCACTTGCCCTTGCCGCAGTCGCTCTTCATCCAAGGGCCAGCTGGATCTACGCTCCAAGAAACGCTGCCACTGTGGACGCTCCTTGACCTTGGGGCTCTTGGGGGTGCCACCTGTGATGGAATTCTACCCTGGTTAATTGGTTAAGCTAGGGACTTAAACTACTTTTAAAAATTGGGGATTGGGATTATGATAACCCATAGTGGGGAAACCTATCAAACAACGCAACAAACATCTGCGTTTTTTTTCGCATCTGAAATGAAGTCGAGAATTTGCATTTTTTTCAAATTGTCCGTATGAATGGAGGGATGAACATCCTACCACCGAAGTTGTTGTGAACAGAAGGCTACCAAGGGATCAGAGCTGAAGACCAAAAGTTCGTTGCAGCCATGAGCAGCCTTCTGATCCTTCATGAGGATCTCGTTTTCGGATCTATGTCATGGGGACTGCATGCTGCCAATGATGGAAATATATGTTGGTGATATAACCAACAACAGTGGTGATGCTCAGCAAAGAATCTGGTTGATGGTTTCGATCCTGGGATTTACGGTATAGGAAACAGATTTCAGGATGGAAAACAACCAGGAACAAACATTGGAAACTAGAAATCATCAGCACACTTTGACGGTGGATCATGGTGGTAGTGTTTTTTGGTGTCCTGAGCTGCATTCTAGGGGATAGGGTAGCTGGTCACCATAGATGATTCGACTTTTCACCTGTGAAAATGTCGCATGGCTGAGGAATAGCAATAGGACAGTAGCATCTATGGGTCTAAACCCTCCTACCCTTCAGAAGGTGCGTCTATAGTTTTGATCCATACCCACATGGGGGTTTCCTACTCTGGGTGGGCAATGAGCCCCAAATCATCCATGTTAAATTTTTCCATTATAAACAATCCATGTTGGGGTACCCCCAGTTTCATAATTTTCGCTGGTTGCAATCCCTCCAAGATCTCCATGAATCAATGGGTACAGCCAGGATGCTGAAGCCATCTTCAGGAGCTTTTCCTGGTGGCTGGACAGGGACGCTCTCCTTGAGTAAACTTAAATATATTAAAATAACGAAAGAAGCTGGAAACCACCGGAAATTCATCCATGTTCCATGGCAATACCATTACAAAACCCATCAAACAGCAACCCATCTTGGCAGGGATGAAGCCAAAGTTAGGCTGAGCGTCTCGAAACTCCTCAGGGTCAAAGGACTCCTGGTGTGATGACCACTGGGCGGCTGAGGGCGACCACCCTCAATCCATTTATACACCTGGTTGGATTGTGGTTACTTTTAGATATATAATGGTTGTTTAACTTTTTTCTACCTCTGCCACATGAATCATAGGAGGGGTCAGCGCCAACGGAAAATGGACATCAACATCGAAAGGTCCCACACCATCCAATTGACCCGTACACCTTCAACACTGGGGATGGACTGTGATGATGTGTAGTAAAATGGCTGGATCTCTGCATTGTACTAGATCGCATGGGATACATTTGGGGCTCGATCTATCCAAAGGTATTTACCAATTGAATGTCCAAAGTACTAGCCTCCAGTAGATTGATGACACACATATGTATATATATATATTATATATACACGTAGAAATCAAAGGTTTCCCCAGAGAAATGCTCTACAAATGGTAGATGTTCCATACTTATCTCAAGCATTTTCCCGCGACTGGATCAGATTACCATCTCCTCTTTGCCATCCGAAACTTCCCTGCGGCGTCGCTCGAGAGATGGGTAAAAAGTCGCTACATAAGGGGATTGGGCTCCAAATCTCATGGCCAGAAAAAAACATGTGTATACAGGTATAAGTGTATTTATGTATATAATTATGTATAAACATACAATGTCATCGAGAAAATGATGATCCGCCATGAAATTTTGTAGTACCCTATTTCTGAGCAAAGCCGAATATGGAACTTTGATCATCACGGGAACCCAGGCAAAAACTCTATTTTGTTCGCAGCTGATCCTGGAAAAGCTGCTGGTCTTACCATGGTTTACCATCCAAATTTCTTGGGATCTCAATTCTTTCACAAGCCAAGTCTGGACTCTCCCAGGAGAGAAGAGAGTTTCTGTATCCCCGCTATTGAATGCCTCAACTATTCTGATCCTTGGTGCCAGGGGGTGGATCCCCCGGCCCTTTGGAAAAATACGACGGACTCGACCCCCAACATCTGCAAAATCTGCACCATCGATTTTTCACTCCTGAAGAATTCGGCCACTTGGGGATGGTTGCCCTTACTATTTCCAACGTCACGGTGAGGTTGTTAACTTATCCAGCTGGGCCCTTGGCATTCGAATGTACAGAAATGTACAGTACCTCCCCTGCAACCTCCCCTCGAGACAGGTCAGTGTCCTGACAAAAATAAGAAAAACTACAACTAAAAATAGAGTTGCTAGGGTCTATCCCCATCGTATTTGTCAAAGTACTTTATCTACGTATTTATCTTGATTTAATTTGATTATGTGTTTTTGGGGAGGCTTCAGGCCTGCATTTTATTCTTGTACACCAGTTGGGGATTATTGGGATTGAAATTCGTGGAATTGGCAAAAAATGCCTCGCCACATCTCGCCACACCTACTCATATTTCAGGATTCCATGTTGACAGGTGATTCTCACAGTCTGCAAGCCTGCAAGCATCATCAATTTTCACATCGCCTTCCACAAAGTTCATGCGCTAAAATTACACGATCGCTCCAAATGCTAGCCACAGGCTCGGAGGTTCGCGGTCATGCTGAGGGCCCCTGCAAACAAGATCAAACAAGGGTATTCTGATCGAAAGGAGTCNCGATCGCTCCAAATGCTAGCCACAGGCTCGGAGGTTCGCGGTCATGCTGAGGGCCCCTGCAAACAAGATCAAACAAGGGTATTCTGATCGAAAGGAGTCTACCTCTCAATACATTCTGATCCATCCGCTTTGGGGTTCCAAGGACAATGACAAGACTTCCCTGAAATTGGNAACAAGGGTATTCTGATCGAAAGGAGTCTACCTCTCAATACATTCTGATCCATCCGCTTTGGGGTTCCAAGGACAATGACAAGACTTCCCTGAAATTGGTTATTCCTGGCGAGAAATCTTTCCCAATATCCCCGCTGGGGCCCTCCTTACCAACAAGAGAATTCGTCAACTGCTTCCGACAACGGCCGTCTGCCAAGGTCTACCCGCAGCTGATTTGGTGGTAGCGTTGTGCAGTGGTTCCTTGCGTGGCTAACCACTTCATGTTGCTCTCTGGCTTTCTGCTTGTGTAGATTTCTTGATGCATAAACTTCAAAACAGTCATTGGACTTCGCCGGGCCAAGTGTTCATATTCAGAAACTTGAGGAAATGAAGCAAGTTGAAGCTGTTTAGGGGTCCTTGTTTTATCTAGTTGCGCTGTTAACGACCCCATTGGAAAACGCGTATTTGCATAATGGAGTGGGGTGGGGGGGTGGGGGGGGGTGGGGGGGGGGGCTAATAACGTTCATTTGGCTTGCAACACACACTGTATGCTACGCTACTGTGCGTTCTCTTGCACTTCGGCAGATACGTCATGCTACGCTACTGTGCGTTCTCTTGCACTTCGGCACATACGTGGTGGAAATTAATGTTGCACAAACTGCCTCTCGTCATTCTGAAGCCTGGTTCAAGACCGGTGACAGAGTCGCTCCGTGACGTGCGAGCCACCAAATTCTTGAAAAAGATGAAGAAACCGAGTTGTATCCATGCCGATGGAGGTCTTGCTTGGAAATCTGAAAGCAAAGCCTTGAAGTTGTCTTTTCGAAACGTGGTGCACATCAAAATGCAATTCAGTATATAAGTTAGTCAAAGTGCGCAAGCTTCCAAAGTTAACAGGGACACAAACCTTAGATCAAATTTGGCGACAATTGAAACGTTTTGTTCCAAAGAGCCTGCGCACTCTTGGTGGATCGGGCGAAAAGGACAACCCACGACTGGAAGAGTACGTTTGGGCTTTTGTGTTTCGCTTCAACCACCGTGAGAACCTCCTGGCAGATCTTGCCAAAATAGCAAACAAAAAAGGATGATAAAAAAAAGCCTCTGAAGACAGTACGTGTGCTAGACTCGAACTTGAAGACACATTGAAGCGCGAAAAGCTCAATTCGCAATTATTTGAAAAAACATCTTAAAAACTACAATTACAATGGGGGAAAAAAAAGCTGGCCCTCTTGCAAATACCAATGATTTTGGCGCATCGAAATTCTCCATTGGATGCAACAATGCTCCGAAACGCAGGTTTTGAGCAGTTGACATTTTGAACAATGGTCAAATTCCTCAGGGTCACTACTGGCGCCGGTACCTTGTTTTAAAACCTTGCTTTCAAAATGCCAGGGTCAATGTCCCTTTTGGGTAGACTGGATGGTGCAATACTGAAGCCATTCTTCAGAAAAACTACGCTTGACCACTGCANACCTTGCTTTCAAAATGCCAGGGTCAATGTCCCTTTTGGGTAGACTGGATGGTGCAATACTGAAGCCATTCTTCAGAAAAACTACGCTTGACCACTGCACAACGCATTGACATTCTGTTCACTTGTGCCAATCCAGTGAATTGGCATACGTCCACGGGCAACCTTTGAGAACAGGGAAGCTGCAAGAGACAGTCCCAGATGAACGCGTAATGAGATTTGCCCCAGCAGTATCAGGTGGAATAACTACAAAACAAGGACCCTACAGCAAACGTGGAATGTGTGGCATTTGTTCTAAATATCCGCGTTGCACGTTTGGACACGTGCAATGCTTGTATTTATCATGAATGCAGAACTCGGTATCCATAGGATTCACAAGGAATTGAGAATCTATAAGGCTCTTTATCCCAGAACTACACAAACATACTTTGCCCATCAAATAGGTTCATGTTCCCAAGGNTATCCATAGGATTCACAAGGAATTGAGAATCTATAAGGCTCTTTATCCCAGAACTACACAAACATACTTTGCCCATCAAATAGGTTCATGTTCCCAAGGGGGAAAAATCAGACTTGAATCTTTGAAACTGCCAACATGAGAACAGGACATGCTTTTTTACACCAAAAGGGAGGAAAAGCATTAACAATTGTATTACCAACGACGATGCTCCGACGATGCTCGGAGCATCCAGGCTAGTCTGGTATTTGATGAATGTGCTGTGTTTTGCAGTCTAGTTNCATTAACAATTGTATTACCAACGACGATGCTCCGACGATGCTCGGAGCATCCAGGCTAGTCTGGTATTTGATGAATGTGCTGTGTTTTGCAGTCTAGTTGATTCCACAGCCATGGGATTACCCTGTTTTATAACGTTGTTACATTGCCTATACCATCCTATACTGCCATACTGTGCAATTCGACCTGTTTCATTTGTACATCAGCGTCCGTTCCACACTCATCACACTCCACCTAAACAACTCCTTGACCAAAGCAACCAGCCATGNATACTGTGCAATTCGACCTGTTTCATTTGTACATCAGCGTCCGTTCCACACTCATCACACTCCACCTAAACAACTCCTTGACCAAAGCAACCAGCCATGAATAGAAATGGAAGTCTGACCCTAGGATCGAAGGGTGGCTGAACTAAGGCTTTCTATTTGGATTTGGCAGATAGGTCGCCCGTGGTGGCTGAACTGAGGCGGCTTAGCCGTGGAGAGGCATAGCACCTGTGATATCCTGTGATTGCTATCTGACACCAACGTACGTCTGCGAGGTCCACAAGAGTCCTGTCTCTAATCTTTCATTTCCATGTTCCCCGTTCCTTTCCTTCATCACCAAAGTCACTAAACAAGCGGTCATTCGATGCTGCCTCTCCATATGCCGCTGAAATCCGGTTGTCCGGACACTCCGATCAAATGCATCCTGCAACTGACTGTTTCAAAACCTATGGGTCCCAATCTATTATGGTGATATGGTCCAAATCACAAAGGATGCTTCCCGAATAAAACTTGAATGGTAAGGAGCACCAAGTAGAACTTCCATGTAGAGTACTTGATGTGCAAAAGTGGACAAATGAGTATGGGGCATGCAATATAAAATCCTGGTACATCAGATCGTATGATGTTGCCGCATGCCAATCAAATCGTGTGGACAACCTACTACGTAGATGACATAGGATCCTCGCATATCATACCGTATTCTGTTGTATTTGCATTTGTCAAACCACAATATGCTGCATTATATTTCATCACATCATACTATATCAATATCCCTTGAAAGTATTGAGTGTCGCAGAGTATCAAGTAATATCATCTAGTATCAGATCATATCGTATTACCATCTTTCCAGTAGATGAAATTCTATCACAGCGGTGGCGCAGGATGTATCTCGCAGAGGCGAATCTGCGGAAACGCGAGCCACCAAGGAGGCTCCTCGTTTTCTCATGATCCACGCATTACACCTCTGGATTTTTGTCTGAAATGTTGGGAGCACCATAAACTGTGTTCTTGGATGGTATACCCCATTTTCAGACGCACCAGATCTCCTGACAAGCAGGTCTCCAAACAAAGCTCATGCGACCAGTGCCTAAAAATCCAACCCTCTGTCATCGCGGAAATTACTGTTTGGTTGTTGAGGGTTCCATACTGGGTCAAAGAAAATGAGCAAGAATCCCCAGACAAACAATTCCTCTTAACTTGCAGTATAAGCAATCAACAAGGATTCTGGTCGCTGTTACCGCCTTTGGGCGATTTGGTGTGGCAGAACCACCTGGGTTCATGGCAGGGTGGGGGTCCCACCATTATTTGCCTCACCATTGTAGCCACGGCCAACACCCTTTCCCTGCCGTGGCAGGTGCTGGTTCTGCTGTGCGTTCTGTGGCCTCTGATTCGGTGCAACCAAGCGGGCTGGCTGCAAGAGGTCGCCATGCCGCTCCAGGAGCCTCGTTGAGGGAGTCTCCAAGCCAAGCGCATCCACAAGGCGAAAATCACCCATGACCACGTCAAGTAACGTCCAAAGAAGAGAGGGGAACTCTTGAACTGAAAACAAGGACGGCTGGCGCAAAGGGATTGCAGCAATGCTGAGACACAGGAAAATGCCCAAGTGTGTAGTAGCAAGCCCAAACTGCTGGTGGGAGTCCTAACCAGCACAATGACATGGGATCATGACTTGAGGGTTGTGCTTGGCTGACGCCCCTGGTCTGATGGTCAAATGAGCGAAAGTCAGTGATGGCAAAATCATTTCATGAAGCCATGAGGATGGGAAAATGACAACTCAAACAGCTCCAAACATGATTTCGGAATCTGAATACCCTCTGGTAAACAGCCACATGATTATGGAAAATCACCATTTTTGATGGGAAAATCCACTATAAATGACCATTTTCCATAGCTATGTTGGTTTACCAGAGGGTACCTCCAAAATCGCTCTTGAAATCATCATGAAACCCTCAGCAACACCTGCCTGGATGATGCAGGGTAGATTGGGATCACCTGGGATGGCGGGATTTTCTCACCGAAGGCTCTGGGTCAAAATCTAAGACCCGGGAAACCACCTGTTTAACTGTTTCAAAGTTTGTCCTTTTTTTCGATATGCACATTCTTTGGGTACCCAACCTTGACCCGATGTTGTGGAGTTGATATGGTATGTCATCTTCTAAGCGACAAGAGAATGAGATGAAGTCATGTGTTTCAGATGTCCGCAATCAAATCCATCTTTCGATATGTTTCGGGATGTGACCAGCAAATCTTAGGACTTGGATGCCTATGGTCAGGGACTCCAAGGCACTCCGCAGGCATGGCATACTGCGTAGCGACTCTGTGCTCTCACCATCTAGTGTAGGTAGTATAGGATACTCCTCATCGAAGCCAATCATTAATAATGTGATTTTGTATATATATATATATATGTGATTAGCACAGGAATATCATTGAAGAGAATGCCTCTCTTTATAGTGTTTTATCATATCAATATACCCTCCTGTATTCAAACATGGCAATGTAAAATCCACCATTAGTTGATTGTCCCAAAACGATCTGCATTTAAAGATATTTAAAGGGGATTCTCATAGACAGGGTCAACAACAGGCATTCCATGCCCGTTTCTGTGAGCAAGTCACCAGGCTGACCCCAATGGCCAGCACGGCGGAAGTCATCCGGTCGAGAAAGGCAGCGCAGCGCATGGCGTGCAGGCCATGGCGCCAGAAATGGAAAATGGGAAAGCTGCCGAAGCTGTCAATTTAGTAGTTGTTTGTTGTCTAAGTTGGAAAATTGAAATTGAAATTACATGAAATTGTTACCATTTGCATTACTTCTTGGATTGTCTAAAATCGAGGGGTTACCCCGCTAAACCTCGTGAACCAAACACTGGGTATGTCAGAAAGCTGGACCACCAAACTCCCATTGGAATGGAAAGGTGATCAATATTCACACATCAAGAAGTTGCCTGTGAGTAATTACGACTATCTCTCTGGCTGAATTGTAATAAACTACCTGAAATACAGCAAAAAAGCTCATGTTGGGATGACTCCCCTCAGTCAGCAACATCTAGGGTGACATCAATGAGAGGCGACCTTTGGGCCGAATCTGGGGCGGGGCTTAGTTGGAGTATCAGTTGTTGATTCTGTATAGACCGTAATTCTTCCCCAAAAGCGTCTTGCTACCTGAGACGGTCAAACAACACTGTTCCATTTTGGAGGACAATACAACTTGCCGTTTTGCTCATGGGTAAGCAGCAGAGATCTTCAGGCCTCAAACAAGAGGATCCATGTGTGGTTTCAAGGCTAAGCTAAATCGAACTCCAGGGCGCCTGCGTCAAGCCCACCATGTGGTGTTCTTTGTTGGGATGGTTGGTCACATGGCCAGGGAGAAATGCACATGACCACGTGACACCTCAGAATAATTGTCATCTTCACCAGCAGCACAATCACCATCGTCATCATCATCATCATCATCACCACCATCACCATCACCATCATCATCATCATCATCATCACCACCACCACCACCAGCATCATCATCATCATCATCATCATCATCATCATCATCATCATCATCATCATGAACACCCGGCTCAATCCGCCGCACTTTTCTTGCTGTGCCCGCCTTTGGACTGCCTTGACGCCTTCTCCTGCAGACACTGGTCTATCCTGGGACCCTTGGACCCCGCAGTTCACTCGGAAAATGAACCAAGGACTGCACAAAAAAATGTCGAAAGTTCATCAAATCTTCCTCTGGAGTTCAGCACCCAAGTATTGAACACCAAAATGGCTTCTGGCTATGGATGTTTAGTCCTCCGATTGTATCACAGGTAATTGCTGATCAGCTGATCCATCTTCACTTCATTTCACATCGATTTCTAATAATCTTAATGTGCACACTACGGTCAAATTGGTGCATGACAAACCGAGCGAACCTTGAACGAATCAAGACCGTGAACGGAGGATACAATATCGCTTCTGAAACATTGCTCTCCTTCAACATACAGTAGCGAAGTACATGCTGTCGGGTTCTCCAATTAAAAGAAAATGAACATCAAATGGTGCAAGACTATGATTGGGGTGGTCCTATGTGCCTCACCAACCTCAGCCATCTATCTCCGCTTGCTGGCGCTGCCAGTAGAGCCTGCACGAGCGAGCCCTGCCCGACGCCTCAGAAGCGGTTCCAAAACCAGCTACCAGCATGTGAAAAATAGGGAGCATACGCAACATAAAGAAAATAGGAGCAACCAACAGGTGTGGGGTTGCAGTGTAAGAGAGGAAATCAAAATATAACCAGCAAAAAAGGGGATGAAAAATGACAGAAGCATCCACTCAAACCTGAAAGAACAGTCAAGAATGGGGTTCCAACCAGAAGAATGATATGGGGATCTCAATCCCTGCAGCAAAATGGGTTAAAGGTATCAGCAAACCCGCATACTAGATAGTAAAAACCAGGCACATACCATTGTTTTTTGTTTCCTGATCAACAGATTCAACAGACAAGAACACATCATGTTCTTGCAATCGACAGCGAAATCGAAATTTGATCAAAAAACTGATGTGCTAAACATGCACTGGATTTGCCTCCAGGGTCACTCATTGGAGGGCAACTTGTCAAACAATGCAGCCAAAATGATACCAGAAGGTTCGGAAAAAAAATAAAAACTCAAGGACTCAAGGTGTCAAAAGTTCTGTCATATTATGAAATGGTCTCAGGCTTCCGAGATACGGACGAATGTCCATAGTCAGTCTTGTCGTCATGTCACCCACAAAGGGAGCAATCGCAGTTCGCAGGTAGAAACAATAGATGCGAGTGACAGTTCGGGAGCTTGTTCATACATGATCATACATGGGCAAAACCAGTGTCGGGCGCGAAACCCTGTGTTTCTACTCTTGGGGCCGCAAAAGTAGGGTGTGTGCTTCCATGGTTGCGGGCCTTTATCTGGGAAAGCCGTCGACAAAAAGTGCACGAGACTGCAGCGAGAGCTCGATTTCTGATGCAAAATGCCAAAAAGATGCATTCTCAGAGCACGTTTAGAAGATCAAGTTGGACAAAATTGCACGAGACTGCAGCGAGAGCTCCATTTGCAGAAAAATAGCAAAAACTGAGACTGGACGTTGCTATCATGGTAAGAGCTGCGAGAATTCTATGCAGGAGCACAGCTGGAAGTTGTAAAACGTACTCTACTAGCTGCGCGAAGAAAAGAACCGGGTTGCAGAAGCTACAGAACAGGTAGCTGAGAGAGGGAGGCAGCTCAGAGCAGAATCGGGTCAAAGAAGAAGTAGCCCAGATAAGAGGCTGCTCAGAGACAAAGTAGCTGAGAGAAGAGGTACCTCAGCGAAGAGGTCGCTCAGTGAAGAAGCAGCTCACTCATCCATCCATTCATTGATTCATTCATTCATTGCTTGATTCAGCTTTTCATTAGTTCACTCATTGATCCATTGATTGAACCATCCTTTCTTGGCTCGCTCTTTCATTCACTCTTTCATTCACTCTTTCATTCGTTCATGCATTCGTTCATTCGCTCATTCATGTTCATTTCATGTCATGTCATATCATGTTCTTTCTTTTCATTTCATTGCATTTCAGCTTTATGTCATTTCATGTCATTTCATGTCATGTCATGTCATGTCAATTCATGTCATTTCACGTCGTTTCATGTCATTTCATGTCATTTCGTGTCATTCGTTCACTCATTCAGTCATGATTCTTCCATGACATTGATGTCATGTCATTTCATTGGCATCTCAACAACCACTTGCTCATTTGTTGATGCACCTCCTTACCTCAATGTGTCATTGCTTCTGCATCGCACAGACATTCCTACAGGCCATGGATTTCTTGTAGCCGTTGTTATGTGTTCGAAACTTCCGCCCCGGCACGGCTGGGCACTATCTGGTGATATACTATATTCTGTGAGAAGGAATCCACCAATGTTGCCATGCTGCTGGGAGGCAACGCAATCCTGCATCCCCAAAATTGCAGGATTAGTGGAGATCAGATGAAATACTGTAATTGAGAGATTAATTCATTCCAACTGATTTATCATAAATCTCTTAATAATCTTCGGAATTCAATCATTTGGATTTATACAATTGCAAAAACAACAACTTTGGAATGATTTCGAATGATCACCAAACCTTGCAACGGATCCAACAGTATCCCACCAGTAGCCCAGTTGAAGAGAAGCCCTGTTATGACGATTGGAACCGTAGAAATTCCTTTTAAGTTGACGTACAAATAAATGGTTTGCAGATTGGGTGGTCCAAACAATCCAAGGGTCGACATCAGCTTTTCATTCAGGAACTCCTGTCAGCGGTTGGGACTTTGGAAAAATATATGAAACATTGCCACAATGTTCAATACCCTGATGAATCAGTGGAAGTTCATCCTGTCGTGTGGACATACCAACAAGGGTTTTTTTCGCGGCCACTGCTAAGGTCAGCTGTTCCATCCCCGTTCTCAGTTTCATGAGGTCTTCGTTTTCTATCATTGGCAGAGTGATTGGGGAAAAGAATATGTCTTCAAATCATCGAAATTCCATTGGCAAGATGATTTCCTCAACCATGTCAATGGATTGGCTACTGGGAAATTTTACAGGAAACCCCTATCAATTTCATGGGAAAATCCATGGTTTCCGGTTAAGATTTTCCCTTAAACCAATCCAATGACCATGAGATTCATCGGAATTTTCCCCAAAACTGGGATCCCTTCCAGCCGCTTCTTGGCCGCGCCTGCGGCTTCCACTTTCTGCTTTTTGACTGGAGGCTCCGGCGTCTCTACCTCTGCTGATAGGTTGATTCCTTTGATCCCAAGATACCCTCTGGTAAACTAACATAGCTATGGAAAATCACCATTTTTTATGGGAAAATCCACTATAAATGGCTATTTTCAATAGCTATGTTAGTTCACCAGAGGGTATCCAAGAGTACACCCCCGAAATCTGGACTTCCGATTAAGATATTGAACGATATTGATATGGAGATAAATATTGGATGATGTTCCTATGTGGATATTGGATCATGCTACCATCTCATATATGGAACCAGCATGCCATATCCCTTTCGAAAAAATCCAGTAGAATCGTCTTCGATCATTTTCGAGAACTCCATGTTACAGCTGCCCCACCCATCTCAATCAGTCTCAATCACAACGGATGAAACGGGTGAAAGCCTAGCAATCCAAAATCTCTTTGAATGTGATATCGTTTCTTATGGATGGGTGGAAAATATCTGAGAATGTAAGATCGTTTCTTATGAATGGAAGGAACACATGGAAAAATTGGGGGCAAAGATGTTCTGAAGATCTTGAAGTACCTATCATTTCCATGAGAAAAAAGGGTCTGCTCCCATCCCTCGCACTTATGCACCTTTGAGGGGTCGGATGCAGGCGGCTTCGCTTCACCTGAGCTACAAACAAAACGGCCATGCAAGACATTCAATGATGTTCTTAGTTGTTGGATTCAATTGTTCAATGTCAATTTTCTAGATGTCACATCCAATTCATGAATCAATTCATTCCTATGATGGATTCTCGGCATTCTTGGATCACAGAAAAATAATCGTACCTCATCATCGAATGATGGATTTCCATGGATTTCCAGCCTGGTTACCAGGGTTGTCTGTACCTTTCTACTGCAGAAAGAACAACATGATACATTCTTTGCTTCTTCGGGAAGACCCAATCTTGGACTGCTTTTCCCCCAGTGTATTCTTAGAGAAGTTGGGTGCAGACAACCACGCTTGTAGTTAACTTTGTTGCCCCCTATTACAGAAGTATGTATGCACAACAATGCAGAAGCCCTCAAAAAGATCGGAAACTGACATCCTCCTAAAATAGTGATAAGTTCGACGTTGTCTATGTCTTTGGGGAGTTACCATAAAGTAATCTTAAGATATTTGTAAACTTTCCACTGCCTCAATGCCCAGATGCTCTCAGCTTCCTTGACTGGCTCCGCCGGCGGCTCTACCTCTGCTACCTGGTCAAGATATGTCGATTGATTCCTTTGATCCCAAGATATCTAAGAGTACGCCACAGAAATCTGGATATACACTACATATTCATACATTTCCAGTTATGATATTGACATAAATGTTGGATCATGCTGCTATGTGTGGAACCAGCGTGCCATCTCAACGGTAGACAGTGGAATTGTTTCCCATCATTTTCGAGAACTCCATGTTACAGCCGACCAACGCATCTCAATCAGTCTCAATCACAACGGATGAAACGATTGAAACCCAACAATCCAAAATCTCTTTGAATGTGAGATCGTTTCTTATGAATGGAAGGAACATATGGAAAAATGGGGGGAAAGATGTTCTGAAGATCTTGAAGTACCTACGATTTCCATGAGAAAGAAAAGGTCTGCTCTCATCCCTCGCACTTATGCACCTTTGAGGGGTCGGATGCAGGCGGCTTCGCTTCACCTGAGCTCCAAAACAAACAAAACGGCCATCTAAGACATTCAATGATGTTCTTAGTTGTTGGATGTTGTTGGGTTCAATTGTTCAATGTCAATTTTCTAGATGTCACATCCAATTCATGAATCAATTCATGAATACCTATGATGGATTCGCGGCATTCTTGGATCACAGAAAAATAATCGTACCTCATCATCGAATGATGGATTTCCATGGATTTCCAGCCTGGTTACCAGGGTTGTCTGTACCTTTCCACTGCGGAAAGAACAACATGATACACTCTTTGCTTCTTCGGGAAGACCCAATCTTGGACTGCTTTTCCCCCAGTGTATTCTTAGAGAAGTTGGGTGCAGACAAGGTGCGAACATCAATTGAAACANTCTTTGCTTCTTCGGGAAGACCCAATCTTGGACTGCTTTTCCCCCAGTGTATTCTTAGAGAAGTTGGGTGCAGACAAGGTGCGAACATCAATTGAAACATGCCCCCTATTACAGAAGTATGTATGCACAACAATGCAGAAGCCCTCAAAAAGATCGGAAACTGACATCCTCCTAAANGGTGCGAACATCAATTGAAACATGCCCCCTATTACAGAAGTATGTATGCACAACAATGCAGAAGCCCTCAAAAAGATCGGAAACTGACATCCTCCTAAATATAGTGATAAGTTTGACGTTGTCTATGTCTTTGGGGAGTTACCATAAAGTAACCATTGAGATATGTGTAAACTTTCGACTGCCTCACTGCCCAGGTGCTGTCAGCTCCCTTGACTGGCTCTGCCGGCGGCTCTACCTCTGCTACCTGGTCAAGATATGTCGGTTGGTTCCTTTGATCCCAAGATATCTAAGAGTAAGCCACAGGAATCTGGATACACTACATTTTGCAGATATGAAACGGACATAAATATAGGATCATGTTACTATATATGGAAGCGGCATGCCACATTTTTTTCGAATGATTCCAGTAGTAGAATCATTTTTGAGAACTCCATGTCACAGCTGACGCACCCATCTCAATCACAACGGATGAAACGAGTGTGAAACCCCTACAATCCACAATCTCCTTTCTTATGAATGGGCCAAAAATATGAAAGAGGACCTCAAAAAAATCGGGGAAAAAACTATTCTGAAGATCTTGAAATATCTTGAAATATCTACGATTTCCATGAGAAGAAAAGGGTCTGCTCCCATCCCTCGCAGTGACTTCCCTGATTTATCCCTGCACCTTTGAGGGGTCAGATACTGGCGGCGACTTTGCTTCACCTCAGCTTGTCGGACTTTGGACATTTGTTAGCCATTTTTACTAAAGAAATCATCGAACTAAATGGGCCATTTGTTTATAGCTATGTGAAACTATCAGAGACGGTAATCCGAATCATAACTTGTCTATGAATATCCATGATGGATTTTTGGGCATTGAAAACCAATCTTGCACCATGAACCAGTGCAGAAAGAACAACATGATGACTTCTTGGTTTCTTAGTGGAGTCCAAATCTTTGACTGCTTTTCCCCCAGTGTATTCTTGAAGTTGGGTGCAAACGAGGAGTGAACATTTATTGAAACGTGCCCCCTACAAAAGAAATACATATACACAAAAATGCAGAAGCCCTCAAAAAGATCGGAAACTGACATCCTACCAAAATAGTGGGAAGTTTAAGATTGTCTATCTCTTTGGCAAGGTACCATGAAGCAACCCCAAGGTATTGGTTAAAGAAAAAAGTTGCCTCAACGGCCAGGTACTCTCTGCTTCCTTGGCTTCGTTGGCGGCCACTTTAGCCTTGCCCATCAGTTCGTCTCGAAGCTCCTGAGGGGAAGACCCCTATCGGATGATTTTCCCTACGCGATCCAATGATTCAAAGTTCAAAGGATGATTTCTGGGAAAGTCTTTGAATAAAGGGGGGTCCTGTAAATGCTCTCATCATTCAATTCTGCGAGTATTCTGATGCAATGATATGAGTGCACCTGTATCTAACATCAAGATTTGGGTGATCTAATCTGATTCAACTACTTCATATGTGAGGATTTAATCAAGAGGAGTTGGGATATTAGGACTGTACTATGCTGTACCCGATACAACAAATAGGTATAGATGTAAGAAACAATAGTGGGAGACAATGCAGGCAGGCTCTAGAAGCACCCCTTCTTTGGTGGAGTTGAGTTTCTTCTTTCAAGCCCTTCCCATCTGTGGTTGTTGAATGCCTTTGCGCCTGTATCCAATTTTGGGGTCAGCTAGTGTTGGGTTTTAGGATTCAACCATCTAAATTGTGCTTGGAAACGGTTGCCTGGATCTCAACCCAAATATCCATCTAGGTCTTGGTAAAAAGAGGTACTGTCCCGTGAGATTCTGCTACACTTTGCAACAAGCACATTCGCAATCTCCAGCTCTGAAGATGTCTGAACCGTGAGCCGTGAACAGTGGGACAACTGACTCATTTCATGCCTGGAAGCCTGGAGTGCAAAATATTTCCCGCAACAGTGCCACTATGAATTCCCCCTACTTAAACCGACTCCAACCATCCAGCGACCAGCTTTCCAATCCTGAGAACTGCACATCTCGAAAGCAGTTTGGCCATTTGAGGTTTTCGCCTCACAACTGCAGCCCTTCATGACCAAGAAACGGGCACATTCTGCATGGCCCTGCGTCGGAAACTGCAGGGAGGATCCGGTATTTGGAATCCAATGATCCGATTCTGATGGATTTTTGGCGGGTGCAATGCAAAAAAAGCCGCGTTCCAGTTGCAAACCCATGTCTGATGAGTTTATTTGCCGTCTGCTGCAAGATCAAGGTCAACTTGTCAATTGGAATGCAGCTGAATAACTGATTAGGGCATGTGGACAGTGAATGAATCTGTGAGGATGTCTCCTGACTTTCAACTGTCATCAGTTCCGGCTCGCCCCCATGAAAATCAACTTGAAGATGAGACTGACCCCATACTGAATGGAATCTCAAATAGGATCTTGATTAGGATCATCATCTTCCCAACGTTTAAATCTACCACAGAGTCCAAGCAAATCCTTAAACAAATCTGCCGTGACGACAAAAAGCCTGAGGATCTTCAGTTTTCCCACCTTGGACAGTGCCAAATGCAGGGCCGACTTCTTGCCCTTTGTCACCTCACGCGGGGCCGGCCCGGGATGGGTCAACGTTTATGTCATCCCGAAAAATGGATGGATAAATCGGACAAAACTGAGGGAATTCCCAATGTTCGATCCATTTTGTGTTTCCAAAAAAGTACCCCCCCCTTTGAACTGACCAGGCACTACTGCATTCACGTGCTTCTTCACAGCACCGTGTCCTGGCAATGGTGCCTGTTTTTCATCCCATCCAATGGGAATCCGTACAATAGCTACCCTCTGGTAAACTAACATAGCTATGGAAAATCACCATTTTTCATGGGAAAATCAACTATAAATGGCCATTGTCAATAGCTATGTTAGTTTACCAGAGGGTAAGTTAGTATGATCACTATTTTTATGGAACAAACACGTACGAAACTCAGAAGATATCCAAAGTTCCTTTTGACAATGGCGATGAGCAGCTTGTTAGCAATACCCTCCGTACACTAGTGCTGTATGGAAAATGGTCCATTCAGTCAGATGCTTTGCCTATTCAACATGATGATTTCCATTAGTTGTAACAAATTTACAGAGGGTAGCCGATATCAATTAGCGAACTATAGAAAACTATAGTATCATATTATATAGTATCGTAAATATAACCATTAACTCATTAACTATAACAAACCCCCAGCTGCGTTCAGTCCTTTGGCTCCGATCTGGCGGACCAAAAGCTTCACCACTTCCAGATGCCTTGGAGCGGTACGGCTTCCGGTGATTCTCCAGTTCCAAACCCGGATGATGGATGATGAATGGACCAAAATGGGAAGAATCATGGGATACCCTTCTGGTAAATTAACATAGCTATTGAAAATGGGAATGTATAGTTGATTTTCCAATTAAAAATGGTGGTTTTCCATAGTTATGTCAGTTTACCAGAGGGTAATGGGATAACGATAGGAGTACCAGGAAACAACCAGAGATGCCATTTCCAAACCAAAAATGGGATGTACCAAGACACTCTTTGAGTACCCGTGTTTACATGGGTACCAAGGTATTTTAGTGGGTCCATTGAGGGTCTGGGTAGGCTCATGTGGAGAATCTGAGCCTTAAACAACCAGACAGTTCATGATGTTTCTGAGTTTTTGGTGTCCAGGTAGATGTTTCTGAGCTATCCTGGATTGTTTGCAGCTGCTTGATGCACAGGTGACCCGGCTCACTCTTTCAAATCTGATGCTTCAGCATTACATCAGAGGCCCAAAAACAGAAACATAAACATCCCCCCAATATTAAACACCGCCTATATGATTCCAAATATGTGTAAATCCCTACTAAAACAATGGTTGCTGGTGGTGGTGTTTCATATGAACGGAGAGCATTTCCTTGCCATGGACTGTACCAAATCAGTAGCAACATCTGTGATAGCTTTTTGTTGATTTCCTGGCATCGAGTCTACAGAAGGATGCAAAAAAAGAAACATGACACCACCAATGGGTTTGCAAACACTTCATCGCGAATTTTTCTAATTCGGTATCAACTACCCAGTGTTTCCAACAAAAGGACCAGGCCCTGGAAACTGTACCTTTGCCCATCGTCTACTGAACCCATGGCCAGTTTGTACCCCACTTCCCCCATTCCCATCCGGTAATTACTGGAAAAACCCAACGGTTTCCTGTGATTCTCTCCCTTGGACTACAATCTGGCAATGAAACATGGCTTGCTGGAACATGGCCCATTTAGTTCGTTTTAGTTGGATGTTTTTCCCCGTTGAACTGTTTATGTGTAAGGACTGTCCCGGCCAGTCATGAGGACACCGCAGGGTAAATGAATCTCCCGAAAGCGAGCCACCCTCCTTGGGCCGCAAAGTGCAGAGGCAGAAAGCCATCCATGGCCTGGCTGGGGAGGATGAAAATGTGAACAATGTCCAAAGCGATGCTAAATTACTATGGTTTTCCAATGGTTTTCCTATGGTTTTCCTTTGATTTTCGATCCTATGGTTATAATCTGACGCAAAGTAATCTTGCGGGGTATATCCAAGAATCTGAACCAACCAATTTATGTGGATAGACTCGGGATTGTTATGATATCAACCGTCTGAGACGGGGTTTTCCGAATATGGGAGATTCCAAAAATGAGTTGAATAGGAAAATTGTGATTGACATATGTATTGAAAACCAAATGTTCGGGCACCGTATTCTCAGACAAACCCTACTTATTGAGGGTGTAACCTATTGCAAATGATCTATGATTCCAGTAGTTGAGCATATATCATCTTATATCTTTCAGAAAAACGATTGGTGTTTAATGGTTCTGTTCACATTGTCATGCCCTACCAATATACTCCAACACAGAACATGTATACTGCATCCTGACGTCTGTTCCCATCGTTCGCACAGAGCAGTACTGTTTTTCCCATGCCCTGAGAAGTAGTTGCCTATGCATGTGTGAGTATAAGAAATATGTGTAGGTAAGCCACAAGCCTAGCTCGGGCCAGGGTCACAATGTGAATCAATATGAATAAAAAGCTGTGACTTGAGCGTGGTCATTGGGATCTCAACAGCTGAGCTATGCACATCAAAAAGACTCCAAGAAAATGTACTCTGGCTCTCTCTGTATGGATCCATACAACAACACCAGGATTGCTAGTTGAGACACCCATCCCAAATTTGAAAGCACAAATCAAAACTCTGCACTCGGAAAGTTTAACGATGTGCCCTCGAATCTCCATCTTCGGTTCAAATCCACATATTCTGGAGGGCGACATTCCGTCTCATAGTCAGCCACTCATATTCCAATATGATTTTGCGATTCAGGGGTTCAACATGGTTCAACTAATCACAAACAATATGCTGGTCTATTCAGATCATCATCGCATGTAGGATGGACAGACAACATATTTGAAACCGCCGACCCAGGCATGGTTGTTGGGTATTTCCATTTCTTGATGGGTTCATCATGGTTCATGATTGGTTTATGTGGGTTTACACTCTGGTAAATTCATGTAAATTCACATAGACCCTGGCAGACAGGGATTGGAAGAATAGTTTCCTCTAAAAATAGCTATTCTCAGGGTCGAACTGTTAATATACCAGAGGGTACATCCTTTTCTATCTAAATGACTCCTTATTGGTAACTGCATGGAACTGCGCCGAACATTTGCACCTGTACCTGCGGATCCGCACCCTTCTCCAAGAGCTTCGCCACCTTGGCTCGTGCTTCCGTTGGGAATGGGGGAAGACGGCGATGGATCAAAACCAGCTATTTTGATCTATTTACCAGCTATTTTCCATTTACTATTATACCTTATCCAGGGGAATCATACTATATTATCCATTTACCAGCTTTTTACAAGCTATTTTTGTGCTCACCAGGGTTTTAACATGTAGATGTTTTAACCCATAGCCAGATGCTTGTTGATAGTCGGTGAAGTCTGCAATGACACACCATTTCCCGTGAGAAGCCTCTAGGGTGTACAGTAGAACTGAATCATGGAAGAATTAAAACCAATTTGAAGCACTGGAAATGATCTTCATCCACACTTCAGTATTAGCCGTCCCAAAACTGCAAATGTTTGCATTTTTGCATGTTGCATGATGTTTCTAGCCGCCAGTTCCAGTGCCGGTGAGTCGCTCTACCCTTTGGTACAACCTGGCTATAGGAAATTTATGCAAACAAATTTCCTATAAGAATTGGGAATTTCCCGGGTCCCCATGGTTTATCAGCACTAAACCATATCAAAAAGCCAGTGAAATTGCCACAAATCGATATACCCATCCGTCATCCCATCCCCAAATGATTTTCGAGACTTCCCTCACCCAAAAATCCACCAAGAAAACCACTCAGATCCATCGCTTAGGCACGGCTTCGGCCTTCCCAAAAAAGGCCGCCATGTGTAGCGGACTGCGCCGGTGCTGATCCGGCTGATTGAGCTGCTCCAGCGAAGCAGCAAGCCTCGGCTCTGAAACTGAGGTATCTAACCCCCAGTTAGGGCCATTTCAAAATGGAAGATGATGATAAACCATGGGATTTTGAGAAAGGAAACTTAACTTCAAAGTTGTCCGGCAAATAATTTGATTTAAGTGGTTTGCAACTAATATGATTAAATATGATGTAGAAGAAATACTGGATTTCTACAAACGTGGAAAGCAGGGGCCCTGGTAGCGAGACTTTCTGGGGATTTTAGGGATACTCCATTTTCAGACCCAACTTGGCATAACTTAGCTATGCTTTGCTGGCCGATTTCCCCATTCCTGCTGCTGAAAGCTCCCTGGGTCAAGAGTTTCCCCACCCTAGCAGTGGCGCCCTGTCCGAGCCGTGAAAAAATCCAAAGGATGATTACAATTATAATCACAATATGTTACTGGACATATATTGGTGGTAAATCCCGCCAAATTGACATTTTGCACAGTGTGCACCTTCCAAACAAAATCGGTCTCCGCCATTTACCCAGATTTCACCCAGCCACATTTCATCGATCTTCTCCAGGTCCCCATTGCGCGCGGCCAGGTGCAGATCGGTGGACACAGGGCCCTGGGTTGATCAAAAATGACTGGAAATCTCGTGGATTTGTTTTATGGCTATGAGTCAAAACCCTGGTACCTAGTGAACATCAAAATAGCTGGTACAGTATATAAATGGATGTTCATCCCACTAAAATAGCTACTAAGAGGTTTTGACCCATCCCCTTATCAAACCAAAGGCGCACCTTGGATTCTTCATCGTCGCCTGGCAGAGTTGCCGCTTATGTTCTGAGCATCCCCAATATTTGCCCGGTAAGGTTAAATATATTCCCAATGGCTGTTGGTTAAAACTGGGAATGTCAATTGAATCCCCAAGGATTGAAATGTATAGCTCAAAATGGCTGGTGAAATCACATGTGTTTTTTGTTGCTACGGCAGATTTGTTTGTTGGTTGAGACACCCAAATCTTCCTGGGTGAACATGTAGGCGGCGCCTTGTCCACGACCCTTGCCACCTTTCTTGTCCTTGCCTTTGCCTTTGCCCTTGCCCTTGCCCTTGCCCTTTCCCATTGCGATGTGGAGGCTTGTTGCGCTAAGGAATGGTAGGGAAGACTTGCAGCTAACAGCTACGCTCTTGAAGTCCATTTGGACTACAGTGTTTGTATATTATATATATTACATGTATATGTAAACACCTGCAACACATCTCATTATCATAATATGTTCGTAAGTATTCAGTTATTACATACAATATTAATTCATCTCTTTTGATTGGTTTTTTCAGATTCTTCAGACAGAATCTCCAAATGGTTGAGTCTCTACTAGCTGCTACCAGCTCTCACCTGTCCATGGTGCTTCCACAGGGCGGTTTTTCCCTCCCATTGGATGCTACGACCAGACGTTGTCGGGCCAAACGCTGCGATTGGTGGATGCTGTGGCTGTACCTTCACAGATAGAGGACATGTACTGTAAATAAACACACTTACTTTATTTTAGATATTGTATATGGTATATAGATGTATATAGTCTATGACATATACAGTAGTACTCTGTACCATCTACCCAGAGCTGGTGAAGTTGCCCAGATCTCCAGTGACTGAGCCGCGCAAATTCACTATTTTCAGAGCATACCAGTAGGGGTTAACCACTGATCTTCATAATCGGATATCCATTGAATTTGTGGTTATTATGCCTATATATATATATATGTATATCTTGTGTGGTCAATAAGTAAACATATTGGATACAACCAATAGATATGTTTGCACTTAATATTAATAACATATACAACCTGATAATCACAGTGAATAGATATGTTCATAGCTTACAACCAACCACCAGCCGTCACCAACTCTGGCCGCCGCTGGGACACACTTTTTCTCCGCCATCCCAAGTTGGCCGCAACGGAGCGGAACGAAAAGGGGACCGCCTAAGAAACCAAAAACAGCTCAGTGGTGACTCAGTTTTTGCAGATCTTGTCATTAAGTGGAACCATCTTTTTCTAATAGATGTTGTTTTTACGGATTTGGTCATTGAATGACTATGAGCCAAAACCCCGATACCTAGTTAGGGTCCCTAAAATAGCTGGTTAATAGCTGGTTTTGACCCATCCCCAAACGGAACCGTGCAAAACGTGTTTTTCTTTATCTCAAAAAGACACAGAACATCCACGCATTCTTCGACATTTCCTGTTGGGTGCAAAATACGTAGAGAAAAATACAAGCGCCGCTAGCAGTTCGGCATCCCCAATTCTGACCCATACCCAAAATGGTAGGTCTTGACCCTGGAAAAGTTGCGACGAGCAGGGAATCGCAGGGAATGAGGAGCTGTTCGCACCCCCGGGGGTTGGAAACCGCGCGTGTCAGCAATCCGGGAGCTCATCCATATTATGGGGATTTCCATATTAGGGGTAACCCCAAATCATCCATGTTCAATCCGGATTTATGGACATCCCCAAATGGCAATCTGATTGACTTGATCGGATTGCCATGTGGGGATGATTTCCCCAACCCTAACCATGATTCCAGTGAGGTCACAGTCAGGTCACTATCATTTACCAAGATATATCATTGCATACACGCTGCCAAGTCATCAGAATATGATGCTGTGGAGCCCATCGAAGTGTCTCCCACCATCATCACGGCTTTCGACTCTACAGTCACATCCACCAAGTGCGGTCCACTTCGAACATGGGAAAAAGGTGGTACATATAATAGATAAAGATATAATACATATATATAATGCATATAATGGTGGCCAACCTAGATAGAGAAGTTGTAAGTCAGCTTGCGACGAACTAGAATTGGGAATGATCATGTTTCTGGACGCCCGTTTTGTGGTCGGGCATGTGATACACACCATACATAGGTCATATGCAAGTCATAGAGAAAGATTATATTCATATACATAGCTATAAGAATGCTATAGACATCTCGATAGTTTCCTCATCCCTTAGAAACTAAAAGTGGTCTCTTATTAAATCCCAAAATCCCAAGGGTCTCATGCATGATTTAGGACTGCTTGAAAGGAAGCGACTTGTGGGTGCCACGCTGGATGTGCCCCACAAATCCTATGGTGAACTGCAACCACCAAAGGCCAAAAGCGGTGATCTTTTCGGGGGATTCCCCAAACCTCTCAATTCCATCATCACTGGTTTAACGTTATGAAACAAGTTTCAAGCTAGTTTGGTAGCCACCTTTCTACTAGACTGGCAGCTGGATGTGTTAATGCAGTAACCTAAAATCCTATGGTGTAGAGAGAATTTTCCCCACTAAATGCCACTAAAGATGGCAATAGCACAAAAATGATGTGTTTTTTCGTTTATATGGAAAATGATGGGACAACCATGGAAAATGATGAAAAAACTATGGAGAAACCATGAGAAACCTTCATCTGTAGTGCAAAGGATGGACTGTGGGTGCCTGAGGGCAAGCCTTGAACCAACAAGCATCCTAAACTGCTCAACGACCAGACCCCTTGGCCCTGGTCGTGTCGAAACCAATCATGGGCTATGAACGATTTCGTAACTGGGCCAGGAACGAAGCTGATTCTGATTTTCTTGCTCAGCACTGATGTGAAGGAAATCAATGGCTGAAATATGTGTCTGACAGCAGATACCCCGAGATTTACATGTAGATGATATTGTGTATATATATATATATACATATATATATATATATATAGGTATTGGTATTCATATATAACTTATATATATATATGTGTATATATATATATTGGTATCTATATGTATGGGTGAGAGAATCCGCATTGTTATCATGATGTGGTTCCAATCATGGCTTCAATCCGACATGGTCCGTGCTCCCAGAAACGATCACTACAAGTCCACCAGATTCTCACGGCGTTCCATCGACGACTTTGGCGCTTGTTGGGACTGTCTCAGGCGGCACATCCAAGCGCACATCGAAGAACAGGTAGAGAAGGGCGATGCCGCCAAACATAATCTCTGCCAGCAGATGCCCCATTTTCCTGACAGGCACCCAAAATGTTGCGTGCCCTGTGTAGCGGGCAAAATGTGACAATCGAGATGCAGTAACTACAAAGGACTCACCAATGGTGACTCTGTGAAATGCATCAGTGAATGGTGGTGTGTCTGGCACAACAGTCCACTGACTGAGTCGAGCCCGGAAATGGCTCCACTAGAAACTTGGATATTTCACCACCAGGATACCAAGTTAACAACTTAAATGGTCGGTTCCTAGATGTGTTCCAAGAACGTGTTTATAGTGAATAGTGGGACCGCACAATTCCCTCCAAAAAAAGTCATCTTCAATTCTCCTGACACTGAACCACTATCTTTCAACTCCCTGTGGGTTTAGACAATACCGGCTGCTTTGAACCATCTGTCCAGATCGGAAGTTATTTGCCCTGAACAGCCATGAAATCTTGCATCGCAGCAGCCCCCGGATGCATGATGATACTTCCAACCAAACATCAAGACAATGGTATAATATGGTATAATTGTGACTACGGTTAAGAAATATATATCCCGAATTACAATTTTACCTTCATTATTGAAGTTATTGTACCAATGTACTTGGAAATGCACCCAAGCGGGTTGTTTTAATCCAGCTTCAAAGGAGGCAGCCAGTAGGTATCGAAGATCAAGGGATACTGCCCTGAAAAGAGGATGCACGCCGTCAGTTCGCTGATTCCAGCCTGACAGGATCCCAAAATCGATGGGGGATACCGAGTGGTTTCCCAACAACCTAAGAACAGTCGGAGTGGAATTCCCAAGTCTTGGGACACCATGGTACCTTTGTTCTTGCAACAACATAGTATGTGACCATCAACTGTATAGTTTCAGTTCATCCACGCAAGAATTTTAGGATGTCTCCAAAGCTGGCCCTGGCCTGCAAGCGGCTCGCAAACATGACGTCCAGAACCAAGGACTTCAGAACTACTGTGACCTCAGAGACGGTCGTGACACGGCTATATCATATCATTGCATTGTGTCACAAGTAGACAATGTAGAGAAAAATGTGTGTATATATATACCCCCAGGCCGGGTGTGCCGCCCGAAGGTTTATCATGTGACCAACTCTTTAGGGTTTATTTAGGGTTTGTTTAGGGTTTGTTTGGG
>BGPT01000182.1:179144-191891 GCA_003297045.1 Symbiodinium sp. clade C Y103 | reverse complement strand
TTTTTTATGGTTTTTACTTAGGGTTTATTTAGGGTTTGTTTAGGGTTTGTTTGGGGTATGATGTTGATGTTGTTGATGATGATGATGATGATGATGATGATGATAATGATGTTGTTGTTGATGAAATGAGTAGAAATGAAGGAGTAAATTTTCGTCATCCGTTTGCCCAAACGGACGACACGGAGAATCTCACAAAACATTGGCCCTGCGCAGTCAAAACGCACTTTCCCGGGCAGCACNGCCCAAACGGACGACACGGAGAATCTCACAAAACATTGGCCCTGCGCAGTCAAAACGCACTTTCCCGGGCAGCACACCCGTCCTGGCCGTATATATATACATATTTATTTATCATTAGGAATGTATGTGTATATATATATATATATGCTACATTAATAATGTAAAGATATGTTATGTAAAGTATATACATCCAGATGTTGAATATCATGAAATGTCCAAGTGCAGAGTGTTTTACACAACCTTCCCCTCCTTGTTTCGCTTCATCTACACCCTCTACGGCCCAGCGGCCACGTAGGTGTCTTGCAAGGCTGTAAGGGGGCCATCAAGCCGGACTTCTCCGTAGTTGTAATGCATCAAAATGAAGACATACCTCAGCTGAATCATCCAGTTGCGCAGCACGAAGATTTTTGCAGTGCCATTTTTGGAAGCCACGAATGGGCGAATGGAATGATTCTGAATTGGGAAGTGTTGAGGAGGTTGGGTACCCTTCAAATCACTGGGTAGCGTGTAACACAACTCAGAAAAGGCACCGTCATGCAACAGGGACAGCAATTTCATCACCATCATCAACAACAATAAGAACATATAAGAACCATAACGAAGCACTGCCGCCGGCCGACGGGCAAAACCAGCCCACAGTTGCCCAGGCCACTAACAGAAGTGGTACTGCGGACACCTGCTCAACAAAGTGGAGGTGTGGTGTCACTCAAAGGATGGAGAGCAGTTAAAATCTTCCAAAAATAACGGGGTGTTTATGGATGTTTATAGATGTTTACGGTGGTTTTGTAGGTTTAGTACAATGCAAGTTGCTGAATTTGAGGATTCTTTGGTGCCCTATCCAGTCCTTCAAACAGTACCTTCCTTTGGGTCAGGAAGTCTCCATTTGTCATTTGTTTGACGTAGAGACTGAAGGAATGCACCCTCTAGCTGATGGTGTCTCAGCTAAACCGCCGGTGACCTGCTGCAGATGCCAGCGGATGAACTTCGGAAACGCACTCCTTAGAGATGGCCCCAACATCTGCTGGCTGCAAAAGGCGACCCGGCTCCATTTTACAGTGCAATGGCTAGACATCTGGGTCAAAAAAAGGCGAGCGTAGCTTGGTTTCCATGTTCACCAGGGAGTCCCAGAAGCCCTCATGCGCTGGCTTCTGAAAAAACTCAGCGGGTGGGAAGCGTCAGGATCCTCAGGGGTCCAGATCACTTGTCTCAGAGAAAAACTGACATTACTAAAGAAAAAAACTGATCTGTTCGGTTCCAAGTAGCGTTGTTGAATCATACCCAACCTACAAGGGCCAACTTTCTTGGATCATCTTCACCACCAACCGCTTTTCGTTCCAAGTTTCATCTGAGACTGGCTGGGTCCATAGAACTTGATGCAGAGCAGGGCATGGGCGAGTCCTCGGGGACCCCAGAGGGTTCCGAAGTCATGGAGGTACCCCAATAGCATCCAATAGCTGGATGGTTTATCATGGGAAATCCCAAACAAAAAATGGATGATTTCGGGGCACCCCCTTGACTTAGGAAACCTCCACAACTTGTCGTTTTTGCTTTCAGAAATCTGGTTGCTTGGAGTGTTTCAAATGACTATGGGTCAAAATTGAGAGTCTCTGATAGCAACAGAATCCCAAATCCGTTCAGTATCTTGGGCGTCTCCAAACTCCACTGTCAGCGGAGGGAAAACCGCGCTCGAGCTTTGTATCATTTCTGTCGATGCGAAGCATAGTGTCTACGTTTGAGGCAATGACGTTCGTATTGACTTGCATACCAATATGTATAAGACACCAAGTGGGGCGCCCGAAAACACATGAATATGTTGTTGAGTATGTTATTCACTATGTTTTCTCTAAAGGGGAAACAACGCCTACTTTCGTGAGTGGAAATCACCCTGGTGAGATGGTTTTACTCAGCATCCTCAACTGGAATGAATTGCTGAAACCCACGGGTTCGCGTGAGACGAATCTTCATACTCAGAATCTATGGGGGACTTGATCTGCTTAAAGATCACCAATGTTGTGGCTACCCCCCGAAATCCACCGAAGGTTGCTTACCTTACCAATGCAGCAAATGGGTCTGGGACACTCCCAAATAACAGGAGTCAGAACTATCTCAAATGAATATTCCAGGTGGGTCTGAAACAACCAGCAACCAGCAACCAATCAGCCACGAAACGCAGAACGCAGAGTCCCAAACGAACCGCTGGTAGCAGCCCGAAGTCTTCCGCGCCATTGATCAACCTCAAATTCAGCGGTGGAAAATGGATGAAAATGGCCCATGCTTTGATGACTGATTTACCTGTTAAAAATGGTGATTTTTGCTATTTGTCAAAATTGCCAGAGGTTAGACCCTGAAATATTCAGGCGTTATTTTCGGCATCAGCTATCTATCTGATTGGTGGTCTCAATCCAACCGGCCGAAGGTATGAAAGAACAGGAGATGATACGTCAGTATGTTCGCATATTTCAGATTGCATTGCTATATATTATATCTTCTACAGTATGTTTAGAAAAAGTATGAAAAATATCGGTTTTACAGTACAAATCTAGCATGTCTATCAACTTTTTACTATGTAGACATGGTCATCTTATTGATGTGTAAGTATGTGTAAGTATACTCATATATATATATATGCATATTATATCTATATATTACTATATAATACTATATGATTATCCAACTTTCCTTAGTGATATCATACATTTTATTTATTCATATGATAATGATAAACCTGTTCAAAACCACCAACCATCCATTTCCGCTCAAGTGACAGGCTCACATCCAGAAAGATAAACGACAGGGCCACAATGGCTCTGAAGGGATTCCACCACGACCGGCGCTGCGCCGGCGCTCGGAGCGCCGAGAGATCCTCGGAGATCGGAGATTCGTGGAGTGATTTTGGTATTGAGATGGTTTTGAGATGGCGTTTACCATCAAAACATAGTTTTTACATGTCTTTGACCGTCAAGCACAGTGGTTTCCTCTAGATTCTCCCTTCAAGCAGTTGTGGTTTTTTTTTTTTCGGATTCAGTACAAGACCAGAGCCCCACAGCTGGATTCACCCCACGTAGTTTACACCAACAAACCCAGATTTCACTTGTTGAATGTTGTTCTTCGAGTTAATGTTGGGAAAACAATAATAAACCACCCATTTGGGAATGGTTTATACCACCTATTAATGGTGAATTGGGGGATGGTTTATTATTGTTTTACCAACATTACTCTGTATTTTCTGCTGTGTTTGGGCATCTGGTGCGTCAGATTCCAGTCTCACCCAGACTTTTTGCAGCCGAAAACTGACTCGGACCTTCCCTTCTCACTCACAGGCCAAGTCGGTCAAGTTACTGTGATTGTCTGGAAGGAATAGTAATGCGCAATCGCAATGTTTGTCCCAACCGTATAGTCGCGCCAGTACAGCCCCACCCACCTTGCTGGTGGTGCAGCCATTGAGACGGTGCCACAGACGAACCAACAAGAAACACAAACCAACACAAGACATGGGTCGGAAGACAGGAATCCGTGAGAAACGAAGGACACATATACATACAGTATGTAAATATATACATATACCTATACATATACATATGTATATATATATATACACATACACATTCTACATACATATACGTATACATATACATATACATATACATATACATATACATATACATATACATATATATATATATACATACTTATCTTATGTACATTTAACATAATTATGTATATATATATATATATGTAACTATACATACATTCTATATTCATACATGAAAAGGTTCGGATTTTGCTCCTTCATGCTTGTTCTTTCTCTATCACTGCTAAGGATCAACAAAATTAGGATCCGAACCCGAAGCGCGAAAGCTACGGACATCCTGGAACCCTGGCTGGAAAGAATGAAACCAGGTTTCTTCAGTAAGTTTGACCATTTTGGACCCATATGTTCACCATAAACTTCGTTGAGCTTGTTCCAATGCAAGCTATCCGGGAATGCTGTTGCCACCCAACTTAAAGGCCACCAAGTTCGGCCCCGTTGTTAGCGAGGCGCACTCCCAGCTCCAAGAGGAACCTTGCTGGAAAGCAGGGTGCGTCAGTGGATTGCTTGGAAAATCTACAGCAAACCATGTTATCATGATTCTTGAATACCACATGCCGCGGGGTTTTCCTCTAAACTTTCCTTCAAGCAAGTCTGGAAGCGGTCTGTTATTGGATAGCTGGAGATTAGAGAATTTCTGGTTGAATCATACTAATTCACTAACCATTATGTCCATTACTAATCACCATTCCAGTGACGTCACCACATCAGATCATGATCAAATTCAACCAGATAGAATGTCCATGTCATATTCCCAGTACTGTATATCTATCTCTATCCCCATGTGTTCGACCATTCTTCATGGTTAAATCCCCCTTTTGATGACCTCAATGGCAAGATTATCTTACACAAAGCAAACTTGGAAGTAAAACATGAAAATCCTCAGATGAAAGTCCTGGTGTGGCTAAGGCTAAGGCAACAACATGTGACAACACATAACAAGATGTAACAACCATTCCGAAACCAGCACAGCACAAATCACACGCGGCCAATTAAACACAGTCAAGCAACATTCCACAAACAGCCCAAGTGGGCATCACTTTCTTGTCCGACACCTGACCAAAGTGAAAACACCCATTGAAGCTGGCTGTATCTTCATGATTGTTGGAAGTATGACTTGCTTTCTCCTGATTAGTAGGATACATCATGGCACATTCAGTGGTTGGTCATACTGAATCATGCTCCAAATTTGATTTACCCGTGCTTATGACGTTGACCCCAGCCTCTTTGAGCACCGTCCAAAACTCCTACTGATGTTGAGTTAAAGTGGGGTCTGCACAACCTCTTCTGTGGTCGGTGAGGCTTCTGGCTGATGCTAAAATGAGCACTGTGGTGAGGAATGGCTACAGTAGAGGATGAGGCGACAGGAATTTTCATCATGCTAGTGTGATCCATATGAAGTCCAGTCCGCTGGCACTGCGAGCTTTTGGGCTCATTGGGGAACCCCCCAATCCAATCATTTGCTAACCATCGGATATTCTCGATCCCAGGCGGCATGGAAAAACATGAAGCCAACAAGCAGAAATCTTCGTTGTTGATATCATTGATATGGCTATGGCTCAAAATTATGGTACCAAAAATTGTCATTTGTAATGGTAGATTAACATAAATCAACCAATTATAGGGTTAATAATTTTGAGCCATACATGTTTTACCCCCCCCTTTGCTCAGGCATTGCAGCTAGAAGTAGACGCTTCTAAACCCCAGTGGGAGATCGCGATCTTGGACCTCTTCCAGCAAATCCTCTGGCACCTTTGGTGCACGGGCATTTTTACCTTGGGTCAGCCGAGTGACCAAAGTCGAGTTTGGACCTCAAAATTTCCTGGTGGAGAAAAACACGTTCCACATTTGCACATGGGTGTTTCCTAGGGATAGCCCAAAATGGATGGTTTATAATGGAAAATCCTGTTAAAATGGATGATTTGGGGGTACCCCCATTTTAGGAAACCCCCATATATGTATTACCCTTCTGCAACCAACCACGGCAATTGAAAATCCCCTGGCGAGTTCTAGCTGGGAACATCGAACTACTTGGGAATTGTCAGCCATGTTTAAAAGAACCAGAGGGTCTATCCCCATTATATATATATATATACCTATGATATCCGATTAAATCACCAAATCACCATTCTTGTTGGTTAAATCCCTTTTTTAGTTGCGGGAGATGCCAGGCGTTCGCTTCAAGCATCCCTTTTGGAAGTGGAAAGGGAGATCTGATACACCGTGATACGACCATATATTTGGATCTGACAAGAAATAGGCTATGATATATATATATATATATACATACATACATATACATATATATATATATAATATACATATATATATATATGTAGTATCTCGTTATATATAACATTTCATTATATATACATAGTGTCGTTTATATGTATATAATATCGGTCATGTATATATATATATATATATATATATTATATCCAAGTTTCGACACTTGAATATTTTGATCCTACCTGAGAAACTCATGATCAACCGTGCGATTTGAAACCACCAACTAGCCACCCAGTCTGCAGGAATTCCTGGATCAAGCTCAGCCACTGAAGGGCAACCTTGGGCGAAAGACCAATGCCATGAATGCGGCAAAAAAACACACTGCGTCCTTCGGATCCTGTGGAGGAAATTGAGCCAAAATGCTGTGGTTAAACACGATGCTCCGACATTTATGTACATAAGAATTGGAAAATAGCTGCTTTGTGCAGGAAACACCTTTGGGATTTCTTTGGGATTTCTTAGAGGAATCCATGTTTCAAGTGAAGCTAAGATTATCACTCAAAAGAGCAAGCAGACATCCGAACAGAGCCACAAGGGGAAGAGTCACCTGCTGATATGATCGTAAAAGTGGAGCAGGACTGATTGAGACTCGAGACCAGAGATGTACGTTCCAAATTCTGTCACTCACCTCGCAACTAGGACGGCAGGGGTTTGCTGATATTCTGCGCAAAAGATCCGGAGAATATCCACAGATTCATGACCCAAGACCAGGTGATCCCCATATTTCCCAAATCCCCTCTTTCCTGAGTGACTACTGCCGTGGGGACCTAGCTTTACCACAAGCATGTATTTTCTCAGCGATCAATGCCTCGCTCATTCAGCTGCACCTCAGATGTGCGATCACAAAAGGTGTCACAAAGGACTTTTGTGGAGCAGGACTAGAAGGGTCTCCTAAGTAAGCTGGCTTATACCAAGGCCAGGGTGTCTGGTGGATGCATCTGCAGTTTGGTGAAGATAAACCAATTCGGAACTGGCATGTCAGGTGGATCTTTGAAAACCGGTGCCCAAGTCTTTGAAGACAACACGGTTCTGCCTTGTGGGAGCCTTTGTCCGATCGCCACAGCTGAAGACTTTGAACCAAATCTACGACCTACGTGATTCTTTGTGCCCAGCTCTCTATATATATATATATATATATGTAACGTATGTGAACATTAGTGTATAAACATACATATTACACATGGTATATATACGGCAAATGCCTGGGCTTTGCCCGGAACTGCAACGACAATGGGACGCAGCATCATCATCATCATCATCATCATCATCATCATCATCATCATCTTCTTCTTCCCAATTGAATGTAAAGTTTAATGGGGGTGGGAATTTATATTCCTAAATACCCTTGTTGATCTTTCCCAATTGAATGTAAAGTTTAACAGGGGTGGGAATTTATATTCCTAAATACCCTTGTTGACCTTCCCAATTGAATGTAAAGTTTAACAGGGGCGGGAATTTATATTCCTAAATACCCTTGTTGATCTTCCCAATTGAATGTATAGTTTCATGGGGGGGGGGAATTTATATTCCTAAATACCCTTGTTGATCTTTCCCAATTGAATGTAAAGTTTCACGGGGGTGGGAATTTATATTCCTAAATACCCTTGTTGATCTTCCCAACTGAATGCAAAGTTTAACGGGGGTGGGAATTTATACCCCTGTTGATCTTTCCCAATTGAATGTAAAGTTCAACGGGGGTGGGAAATTAAATTCCTAAATTGATCTTCCCAATTGAATGTAAAGTTTAACGGGGGTGGGAATTTATATTCCTAATTCGTAGAAACCCTGTTGATCTTGTTCATTGAATGTATAGTTGATCAACATTTGTTTGGGAATGGGAAACCTCTACGCTGCAACCCCTGGGCAAAGCCCAGGCGTTGCGCGTATATATACATACATATCCATATTTCGTTTTGCAACAAGCACTCAGAAACGTAATCGCTGCGTCCAGCATAAATTCTATGTTCAGCAGGTTCCACCTGCAAAATCCTGCCCAAAGTGATCCGAATCCTGCACAAATAAAGGGGCACAGAGGGCTAGGACTTCGGCTGGTATAGCACAGTGATCCACAGCAGGATGCGACCAAACCGCAAAATCAAAACATCTGGCTATATACATATATACATATAGTTATATAATCATATATATATATACCATCTTGCTCGTCATTTGCTCAGTCATAGAACTTTAAGAACCTCCCTCTCTTTTTCGTCGAACATTGACACAAATTGCTACGCCCTGATCATCCCCGGACCCGATCCAAGCGAAAAGATCTGGGAACATGAGAATCCTGCAGCAACAAAACATGCGTATCTTCAAACAGAAGCAACTACGCCAAAAGAAAAATACAACTATCCAATAATCAATCAATGAAATCGAATCCAATCAACTCAATCCATTAAAACAGTCCATCCAAACAATCCATCCGTCCATCCATCCATCCACTCTTCCACCTGCACCAATCAATCAAACAATCAATCAAGCAACCAATCAATCAATCAATCAATCAATCAATCAGCCAATAGAAATATGTGGTTCATCAAAACAAGGCAGACCTTGTCTTTCTGCTGGTTGACAAGATCAACACTACAACTTGGCTCAGACTCGGATCAAAGGCAGCCAAATTTGGGATCAACAGGGAACGTCATGGGAGAATATCCATTGATGGTGAAAACTCCATCCCACCAATACTAAATACCCCCCCTGATAAATCAGGGGCTTCAAAATGCGTAGATCCACTACTCCTCCAAGGAAGCACGGTTTTAAGGATTTATCTAATGCTTTGGGGCAATCAAACACCCCCATTGCGGACGCGCGGCCAAGCGCTGGAAATAGCCGTCCGCCACCTTCTCGTGCCCCAGTGCGCGATGGAATTTATTCAGAATCCACAAGGCTTTCCTTCAGCGGTGGATTTCTCTGTGCCGAGGACACATCTCTAGGTTCGCACGACCAGTTGTAGGATGTGGGATGTTGTGGGTTGAAAATGCTATTCTCAAGTCTTGTCCTCCACCTAGTGAGTTTCAAACTTGTTGACCCCCGAAAGCCATCAGCATGTTGGCCCAAGACCAAAGCTATGAAAAATTGTGGCCAAGGTGCTGGTTCCTGCAGTTGGCCTTCAGTTGAGGTTCCTTGGAAGCACGCCCCAGCGACGGAGTGGCAAGATGCTGATGTTCCCTTGGTACGATCATAACCTATATCACGATCATGTCGGATCTACCTCAGCATTTTGCATTCAAAGTGAACCTCGGGATGCCAGAAGTGGTGAAGCTTGGTGTACAGTACTACTACTGAGCTTCTTCCAAGACACATCGTCCAACCAATTCTTTGGCTGCCAAGGGACCCACTCCGCCAGCAGCGTTTTGATGGTCTCCCGCAGATCGTCCGCAGTGTCGTTATCCGCAGCCTTCAGCTGACGATCCAAAGAACTGGCAAGCCTTAGATCGGTCAATTTCCGGGCAGATCAACACCATTTTCCTCAGAGTACCCCTGTTCACCTGGTCCTTTGGGGCCACAGGTCAGCCTTGATCAGAGAAACCTACCAACAGATGTTAGCTGGGATGGTACAGTTGTTTCCATGGTTTTACATGGTTTTACCACAAATTCTTCTGAAACGGAGGTTGTTCATTTACCACGATTTATGGTTGGATTTAGCAGGACAATCCCGCGGCCCAGGCGTGAGCGAAGTCACCGAAAAACACTGACTTGGGACTGGCCACGCTTTTCACAATCGTTTCAGGTACTGGTGGCCTTTGGGGAAGATCTAATTCTGGCAGACACATTCAGTCGCCAAATGAGCCTTCCAGCTGTAAGTGAAATTCTTGACCCTAATAATCACATTACTTGTAGTGCTTGTTTCGGCCTTGTCAGTGGCAAATGCCGGTAAAAAGAGGCATCCCCAACCAGGGTGACCCAGCTGTTGGTCCAGGGCGCTCAAACTGCAGCGGAATGTGGTATGGGTCTTTCCGGATGCCTTCAAGGATCACCTCGGACACCCACCAGATGCGGGCAGGGGGCCATTTCAAGGTTGGCTTGTGCCTGAAAATGTAGTATACACCACCAGTTGTGGCCATGTTTGGAGGAAAGATAATGATAGACCATGAGATTTGGGATACATTTCGATTCCGATGCCATATGTTGCGAAATGTCTGATCATTCCGCAAGCCAGGACCCTCCGTTCGATCCAGGACCACCCAACTGCGATCTCTCCGGCGATGTCATTGGTCGAGTTGCATCGATCGCCTCTTGCTGATCTACTTGCATCAAACCTCAGTGGTTGCCCATAAAGGGTTTTGAATGTGTCCCAACTATTTCTGGAGACCCAACTTCCATCAACTTCCTATGTCCCAACGTTCATTCATCCCCAAGCCATGGTGGCATGTCAGTATAGCCCAATTGGCCTGTGGACATAAGCAGATCATCTTCACAGGGAAGGTGGAGACCTGAATTCCATGCCACGGTTCCTCATCATTCTACCGGGATATCCCGTGTTTTATCACCAATTTCCCGGCCAAAAGATGCCATTTTGGGGCCTGACTAGAAGACCTGCAGGTCTACTTGGCACCCAGCAATAGTAAAGCACTCTTCGTGCATGGAGGTCGTTCTTCAAACCTTCCAGAGGCTCGACCGGAGAATCGGCATGGGATGGGCATCACATTTGCTGTTTCAACCCAAGAACAGACATTTAGTAACATACCAGTCAACTGGGATCATCACTGGTGGGAATGGACAAAATGTCTTGTGACGCCAATCGGTTTAAGGTGTCCATTGCCACTTCAGCTACATAAATCATACAGATTCATACAGTATAGATGACCTCAGAACCGAGAAAACTAGTGCTCCGAGATGTAGACCTTGTAAATGATCCACATGTAATTGTGGTATCTCCTAGTCTGAATTTGTTGACCAATTTGTTGACCTTTTAGTTTTAGGATGACTCATGACTAGTCGGATCAGCACCGTTTGCCGCAATACCACGGAAAAAAAATCATGAGATCCGGTTCCCCTTCCATGTTGAAAGATGAGGGAGAAATCAGCAGCCAAAACGCGGTCACGAAATTCCATGTCGTTTGCCTCTCAAGACATGGACGAAGTTGTAAACAACTGCGCCTCGACTCAAATACTCCCGCGCAGCTTCAGAGATCTCCTACAAAGGATTTCTTCAGCTGTGACGTGTTCCACAGCGAGTTTGGTGGCTCAGCTGCACTGCCATCAGAGATGGGCCTACAACAAATCCACCCAAGGTGCGAGATATGCAGCAGCTGTTGCGCAGTATTGAACGCCCAAGATGGCATGTGCGTTTCAATATGTGTACAATGTGCTTATGATGTATAACTGTATAATGTGATATCATTACAATGATATATATTCAAAAATGCATATCTTCTGGAAACACCATGAAACACCCCTATCTTTTTTGTATCCTTCTCTTGTCATCTCTTTTAGCTTCCACGCAGAGTTGCTCTCCTCGATGGTCTCTGGGCTATCCTGCCACATACTTTGTACCATCCTTGGATCGGCCGAGGTTCATGGACATCACAGAGTCTTTTTGAAGGCATACCGTAGGCATGCATGACCTGGATCCAAATCATGGATGATAGGAATACATAGGAATAGTGGTTCTACACTTCCAATCACTGGATTTCGGTTGAATCCTCGCATTCAATTTCATTGAGTTTTTGAGAGGCCTTGAGCGTGAAACCAACAAACTCAACTTGCATCAAATTGATCAACTTGTGGCTTAGCACCAGTTGTGTTCAGGATGGTAGCAGGTTCAACTGTTGCCAAAATGCCATCACAATGTAAGCAGCCCACCTGCACCAAGATGCTCATCGTTGAATTCGTCGCCCATGTCACGAATCCCATGGAGTCACCCCAATTCTACCAGAGATGTTCCCTACACCATGCAAGTTTCTGGCCATACACATCGAACAGTGGCATGACCTCCGGTGCCAGATCTTCTCGTGTTCCAGCAGGTTTTTCAGCACTACTGACAAATACGCCAAAAAACATCAGCAAAAACTGGAGTTCACCGCAGGATGCTCCTACCAAACAATGAGGTATGTCTTTGTTAGGAAACTGCTCTAATTTCACCTATGAAAACCAGATCTCCCAGGACCTTGGGATCTACCGAGCATCTGCAAGGAGAGGCCCTTGAAGGCGTGTTGCGCTTCTGGCGCCAGGTCACTGCTTTGGAGGCTCACCTTGCTGCAGCCCACTATGCGTCACCACAGGGGCAGAGGTGAAGCACGGGCTATGGATGGTCATGATGGGGATTCCTACTGGTTGCTATATAAACCCCAGATCTGTAGATAGATAGATAGATTAGATTAGATTAGATTAGATTAGATTAGGTTAGGTTAGATTAGATTAGGTTCGATAGATTAGATAGTTAGATAGATTAGATAGATTAGATAGGTTAGACAGATTAGATAGATTAGATAGATTGGATAGATTAGATAGATTGGATAGATTAGATAGATTCGATAGATTAGATAGATTGGATAGATTAGATAGATTAGATAGATTAGATAAATTAGATAGATTAGATAGATTAGATAGATTAGATAGATTAGATAGATTAGATAGATTAGATAGATTAGATAGATTAGATAGATTAGATAGATTAGATA
>BGPT01000182.1:140023-179129 GCA_003297045.1 Symbiodinium sp. clade C Y103 | reverse complement strand
AGATAGATTAGATAGATTAGATAGATTAGATAGATTAGATAGATTAGATAGATTAGATAGATTAGATAGATTGGATAGATTAGATAGATTAGATAGATTCGATAGATTGGATAGATTGGATAGATTGGATAGATTAGATAGATTAGATAGATTGACAGATTGATAGATTGATAGATAGATTGATTGATTGATAGATAGATCTTGATGTAGGCACTAGGTGTGTATATATATGTATATATATGTAGAGATATAGATAGATGTACAGTATACAGGTATAGACATGTTCCTCAATTGTTCGTATACACATACTACACATATGGTACATACACGGTGATATTCATATATGTATACACATAAATGTGGCGTTCCTGAATATGGTGGTCCGCCCTCAAAATAACATCAAATTAAGCTTCCCATCGGCCCCACACTGCTGTCAAGGTGCCGCCACAGTGTCCGCGAGGTTCACAACAGCATGGTACCAGCCATCTGGTACCTGGGCAGTACAGACCTGTAGGACCTACACCTGGAGACCCAGGAACTGAAGTTGTGGAAGTGAAAAAATGTGATTTACATGGAACGCATGTTCCATGATGAAATTCTGGAGACAACATGGGGGAAACAATTGGAGTCCACTTCCTGAAATAGACCACAAACAAGCTGATTTTGTTGATCGTACCTTATATTTGCTCTGGAGCCAAATGATTTAAATCTCCAAGAGCGACTAGATCCAGCATGAAATGCCGGATTTTTCTGAAGCTGATGCAACATGGTCATGATTTGTTGGAGGCCATGGAGTGACTAGGAATCGTTCGAAGGCAGGTCAGAGTTATCGTTCGAAGGCAGGTCAGAGTTCAGAGATGGGAACCCAGATTTGCGGATGGATCAAAACCTATGATTTTCCAGGATTTTCCATGACGGGAATGAACATCCATCTAACATCTAACAGCTACGTGGTTGGTGTTCACCGTTGTTGCGCTGCAGTTCAAGTGACATAAATGACATCTCCAGCTTCCACGATACACTCCAGTGGCCTGGTGCGTCCAACATGGCCCAAGCTGTGGCTTGACATTTTTTAGCAGCTCAACCGGCCTGCGCTCCTCGGGAAGACTGGGATAGACCAGTTCAATCCAGTCGGTCAATGAAAATCCACCGCCAGGCCCATCACCTCGGCAGAGGATCATTCAGCTCGAGTCTCACTATGTGAACTGTATCCAAGGGACATCCCAGCTTTGATCCAGTCTATGTGATTTGGCTTCAAATAGATGTTCATGCCCGAAAATATCGGAAAATCAAAGGTTCTCAATGGTTCTCAACCAAGTTTTTTGGGTTAAACGTAGCTTTTCTTTTTGTTTAAATCCACCTGCTGGTTGTCTTTGACCCCTTTCTTCAAGGTCGGATGTGGTGCCAGGAGTCCAGGAGGATACTCTCCAGGCGGATACAGAAGCCATCGTTTCCTGCGCGTCCGGTGAGTCGTCAGTTGAGGGCACCCAAAAGGTGAAAAAATCGGACGGACCTGGAAATCTCATCGAAGATCTACGAAAAACGGTCTCCGACAAAATTGAAGTATGAAAACCCACGGCCATAACGTGTTGACGTGTACCTACCCCCATTGAAGTCCATTGAATCGATTTTAATTTGGGAATGTGGGGGTTTTCCAGGTCCCTTTTTCGGTGAAATGGAATTCCAAAGTCTCAAGCTCGGGACACCCACAGCATTCGGCACATCTTATCGTATCTTATTGGGCTCAAATCTACGGTTGGTGGATGTTGGTGGTTTATTCACCACTGGATATGCTTGCCATGTGACCGTCATCTCAAAGGGGATTTGTTTGTGAAAATATGCCAATGTCGGCAGCAAACCTGCCGATAAAGTTGTCCCCACTAAGAAAGTCGCTGGCACGAGGTTTCAACCCATCCCAAACAGAAAAATCAGTGACTTGGGACCATCATCTTAAACAGGATAGAAAATAAAAACATCGTTCCAACCACCAAGCCAGTTATTCTTGGGAATCACCTCCCTCTTTGTGGTCTTCTTGTGGTCTTCTACCACCAAGTCCCCTATCCCCAGGGCTATCCCTATCCCACCTGCCATGCAGCGTCAGCTGCAGAGATGCCCCATGGCTATGCCACCCCACGGCACTGCGAGGACCGCCGAACCTCGGGCTCCAACCAGGCCGCCAAGGGAGCGGTACCCCCCAACTCATCCAAAGTTTCTGATCGGTTTTAAGGGGATTTTAGCTACCTCTAGGTGATCTATCTCGAGGGAATCTAATCAAACCTCGGAACTCAACATGACTTAAGTGTATTGTTGTGGGACTTTCGTTATGGGACTCTCAATATGGAAAAAGGATGATTTGGAGCCCTCCTGGCTAATTGATATGTTGTGCTTTGGGGTTTTCTGTCAGCCCAGGGGCATGCTGACCGTCACCGCACGGGAAAAGGCGGATGTGTTCCAGGACAAAATCGCCTCAGACCGATGTTTCATCGCCTACAGGAAGGGACCTCTACATATACATAGGTAAGTTGCTTTATAACCAGGCTATGTAGCATTTATGGCGGATATATATAGATGAATATACATATATGTATATATACATATACATATTATATATATATATATATATGCATATAATATAAATGTCTATATATACATACATATTCATGTACATATCATATAGTTAAAATATGTTATAATTATAAACCACCTCAAAAGTGGGGGGAAGGGGCCTTCACTGTACCAAATCATGGTAAATCTACGGACAACCACTTCTTCTAGCTGAAGCACGTGGAAACAAGCCCCGCGTGATGCATTCATTTACAGTAGTTCCCATGGGCCTCGGTGGCCTTGAAACAGGAGATGTGCACCATACCTATTGTCACAAGATGATTTGAAAGTAGTTTCAACCCAAACACGGTTCAAGCCCTACCTTGCTGCATCTGTTCTTTACCATCGCCCCTCGGCCGCCATCCAAAGAATCAAAAAAGCATCAGCCACACAAAACGATCACCCACCAAACCTGCCAAGCATCTTCCGGTAGAGCGGCCACATTTTCCAGTCCCGGAAGTTGAAGATTCATATCAAAGGCATAGATCGGTTCCAAAAAGGTGTCACCATCGTAGGCGCCTGCCGGGATCCGGATGGGAATTTGGTGAGACTTGGGGAAGTGGCATGGTTAGAAGTTGGTCTGCAACAGGAAATGTCACAACATAAGTCCTTTCAACACACTAATAAACATTTGCAAAATATCACAGGAAAAACGATGGAAATTTCGGCCGCACTAGAGTTCATTAGGATTTCACATTGCAACGATTTGGTCCGAAACCCAACTTCTGACTTGTGCTTAACGTGGGAAGTGGCTCCAGGAACACACGCACGTGGCTACGGGTATACCCCGGCTTCTTTTGACTCATCATAATCCAATTGGATCCATCGTGATCCATCGATATATCATTTTCCCCATTGAACTTGGCCATTTTGGGTTATCATAACCCCTCAATTCCCAGCGGAACCAGCAGCGGCTTCAAGAAAAGCCTTGGTACATTCCACTGCGAAGGTATTCTTCGAGCCTTTGAGGATGTCCACTGAAAAAGGAGGGGAGTAAAGGTTGATGAAGGTCTATGGTAGGAAATTCCATGCTTGTAATCAATGAAATTCCGCATTTTCGTGATTCAGGGTCTGTGTCAATTAACTAGAGGGTAGTAAATTGAGCCAGAAAATGGGTGATTTACATGGGCTCTCAATAAGCTTTGCTCTTATCATGGGGAACTATATAAATTGAGGATCGAAACAGCTAGGAATCATTTCCACACTGAATTGACCCTGAAACGGACGAAAATGGTGTTGGTGAGGTTGTTCGTGTTAGGTTTATAAGCATGTTGGCCACACAATGGCTCTTCAGCCAAACGTTTCATGGGGGCAAAACCAGGCGGACACGGGCACGGTTATAATATCAATTGACATGTCTTCAAACTTCAGAACCTTGGATCTGGCCAAATAATCTGCAGGAACCTTTTGACAACATCACGACAGATAGGCGTCAACTGTTCCAATTTTCATGGCCATCAACAAAGTCTACCAACCACAAGGGGTCGCCACCCTCCAGTCCGAGTCTCGGCATCTTCTGTGGACCTTCACCCCGATTCTGGGCAATACTCCAGGAATAGCCCACTCGCACTTCCAGATCTGGAACGTCCCTGGCAACCTCCAGTGAGTCAAGAAAGGATGTTTTCCAAAAACTTCACAAAATGCGCCAAAAAAAAAGCACGCATACAATTTGCAGCATGGTGTGTGGACCTTGCTAGCTGCTTAGCTGGACGGGCCTTGATGAGATTTTTTTCACATGCTGGAGAAGTCTAAATTCACATTTAGATTTGGAATTAGATTTGGATGTAGATTGGACTTGATAGGCTACGATAGGATATAAATATATTGTAAATGTATCATAGATATATTGTGATATATTATAGATGAAGGTTCATATATGCAAGTATGCGCGTTCATACACATATAATGACATAATACATGTCTTCTGATCCTGTGTTCCCTTTCCCCCTTCCTGGTCTGGTTCCCCTTTGTACCTGCAGCAAGGCCTCCTTTTCCGTCGAAGCCTTGAAGTCCTCAGCTGAGCTAAACTGGATGGGGTGGAAGTATATCCAACTAACATGTGATAATTCAACATAGCCAGTTGATTTACAAAATTAAAATGGTGATTTTTCATAGCTACAGTGCCATGCTACTATACCAGAGGGCAAGTGGCATTGAAAATGGAAGACCTATCCGCAAATGGCCGATTGAGAATAGGGAAAATGATGATTGCCCATTTAAAGAAAAAAAACGGATGGAATCGGGGTTACCCTAGTTTTTGCAAAGAAATCTGAGCACAGCCCCGCAAGTCTCCGGATGATCCTGAGAAACTGAAAACTGGAGACCTGCCACATGACTGGGGAGGTGTCTACAGGCATAAAATACGAATGCATACGAATGCCACAATGCATGATCAAGCATGTGGCACCCCTTGAACACCTATGACATGCTGGAGCCTGGCCCCACCTTCTGAATATGCGGCCTACTCTGAACCTGCATGGTATACATCAGTACGGCCCGACCTCAAGCGTCATCAACAACAACAAGCACTCATTTGGAACAGCCGGAATGGGTGCTTCAAAAACAAAAAACATTGTCTACCTGAGAGCAAACCAGTTTGGAATCTGCCAAGAGTAAGTTTTCCAAACGAAGACGACAAGAGCATGCGAAATGCATTTCAGCAACGCTCACTTGCATGATCCGACAGAGTAAGCGGATAGTAGCCACGCTTGAAAGTCTCCCGAGTGTATCGACTTTCACATCTAAACTGCCAACTGAAAATCGTTGGTTGAGCTGCGCATCCAACATTTTTTGGGAAGCACGCCACAACCTTTGCATAGTCCCCCTGCCAAGTCCTCCCCATGGCTGAGCTTCTTCCAGGCCTTGGAGGTCTCTCAGCACAAAGGGCCTCCGAGCCGATGAATCATCCAGTTCATCTCCTACCTGGGCGTCCACATAATCCGTACCCCATACCGAGGATGCTGAGGTATCTGAGGTGCTGAGTAGCATGGCGACGAACCATGGGGGGGAAGTATCTAACCAACAAGAAAGAGGAAATTTCATGGAAATTGATGAGTGGAATCGGTGAGAATTCACCCTCCGGTTGAGTTAATTTACCTGATATCCCTAGTTTCAGTAGTGAAATCCCGTGGTTTGTTTAACTCAAACGCCCATGAAATGTGCCACCATCAATCAGCATCTAGAATCAATATTCCAAGTTTTTTAAACTCAACGCATTCCCTTAATCTGGCCATGGTTCTTATTTGTAACCTCAATCATATGTTACCAATCAACCAACCATCCGTGGGGGTCAACGATCCCCAGTTTGGATTTTTTCAGAATTCCACTTACCTCATCTAATGACCCCCAAACAAACCAAAAAACGGTGAGAAATTGACCGCCATTTCAGGATTGGCTGTTCAATTGTTACCCTAACTTCTGCTAATCTTATCTCTTGGAGATGCTGTTGATTTAATATTGATATATTGATGCTGTACATAGATTACTGTTGATTTTTGATGCTATTACATAATGATCTCAAGTTTATTGATTTGCTGTTGAGATATTGAAGTATTGATCTGGGTAAATTGCAGCCAACCTGAAAATGCTCAAGTTCTTTGGGGATGATTCCCCTCACAAAAACAATCATTCCAGTGAGCTCGCAGTGAGGTCGTTCGAAGTTATCCAGATTGATTTACTATTGATATATTTACTATTGATATTTGGGTTTGTCTGAAAATAGGGTATACCCCTATTTATATCGCCATCTAATGGGGAGAATGAGGATTAAGTAATGGATTTAGAGGTACCCTATTTTCAGATCACCTCATCGCAGTCACCGCCCCACGCCTGCAGCGTCGGCAGGTCGTTGAAGTCCAGCTCCCCTCGTCGTTCGCTGAAGCGCTGCGGCACCAGGGCTGTGCTGAAGGGGCGCCAGCTGCATACGGGACGCCTGTGGCTACAAATGGATTCAGTTCTTGGAAAATCTACGGGGAATTCAATGGATTTTGTATGTGTCTATAGTTTACCAAAAAAAAACATGTTGTAGATGCAGAGAATGTGTTGAAGATTTGGCTTGAGACCCAAAATTTGAGCTGATTGGTGGTCGAGACAGCCGAGAGTTTGGGGAGAAAGGCGAAGAAACTCATGGAAAAATTGAACACAAAAAGGGGCTCGAATCAGTGCCCACAAAACTGAGCCATCTGGAAACTTAAAGAAAAGGAAAAGAACCATCTTTGGATTGTGCGCATTCTTGAGATCCAACTGCTTCCAACGGAGAATAGCTCTGATGATCGGAAGGGCATGCTTCAGTTGCTTCGCAATGTGACTCATGAAGATGTCTCCAATGATCGGATAAAACTGCCCAGTTCTTGGGCCCGGCGAGGCACCAGAGGCTGAGCCCCAGCAAGCTGCGAAGCATGGCACAATGGCTGTTGCGCCAGAGAAATTGACAGAAGCCAATGCTGCTGATTGAATAAGACTGGTCCTCAGAACAGAAAGTGTCCACTTTCAAAGCGTGGATTCTGTTCGGTTTAAAATTTGGCCATCAGGCCGAACCCTGGAGATTGTTTTGACCTTCGAAGCGGTAGCACCTGCTAGAAAGGTGATACCGTCGAACGAACCAGGTTTTTTTAAGTGTATATCACTTGGGAGATAGCGCCTGCAACCCCAATTAGGACACAAAATTGGCTCTTAACACTGATTCTGGCCATAGATAAGTAAAATGAAATGTGTCTTCCAGAAGAAACCAACCTCCAGCTTGAACTACGCATGCCCATGAGACGTTGACTAGACCAGCAATTGCCAGAAGTCATGTAGTTCAGAACAGAGCCATGTGTAAAACCAAATCTGAGTGTGTTTACGTCACACGCCCTCGTAAGAAAGCAGAACTTCCAACATCCATGTTACGATAGACCAATGTTAGGGACTTCTGGAATTATCAATCGATACTTGACCCGGTCTCCGGGTCTGCCAAGAAATGCTCGTCTGACTGCGGTCCTCTTACTCTGTTGCTACTTCTCCAGTTTTCACTGCCTCTTGAGCAAAACTCATGGCTCAGAGGTGACAGCCCTCCGCACCAGCAAGACTAGCAGCTACTAAGAAGAGGAGGAACGGTCTACTTACCTTTTGAAAATCCAGGGTTTTTGAGATGGCTGTCCCTACAAAATGGGGCTTTAACCTGCAGAAGGTGAATTAATCGAAAACCACCAGACAGTGAAAGCTGACTGAAAAATGGAATCGACATGGCTATGCCAAAGAGTTCAAGCTCTTGGCGCCATACGGCGATTGATGTTGAATCCCCATACACATCAGGAGACTTTTCGCCGCAGTGACACCCCCCTGGAGTCTGGCTTTAGACTTTCCAGGTGCAGACGTCTTGGCCATTTCTGGTGGCAGATCCCAATCACAGTCAGCCCAGCACTGGGCTCTATGGTCAGAAACTCACAACTTGACTGTTCAACCATCATTTTTGATGCGCTGGTCAAACCAAAACCGGCTTTCACCATCCCCAATGACTGACCAAACCATCCCCAAGTCAGTGTTTACTTGTGCATTTAACACACAGATTTGAACCACCAAAAATAGAATGCCAACAGGAGCAGAGGACCTATGCACAGAACGGCAACTCACGGCAGGGATGTTCAGCTGAATTCGATGCCCGCCAGTCATCAGTCATCCACCATTCGATCATCGATGTTATTAGCAGGCAAAGCTATGAGTCAAAACTGTGGGTACTCTCCTGTTCTTATCAATGCAGCTGGTAGAGCTGGAGCTTCATCCTCCATGGGCAAATCATAGGCTTCGACCCATTCCTAGAAATGGTATGGAAGAGCTGGCATTGCTTCTCAGGCCTCAACCTGCCGCAGTTGGCCACAGCAAACCCAAAAAGTCAGTTACCTCGGGCTCCTGCCGGAAGCCACTTGGGAGATCTGGCATATCGGCATATCCACGGCCAAACACTATCCTTGGCATTTTTGGCTTGTTGCCTATATCGTCCTATATCGGCATCAGATATATCTGGTGACTTTAAGTTGTGATACGAGAACTATGTGCTTTCAGTGTGTATGGCTGCAGTGCATTTTACTTCATACTTCACCATCAAAACCACCAGCGTCTTAGGACGCGTCCTGCCCGGCCGAGAGCTGCAACAAGGCCGGCTCCCAACGCTCCGCTTGCCGCAGCCGGAGGCGCAAGAAGACCTGGCGTTGCCGCAGGCGGGGAGAGCTCTCCAGCAATATGCACCGCTCTTTATTTGTGGTCCTGTCATTGCGAATGGTCATGTTGAGCATGAATTTTCAACAGACTATCTTTGGCGGGAAGCCTCTCTTTCTTTTGCATTTCCCTTTTGATCAGTTCATGGCAGGATGTCTTAAGTCTACAGATCTTTCTTGGCCCGGAAGTTTTGATAACTCTTATTCTTGCTGCGGCTGCAAGAGCTTCTCAAAATGATGCACCTGAATGGTCGCTGCGACTCAAGCCCTACACCCATCTCCCAGTGCAAGATCTGAGGCGCCTTCCAATCAGCGGGCGGTGGGCCAACACAGAGTTGAGCTGGGCCGCTGATGGCGGCCAAACTTTGCCTGAACTTACCAAGGTACCCGTTCAATGGAGCACGTTCTTGATGGACCCTTCAGATGTTCCGCAGGATGTCAAAATGGCTCTTCCAGTAGGACAGACTCATTGATGACTCATGAACAAATCACATGGGGTCTTCAACAAGATACTTTGAAGGGAAAAAGTCATTTCCAAGCCTGGATGTGTGAAACACAAATGACATCATCAAACCACACTGTGCTGGGTTTGTGGCAAGTTTGGAACATACAAAAATTAAGAAGTTGTCGTGGCCAATACCAATTGGAAACAGGATGATACGTAGACATGTATATTTATATTTTCATATGTATATAGTATATATATATATATATTCGCAAGTAAGAGAATGGGTTTCAAGCGAAAGTTCTGTTCTGCCACCATCCGCGCTTCAATGGGCCCATATCGCCTGAGTTGTTTCATGCCTTCCACTGAAGCCACTTCTCCGGGCCTGGGAAGATGGTCTCAGCAAAAGGAGGCATCTTGATCATCCAAATTAGATGTTGCGGCTTTTCTTAAAAGTACCACCGGACTCCAAGCAACAAAAGTTCGTTTTGATGAAGGACACTTTCTGGGGGTGGGGGCCTGGACCCAAAAAATCATCCCGGATGTTCATCTCAGGCAGGGTAGAACAAACAATTCTAAGGCGTCATGTATTCGTTCAGCATCATTAAAGTGTATGACGGACTTCACCAAAACTCAAACTGGGCATCACAGATATACATATATATATATATGTATGTATATATATATATATACATATACATATACATATACATATACATATACATATATATATATATATCATAATACATATGAGTGTCATCAAACTATGTTCAATTCAAAGCGTGGGAAGTTGACTTCCCCCATTGAGGCCACCACAAGGGTCCGTCCTCCATCCATTTCAAGCAGAGGTCGGGGCCTCAACAGGGCCACCATCATCCACCATGGAATCTCATGGGGATAGAATGGGGGTAGACTGGGTTATGTATGCACACACATGTGTGTATATACTGTATATACAGAACAATCAGGATGACTCCAGCAGTGAAAAAACCCTGTTTCAGGTAGTTATTTTGGGACTAAGTATTTGGCTCAATGATTTACCATTCAGTATGGATGGGTCAGCCTGTAACCCTCTCAACCCTCTCATTCAGCCACTCATCCCGAAAGATTTCGGTCAACTGAAGTGAATCAGTCCAACTGAAGATTTGAAAACACCGCACCAACCAGTTATGTCCAGAGCATAGAAAGCTGCCATGAGCATGAAAGGATGGTTTGGAAACAGCCCTGCAACTTAGTTACGGCACGAGTAGGTGCAAGTGCCCAGTCTTTTGGTTACTGTGAGTCACCGTTCTTGTTGGTTGCTGTATCTCCCTGAAGATAAACATATGCCAACGCAAGGGAAAAAAAAAAACAGCTCATCAGCAGCCCCTCTGGGTCGGTGACTCTGCGCTGACACGTTGATGACCTACATGGCATGGGCCGCTGTGGAACATGGAGGCGACATCCAGACTTGTGGTATGTGTAGGATATTACTTGCAGATACTTGCAGTATCAAACCCGACCATGCCGCAGAAAGTAAGCTTCAAAGCCAAAACCGATTGGATCTGCATACCAAGCTGGTTCGGGAAGGTGATTGTACCTCTTTGTAACTGTCAAGACAGTGCCCCCGTGCCACAACATCTTGTTTGAGGTAGGAACTGACAAAAACCCTGGCTTGGTCATGCTGATCAATGGACAAGACCTCCATTGCCAATCCAGCAAACATACCCAAACCATCAACTCGAGTGTGTCATACTGTGTATCATAGAAGATACGCAGTATCATAAGTCATACTGTGTACATACATCATACTCCAATTTTCCACACAAATGCGCAAAATGTGTAATGTCATGGAGTAACCTCAACGACTCCTACCCTGTGCCCCAAAAAGATAAAACTGCCCCAAGTCCCAAGGCGAGAGCCTTTCGCATCGCCAGCTCTTCACGACACTGCGACAACCTCAGGTAAATTTCAAACAAAAAGCTAGCCACGACCAAGCCCAAACTAGGATGCATACATGGGCAAATGAGTATCATTCTCCTAAGAGAAGCCATTCTTGATATTCCTCCCGGCGATTCCCATCATCTATGGTGAGGTCACGACGTGAGGTCACTATCATTTAAAATACAATATCTACAGAGTATACATAAACTCATGGCCACAGGGAACCAACTTCAATGGCTCAAAAAATGCCATCAAAATCAGTGGTTCCCTAATTTCAATCCTCCACCACCGCTCCAGGCAAGGGCTCAAGGGTTGCAATGGGAAGGGTTCAAAAAAAGCCACTGTCGATCGGTTCCCAAACTTGCCATGAACATGAAATTCCCGTTACCTGTCCAGTTCCCAAGTTGGTTGCAGAAAAATTGTCCAACCAACATGTGTCGAGCCCCAATTTGATATGTGCTCCCCCTGTTGTTTTAATCCATTGAGACTTGCAATCAAGTGAAACTGAGAGAAAAAAAAACTGGAAAACCCCTCCGTGCTTCTTGGGGACGGGGATTGGGTATGGGTCAAATTATCACTCTCGTTCATATCCTGCGAATTACCAGCCCACTGTGGGTCCATTGGTGTCCATTGGAATATGGATGTATCTCCCATTGCTTGAACAATCAAATGCCACATGGATCCATATGGATGGTTCTCTATCCGAATATGTATGTGTATATATATATATATACAGTATATATAAGTTTTTAATATATACAATTATCAGCCCATATCATACCCTTGGTCAAAAATGACCTTTTATACTAACCACCAAAAAATATAGTGACACTATGTACTTTTCCATCTTTTTGGGGGGCGTCCTGTAGATTTGGAGACCAGAAACACCCATCAGGTGTTACTTACTGGGCTTCCCAGCTCCCCTTCCTTCAGCTTCAACTTTTCGTGCAGTTGCTGCACCTGCCAGTTGAAGGGATCCATGGAACATGTGTCAACATACTGAAAAATCATCATGTTTGGGGTCGACTCCCAAGTTTTCCCGGTCAATCTCCCGCGGAAATTCCTGCTTTGACCTCCAGTTTTTGCTTTGCCCAGTTTGGGGGTCCCATTTTGTCGCGTTTTTCGTGGGCTTTTCGTGAAGGTTTCATCATGGGATGTACGGATCCCATGGTTTGGACATGCCGGGCCCATGTCATAAACCAGTGGTGGTTCCGATGGTTCAATCCACATAATGTTCATCGTTGAAGCCATCAAAGCATCATTTCTCATGGTTGTATAACTTACAGAACTCGGTGGTTTGATGGGTTAAAATCTCAGACATGGTGAGTTCAATATTTTTCTGATGGTTAACTCCCACCGAAGTTTTGGATTTTCCATGCCTCTCCACCTCCATCGCCCTCGAATTTTCGCCTCCTGCGCCGCCCCCTGCAGCTGTCTACTGCTCTCCTCGCTGATCTCACGCCAGCGCTCCACTTCAGCGGCCTGGAGCTGTCGCTAGGTGTGTTGAGGTTTGGGGATCGGAAGCTGAGGCCTCCCATGTTTGTTGGCTTTTAACGCCATGAAGAATAGGTATATTCCTCATAAACCCTAGGTAATTATATAAGTTATGTTCGTCAACTGAGCTATCTAGGGAGGCCTCACTTTGTATGTATATTATATATTGTATACATACATGTTTTCCTCGCATTCACCCCTTTGCGAGCGGTGTCACGGCTCAAGCTTAATTCAGCTGCTAGATGTGTCAGCCTGCATAGTCTCTTTACATATATACAAAAAATAGTTGTTGGGATCAAAAAACCAAAGGGCCCTAACAATTACAAACAATCATGCCAATACACTCCCAAGCTGTGCCCGAAACACATTTGTCCAACTTTTTGGGCGATCTTGGCGGATCGCTCTGGTTACAAAAATGGCCTTCCACGTTCCACAGCATGCGGGACGACAATCAAAACAAGTATTGTCTGTCTCTATGTCTGCATTCATAGATGTATGGATGTACGTACATATGTATGATTATGTATGTATGTTTGGGTCTCCCATCTGGACCCAAAAATCAACCAATCCACTACATGTCACCAGAGTTTGGGTGGTTGTTGCTGGGGAGAAAAAATGAGCTTAGGCTGCACAGTGGTGTCAGTCACCACCATCTCCAAGTCAAGTAGCCTCAATTGCGGTAAATCTGTTAAAACGCCCAAGCATGGGCTGAGATGCGATTGGAACTGAGATATTTTATCGGATTTACCATGTCTCAGGGTGGACATGATCCATGAGATGTGACCAGGAACAATTGCAGAAAATCAGCTTCGTATGAAGGAGTTGTTCTGGGGAAATGGTGATATGACCAAGACCAAGTGGTGCCACGAAAGGTAGGACCATCCATGTTGCAGGAAGGTTGAAATTTTGAGAATGCGAGGCCGCCGAGACAAGTTGGTTTACAACTACGCTAGCCTTTGCGATTGCCTTTGTCAATACTTTTGCGTTTATATCTATCTATACGTTATCTTATATATATATAATATATATAATATAATATAATATAATATAATATATATATATATATGTATATATAATATAATATAATATAATATAATATATATATATATGTATATATATATATTATATATACACATGTGTCATGTGACATATGCACATGACATATAATATACACACACACAATGTAAGTACTAGAGCAATCTACGATCAATTTCACCATACCTCATCCGCGTTCCGCGTGACTGTTGGATGGTCTCTTCGGCATCCTCACCTGCTCAGCCAGTTTCCGCACGACCGCCTCTGCAGGCCTGCAATTTCTATGGGATTTCGATGGGATTTAGATGAGATTTAGATGGGATTCATATGGGATTTCGTGGGGATATGATGTTCTATTTAAGTTCAACCCCCCCAAATTTGGTTGATGATTTTATACTGATCAAATGCTAATTTTCACCAGCACTTGTCTGGGGTGGTGTTGAACCATTTGAATCATCAACATTGCGGATAGATTTTTGGTAATGGATGGTGGGTTGATGAGTTCTTCGGGTTTCGTAATACTACATGTTCCTCATGTTGGGCTGGTGTATCCATAGACTTGTCATCAATTCTCATATTGTATCATATTTGCTGGCAATAATTCAGAGATATCCACAGTCTTGCCAGAATCCTGCACCATTTGCTGCTGTCCAACAGCCAAAATCACATCCGATGCGGACCTTGAAGCCTTTGTAGCCTGAGTGCAATGGGTTCCAGCTGAGGCAGCTGGCCAGGACGCAAATCTGCAGTCTTCAGGCTGCCCAAGAACTGAAAATGAAGAGATTTATGGCAGACTTGTTATGTGCAAACGAACCAACAAGTCTTCTCGTCCAAGAAATAGGAAGTCTCTTGCACCACTGATTGCAAGTTTGGAATCAGGCCTGAAACCACAGCGAAGCTCAACAACCCATGTCTTTAAGCAAGAAAACATCCTGAGTGACAGAAGGGTTTTGTCTCAATACTGGTTGGACCCGCAAAAATCCGATGGCTTCAAACAATGGCTTTATACCGGAACAAGCCAAATACGCTGAATGATGGAAAAGGCTGGAGAAGATCTGGTTGAACTATAAGCATTCACCGACCTCAAATCATGTGATCTTGGAGCCATATATTCACCATCATCTGGGCCACTGAGGTCCTTTCACCCAGATTTTTGTGGCGAATCATTCATGTATCCCATATCTAATTGCCAACCATGATTCTTCACCACATAGAGTAACTGGGATGCACTAGGCGTATGATTCAAAAAAAAAACAAAACTCAACATCCCACCAATTCCCAGCACCAATTCATCCCCGGGTTCTGAGCCCCTCACTCCCTCCTCGCCGATGGAGCTGTCTGTTTCACCTGCAATCCCCGGAACCGGGTTTCCAAAAATGGCCCAGTTCCGATGGAGAGAATGATGATGGACCGTTGGAATTGGGGAGATGTACCCTATTTTCAGACCAACCCATTTGTAGATTAATGGTACTCATATCCCTATAGACCCAGTTTTTTCATATACCGCCAGATGGTCATTGGGGTCAGTGGATATGTCCCAGTCCCAATTCCACTGCCAAACTTGCAAAGCCATTCCAAAGATGATCATCAACATGTCTGGGAAGCTTCCAGATCTGCTAGTTTCCTTCGACCATCAGAGATGTTTCTTCCAAATTTTAGAAGGCAACCATTTCGCAGCTGAAGTAAAACATCAACGGTGGTCACAGCGTCCATCCCTCAAGACACATCTGAACATTGAAAGCCGAGCAGGCCACTGACACCAATTTCAAGGATTGGTTGACGTCTTGAGTCCAAATGAAAAGTCTGAAATACACTCAAGAAGCTTGGGTAATCAAGGAAAACGTAGGGAAGCTATGTCTAGCACCAAGGAAAACCCAGGGTGGGCCATCGCTATATCTTTTGAATGAAGCCATCCTCCCCAAGATACCCTTCCAAAGATCAATGGCTTAGCTGGTAGTATATTAGATTCTCCCAAGTGGCCAAGAAAAATGAAGGGTCAAAAAGTCTTAACTCTTGACATCTACTAACTCCTAAATCCAACATGGAAGCCAGCATTTTATGCTATTTCATGGCTATATCCGGTTCATCATCCCGTAATCGGCGTAGGGCGCTTCACCAATGGGGTGGCCATCATCGCCCTTTTCTTTGCTCAACTGGATGAAACTCCAGAGATCTTCATCAGATCTCATGCGTTTCACCTCCCAATATGGCAAGGCCACCTCGGTCGACCACGGATGAGCTATCTTGATCAACAAAAATGGTGCTTCCACAAACAAAGATACCGGGAATTCAGGTCTTAGCATGGTTTAAGTTTAGGCAACAAAATGGTATGGCTGAATAATTCAGTAAAACTCTAAACTCCAGTCCCCACAGGTAGAGACTGGTCCCCCTTGTGACAATGATCCGGCCCACATCAGACATCTGGTGACAATGACTTGGCGCAATGGTAGGCATTTTGGGTAGAGACAAATATCATCAAACATCCAGTATCCGATGCACACCTTGTAAGATATACTTTGCCATCATCAACCATCTGGTATGAGCCAAACTGACTGTGTCTTAAAGCATACCCTACAAAATCATAATTTGATCGAATCGCCAACAACCTCCTCCAATGTAGATGAAATGGCCCCCTTTTCTTGTTCATGTCCCGGTGCCAAACCGTAGCCACTGTTTCCAATAGGACGGTCTACTTGCAAACTATGCAAAATATGGAAGTGGTTGCAGGAAAACCTCATAATTTCACACCTGTACAACCAGGGGTTGAACTCCAATATCCTGCGGATTTTCACTCAACTCACCATGTTCCACCATCAAGAACCCCCAATTTCACATGGGTCAAACCATGATTTCCTGTTGATTTGCCCTGGGAAAATCCAGGGACTGCTGAGTGACTGCTGCCCGGGCACTGTGGTATATCCTTGGTCCCTAAGGATCTGATGTCGCAGCGCCCGCGTCATGGGCCAACTCACTAGATCCAGATCCACCACCAACTTGGACCTAGCACAGCAGGAGTGGTTCAATGATGGCTCCACAATTAATGGTCATGAAACAGTTGCTGAAAAACGGAAGGGAAAATATGATGATGTCATGATATTTGTTTGTATCTATGGCTTAAGGCATTTTCCGCGGAAAATCATGAGAAACAGAGAGCTGGGTATATAGTAAGATCGGGGTTCGATGCTACAAAATCTACAAAAATCATCAGGAATCCTCTGAGAACACTTTGGATCCCAACCCCAGCCTTTCATCCACAAAGTCCACCTGAAAAGGCCCTGCCATGATCCCAGGCGTCGTCGAAACGAGGCGATAACACACGGTCAGCACCTGGCGACTTCACAGGTTTTCGGGACAAGGCCACTGCATGCTGCCACAAAACCTCTTGGACTCTAGATTTCTGATCATATTTGTGAGGTGAAATCAAGAACATTAAAAAAAACTCAAAGATTCCAATTGCTGTGTCTATTCTAATCACAAAAACAATGATCCATTTATACAAGTACACAATTTTCCAATTCGACGGCTCAAATCCCACCTTGCTCCGCATCTGAGAGGAGGCCAATCTTTGGGCCTCGTCTTTTTTTTGTCCAATAAAGGAATGGTCGATATGGGATAAGTGGATGATAGATTGTTTGGATTTGTTTGGATTATTGGATAGTTTGGATTCTACACCTGGGATTATATATTGTTATTATGGTCTCAAAGGCTTTGTCAATACAAGATTCAAGATGTTTTATCTGTGCGGATCATGTTTTGACGAGACTATGGTATATGTTCAATCTATTTTCAAATTCTTATTCAACTGATAAATCATATAACATGGTCTATGCCGTTTGATAACAATTTGATACTCCCCAATGTAATGCCCCAGGTATAATATCTATTCCTTCCCTCTGATATTACATACCGGCAAACACCTCACTTGCGCACCCGAGAAAAAACCACACAAGCGAGGCGGCGCCCTTCCCCGCACAAAAACCCCCTGGTTTAGTACTGGATCTGTCAATTTGGGGGTGGGCCGTATGGTCGTATTTGGTATTGTGCGGAGAAGATTATTATCATTCCAATGATAACATCGATCTTAATAAATTGTAGGAAATCGCCCACTACAAACCCCATGATTATCCCCACTCTTGTTCCATTAATACCACCTGACAACATTGACGCATATCACGATTATCAACATTATCAAAATAGACCAAACATATGTGGTGGTTTTAGAAAAATGATGACATCAATCTTGAAGAATAAACTGATTCAATCTAAATCACTCAACACATCCCCATGATTATCCCCATTATTACTGTATCCCATGATTATCTCATTAAACCATCATTTTCTTGGATTTCTTAAGGAACCCCCCTTTAAAGTAGTGGCTTTCCCATTGGGAAAAGAACAAAAATCATCCGCAGCAAATCCAGGTTTTGGTCAATCTGAAAATTTGGTCCCTCTAAATCCAATGGTTAGTCATCACTTTCTCCATTAAATGGCCATTTAGAAGGTATACCCCATTTTCAAACAGACCCATATATCACATATCATCACATATCATGACATATCATTGGTTTTATATCCCATCAAACTAGCATTAACCCCACATTTACCAATGGTTCTCTCATGCCCCTTCCGACCATTCTTCGCACCTCTGCTTCGGCCGCATCTCGCGCGGCTCGCCGCAGCTGCTCTCCGCGCTGCCCAGCCGGAAACTCTGGACGTTGAAAGCGCGACACGTGGAGAACCTGTCAGGAGTTGGAAGTTCTCCAAGTTGCTTGGAAAATTCCAACGAAAACCATGGATTTGATGTTCCCAAATTGTGAAATTTTATGCAAAAAACATGGAATTTATATGATTTCTGTTTTAGTTGGTCCTGGTGGGAAATATGAGGGATTTCCTGTAGGATTGCTTTGACTGGAAATTGGGTTGGAAGAACTGGCTCCTGATTGGAATGGTCTTTGTCTCCGGTGCACGTCCCAATGGTTTAGAAGTATATAACCCCTGAACTTCAGCTCGCATATTGATCCAGCCGTAGGTCAAGCCATTGCATACCCAAAAAATTGGATCGTTGCATCCCACTTGTACTGTCAAAGCAAATTTGTGGATTGGCAAAGTGGCTCGCAAGTTGTAACATTTGTAACCCTCATCATCCCCACAAAGCCACCATAATAGACCATGCTTAGGTGGCTCGTCTCCCCCTGCTCCGGAAACCTAACATGTTCCAGGTCATCCCCTGCTGTCCAGCCACGTCATGTAGCTTCACCAAACTGCTGTGTTTCAGCTTCTCCATACAGTCCATCCCAGCGATTCTCTCCAGGATGGCCTTGCTTCACGGGGTCAAGTCTTTAAGATCCGCTGTGGCCCCTTGTTGGTTTGGCAAACTCAATGGTCCCCAAACAACGGTAACTAAGAAAACAGTCCTTTGAATGCGACTCAGATGGATTTTGATGTTCAACAGAAAAAATAAAAATGAACTAAGTGTTTAGTAATTCTACAGAAAGATAATATATCATATATTATAGTAAATTAAAACATATATACATGGGATGTGATGATCTGCCAGCTCAGAATATCCTGCAGCCAGGTGGCTGGAAAGTATCGATTGAGCCCCAGCACAGGTAGGGCCCAGGCCACATCGATGTCGCTTAGCACATCTGAGTTCCGAGCGCCCAGATATTGAGCCTCGAGGTCCAAGGTGTGTTGCGAAAAAGAAACGCACTCCATTGGTTTATCATCCATGGTTGGATATATAATGGTGCATACTGGGAATTACTGGGATACAAGACCAACTTGGTATATGACTTCGAATGGACAAAAATAGATAAAATCCCAGTGTTCACTATTGATCATATTATATCATATTCTCTATTTTAACCATCTTACAATCATCATAAATTGGCGGCCAGCTGCAAAACCCAAACGAACCGTCTCCACCTGACAAAATCCTGGTGCCAAACGGCGAAAAGGCGGAAAATCCAAAGGGCAGGGAATGGAATCAGAATCAAAAAAATGTATTCTCAGCAATCATCATCACTTCGGATGCTGTGCTTTTCACAGGCTAGGGGGACCAACTGGCTGCTAGCCATGGATTGCAACCCGTGGCCCCAACTTAGGCTCGAATTGTCATGATGGGTTGATAGTGAAAGTTATTTTTCAAAAGATCTCGAAGGCTTGATACCAAAGAACGGAGAACTTGATACTCCAAAATAAATGCACTATCTAATACTTCAAAGTGGATGAAAATGGATTGGTCCATGTACAACTATATACTATAGCTTATCTATCCATATATATATATATACACACCCATTTTTTGACCCAATGTCTCCTTGGACGCCAAGATACTGCCAAGACCTTAAGCCTGGGATCTTCAGCGCGGCAAACATTGGCCAAGGCCAGGGCAAAGAGCAACCTGAGGGGCAGGGTTGCCCCTGGTTACCCTAAACGAACAAAAAGATGCAGAAAACCCATAATTTCCTTAGGAAAATCATCCACAATTGCTGGGTTTTCCACATCTATGTAAAGGTTTACAGGAGGGGAACAAACAAATGGGGGAATCCAACCAACAAATGGGGGGACCTGAGGCAGAAAAAAGGAGGACATCACAAATAGGGAATTGGAAGTTTTGCCGGCAAAATGCGGACTTTTGGACTGGGAAGTCTGAACAACGGAGAATGTTCACAAACAAAAAACTAAGAATGTATACAAAACAAAAATTGGTCAGTCACGTTCTGTAGTCCTGACAAATCAGGAATTGGGATATGTGCCAAGCATGGGGATGTATTGTATACCCACCAGACAGAAATATCACCCAAAAATACGGGGGATTGAACCGACCAATCGTGGGATCGAATTTACCGAAGCGACCACGAGATGTGTATTTCAGATGTCTGAGACGTCAACTCAACCCAGCAAAATTGTGTAGATGTCTATCCAATTGGCATAAAACTCGCAAAACCAACACTACACATATAATCAGCAAACACACATACGATGATATCAGTGATCCGAAAATATGTATATATACATAAACATATTTGTATATCATGTATCTATATATAATATTTATATACATATATATGTAGGATAGGAAAACCCTATAAGTTAGTGGTAGCCAACAAGGAACCTCTAATTTTGATTAATTTTGGAGGATCTTATATCACACGTTTCTGCTGAGCTAACCCACCTGCCCACATCCACATCGTTCAGCCGCCCGAAATGCGGCATCAACGCCTTCAAAAGCTCCTAGCCATGGATTTAGAGCAGGGTTTTATCATGTGAAAAAATGGATCAGATATCTTATGCGTTTTATACATTCCAAAACCACTTTATGGATCTTTACGCATGTATTATGTCAAATCTATTTGTCTGCTTTGCCCATAAGGTGGCATGCAGGAGTGAGCATCAATGTTCAAACTGCTTTGGTTTGTTTCACACAAACATCAAGGATCATCAAGGAAGGAGAAACACCTGTTTCGGGAGAGGCACATTCCGTTCCTGGACGCCGTCTACTGTGACCCTGCCACGGCAGATATAGCACCAGTTCATTGAAGAAACAGAGGTGACATGTTTTGAAAGGCTCTCCGATGTTTGGGGACTTACCAAATTAAAATAGATTAAATATATACAGTAGTTCTAGCTTTTCTCCATGATTTCAAGCATCATGCCCACCCTCTTTCAAAGGTCGCATCGAAAAGATCTTGGATCAGAGAAGAACTCAATCCCCAAGGTTTCTTTTATCATCATTTTTCCCTAAAAAAGAGTCCCTTCTCCCTAGTGCTGAATCAATCTCCCAGCGAAACCATGATGTAGAATTGGGCTCCCATATTGGGAGCATTTGATTTGATCGGGGGTTGGGATTATCAGTTTCTTGATGGATAGTTGGGGTATCTCCTCTATTCAAATGTTGGGGTCCCATATTGAAGATGCTTACTGTAATACATGTTAACACTATATTAGTTCCGGTAAAAAGTTGGATTGTATCCCATATTGGGTGATGGTTAGTAATCCACCAATAGGGACTATTCTGGGATTTATATACCCGTTATATTTGGATTCCCATTACAATTCTGGGATGCATAATAGATGCATCACCATTTACCATGTAGTGTGGGCAAAACAATAGTAAACCCTCCCCGATTTCACCGTTTTTATAGGTGGGATTTCAACCATTCCCAGTCACGGGTGGTTTATTATTGTTTTACTCACATTATATACATCATTTATATATATATATATATACCAAGCATCTAATTTGCCCCTAGCACATGGAGATGGCATTAACCCACAATGACCCCCGTCCTCCACATCTCGTTCCTTCAGGAACCGCAGTTTCGCCAGGGATGAGGTGACTGAAACCAGTTGCTGTGGGCTGAAGAGCCACAAGTTGCCTGAGACTGGGTATCAACCAACAAATATGTGGCTAGTTTTATTGCTTTATCAAGCAAAAACTGGGGTCTATCAACAAAATACAGACTTTACATGATGTTACTGGATTCACCGGCAAAAATGGTGGTTTGACCATCAAGAATTTGGGAAGTACGAACAGAAATGGTGGTTGCACCAACAAGAATTGGTGATTCTGGCAATAAACATAGGGAAATCACAATTCAAATTCATCCCTTTCTCCAAGAATGATATATGATACCCCCCCCAGGTGTCATTCCGTGAGGGCTTCTTCTAATCTGGAGATTTTGCTGGTCAACCAATAGAATTGAATATCCAAAGAATCGCGCATGGATCATTCTACTGTACATCCAAACTAAGCATGGGGTCATAATGTCGTTCCCCAACAAAAACACAAAAACTAGGTAACGTGGGATTCACCCAATGCCATAAACCCAGACCATTTGGGAATGGTTGAAATCCAACCCATTTATGAATGGTGATGACTTGGGGATGGTGCAAATAGCATTGGATGAATCCCACATTGGCTTCGAAAAAATCCAAGCCGCTGAAGGCCATCTGACAGAGCTTCTGCAGCAACTCCAGGCGCGCAAGGCCCAGTTTGCTGAAGACTTCCTCAGCCATGGATTGTGAACATCCCCAAATCAATTGGTTAGTATAATCCCATACATATTTATAATATATATATATATGTATATATATATATATATCATGTACATATATATATATATATACATGTATATATATATATATATATCATGTATATATGTAATCATCAATCAAAAGGGGCTTTGAAACACTGCTCATTTGAGCAAGGAAAATCTGCGGTTTCCTGGTTTGGGGGTTTGGACTCTCCCAAAATTCCATCGCCACGGCTCCAAAATCATGACCACATCTCGGTTGGTGGCAGCGGGTAAAATGTCCTGGTCTCAACATGTTTCAGCGGCACAACAGGACCCAAATTTGATCCATGGTCCTCACTAAGGTGATTGGGGTGTGTTGTGGTCATCTTCGCAATTAAGAAGGTCCAGTTTTGAGGTGAAGTATCGGATTTGGATACCATACATTTTGGATACATGTCCAGTCTTCGTCTATCTAGACTGATCAACAACACCCAAAGAATCATGGATGTCCTGGCATTCTTCCCGGGATAGTGCCGCCTATCAGCTGGTTGCCACTTTGGCTGTACTTTGGCGTAGATGACTCGCGGGGTACCCACGAGCCGCCTGCATCGATTTCCAGTATCCCAAATCCCCATGGCAAAGAACATCTTGTTTTCTATCATCGAACTTTCTTGGAGTATCCCATGTTTTTGGACCAACCCATAAATAATTCTTACTTGTGGATTGGTATCTTATATATAATGGGTCCGTTATCTATCTTATAGATCGTCCGTTTTCTATCTTGACAAATGGAATCGTTGCACCCAAGAGTTGGACGATCCAACGTCTCTACCTCCGGGCTCCCATCCGTCCCGGTCTGGTTCGTCCTGGAGCCGCTCCAGTGTCATGGCAGTCAACTCGGGGTCCACGATGCCCCAGCGACGAAAGGCATCCAAGAAACGGACGCAACTGTTCCACTTGAAATCCTCAGCGAAAATCGGAATATCATCTATAAATGAAGGTCCTATGGGATAATTATCTATAAATTAATGGAGGTAGTGGGAAGATCCTCAGTTTCGAGCGTGGCTGGAAAATCGCCTATCAATGGAGGTTTCAAGCTGGGAAAATGCGAAAGTACATGGAGGTTTTCCAATGCTCTGTGTGATTGGAGGGTAGACGGTATTGGGGGGATCTTGTTACCTTGAAGCACCTTGAAGCAGCGAGGACCCAAGGCGAAAACCATCAGTGAGAGATTTACCTATCAATATTTGGAACCTACCCCTATGGCTATGTCTGATTGCCTGCAGGCAGCTTCAATTCATTGGCACCATGAAATAGAATCTTGTCAACATACAGATATATATATATATATATACACACATCTGCAATCCATATGGGTTTGTCCAAAAATTTGGTATCCGGTATACCCAAAAGTTGCCATTTCAAAGGGAGAAATGACGAGCGTCCTTTGGAATTGAGGGTACCCCATTTCCAAACAAATGATGACAAACTCATACAAACCCTCACATGGGCACCTGTCCAAATTATTGGCCCCCCTAGAAATGGGTGGCACAATACCCATTGATGGTTGTTCAATCCTCATCATACCCCACTAATTAAACCTGGCCAGAAAATCCCAAACTATCCAGTACCCATGAAGTAGAGGGAAAGAAACTTTTTTACAAAATCCATCAAAACATCTCAATGTATCTCAACTTATCTCCATGATAGCACCAAAAATCCTCATTTCATCCCAATTTTCAATGGTCTTTCATGGCTCCCCACCGGAACAGCGCCTGCATCTGTCGCAAGGCTTCGCCACGCAGGAACCGCGCCGGATCCGCTGCATCGGTGGTATCGAGGCGCCAAGAGCCAAAGGCTTGGGCCAGGATGGAAAGGTCCTGGACCCCCAAAAAAACCGGGGGAAACATAGGGAATAATGATGAAAACTAGGAGATTTCATGGTAAAAAACATGGATAAATTGTAATGAAACTGGGGAAAGAAAACAACACGTCCTTGGTGAAACTCTTCAATTGGATGAAATTCGGGACATTTTATGAAGAAAATTGGGAAAAATGAACGACAATTATATGGGGGCATGATTTAGGGATTGTTTAATCTATATATATATATATATGGTTTTGTCTAAAACTTGGCAAAACTAAAATTGGATTTACCTATGAGCATGGTGGAATATACTGGGGATACTAGAGGATAATCACCAACAAGGGGAATTGACCAACTTTGAAAGTGAAATGGGAGATTGACCAACAATTTGATAGGGGATTTAACAATAACAATTCTAGGTATCTCAATTGGGGATATTAATTAACATTGACCAAAACGTATCTGGCTTGGTCCAAAAAAACACCGGAAGTGCCCCAAGTTTAGGGCCAGCGATGGAATGGGGTACCCCAGTTGCAGACAACCAGGGATGAACCTACGTTTCTTGTCTAGAGTGAACTGGTGTTTGTTTGGTGTGAACAAACTAGTTAGATCAACATGTCCTTTTAAGTGGACAGTGTCTTAACAACTACATACGACACAAACAAGTTTGTCATTGTCCAAGGGATACCTTTCCCAAACATACAGCCCCTGCGCAAGTCGTCCTGGGGTTTGATGCAGTTGTGACGCGTCACGGTCACCTGGGAAGGACCTAGGATTACCTGGGGATCCTTCGGGGTCCTTGCCCAGAGTTCAACGGGAGTCTTGAAACATACATTCAAACAAAATGATGCAGATCCTGAGGCTGAAGTTCACCCGGGAAGCAAAGGCCTGAAGTAGAAGAGTGAACACGGGTGAACAAGGGCGCAACAGTTTCAACCAAGATCAGCACGCCATGCCATGCAATGACATTTGCCACCAAGTTAATGGCCATAAATTTGGGGCCAGTCCCCCATGTTTGGACGAATCCAAATACATGTTGGTCAACATGAATCAACACGCCAGTGAATATACCCATTTTGTTGGATATCATCCGCAAATATCGTTGATTAGAAAATTATAAACCATAACCAAAACAGGAAAATAAACCATAAGACTCATAATGAACCATAAAAAAGTAAGAACAATCAGCCAAAAAAAAATACAAACCCTGGGAATCGCGCCAAGCCAGTCATAGTTTCGGACCCCCAAAAAAGGCCCCGCCTCTGCCAATCTCTGGAGCAGCTCCTCCACCTCCGGGCTCCGTGTCCGCAGCCGCACCGCCGCATCCGCCACACGCGCCAAGGTGGCACCGTTGCACTCCTCCGCGCGGCTGCTCAGGGTCTTCATCCTAAAGGGCTGAGTGATGCGAGTTATGGTGAGAAATATAATATGTACATATATTAACATTATATACGTGTATGTGACATATACTATATATATATATATATACCTGATGTATATATTTATATACATATGTATATACATATATATATATATACATATATATATACATATATATATACATATATATATATATATACATATATATATATATACATATATATATAAATATATACATATATATACATATATATATATATACATATATATATATATACATATATATACATATATATATATACATATATATATATATACTATATCCGCCGACCCCGGACGACGCAAGGGGGAGCGCGTCAGGGGAAAAAAGAATGAGACATGGAACAACAACGACAACGACAACGCGACAACAACAACAACAACAACAACAACAACAACAACAACAACAACAACAACAACAACAACAACAACAACACGCTCTATTTCGGCACCCTGCAGGTATTTTTCGCAGCCACAGCAGCAGTACCAGCAGCAGGCCACAGAAAGTCCACCATGCAGCAGCAGTAGCAATAGCAGCAGCAGACCACCAGGCATGAGCAAGGCAGCAGGCAGCAAGTAGCACGAGCAGCAGGTAGCAGGCAGCAGGCAGCAAGTAGCACGAGCAGGCAGCAGAAAGCTGATTCAATTTTTTAGGATTTCAGAAAACACGTTAGGCAATTTTTGGGTGCGATTTGGCGGCTTGTTCGTCCTTCACTGCCATTGTGTTTTAGTGTGGCGGGGGGGTCAAAGATACCTTGGGCAGTTGTTTTTGGCGGCTTGTTGGATGCGTTTTGGCGGCTTCTCCTTGCTTCACTGCCATGGTGTTTTCGTGTTGTCGTGTTTTAAGGGTAGCTGGCAAAAGCTGAAGGTATGCAGGCAGCAGGGGGCAGGCACCAGCAAGGCAGCAGCAGCAGCACGCAGCAGGCACTATGGCAGCAGGCAGCAAGCAGCAGGCAGCAGGTAGCATGGAAAATCAAAATGAAATTATTGTGCAATCAAGGGGACATAATATAGCAACGTCTATTTAAGTGCACGCAACAGCGTCAAAGCACCAAAAAACTGTTTTCAGCATTGCGCACAAGCTCCTCATTGATCTCGCTACCTTTCCAAGCTTACCCATGGCTGTACAATCGGGCAATCTCGCAAGCAGGCCCTTTCGGGAACCTTTCGGTTTACACGTCAAAGACCATCAAAGCGGCAAAACTACCCATGGCTGTACACTCGGGTAGTCTCGCAAGCAGCCCCTTTGTTTCGGGAACTGTCAAGTTGCACTTCAAACCTTCCAAGAAGATCCAAGAAGCCTTTGTCACGGCCTCACGGATTGCGCACTTTGTAGCCTGAATACACTGCACATCTATGAGCTGATCTTAGACTGCAACACTAGCATCGTAAACGCTTCCGATGCAAACCATGAGCTGGGGCCACCATGTCCACAATTTTGCCGATCTCACGCAAGAGGAACTGGTGTCGACAGTCGCTCCATCGAAGCATCTCCGTAGCGGCCTCGCGTAAAGCTTTTAACACAGTGGCGCACCCGCGGGGAGCCTTCACGGAATCCAACCTTTCCTCACTGATGACACAAATCCAAGTTGAACCAAGACACCAAAGAACCACATACCAACATCATATGCGCGATACAAGAAACCATTGTACACTATGACTTCCTGCCACATTCTTGCCTGCACGCAGCTCACACTCTACAAACAGTTACACTTCCGACAATATGGAGAGATGAAACGCAGAGGTGACAGCAGTCAGAGTGAACAGGAGTCAAAAGCGGAAAGATCAGAAGCAAGAAGATGCAGGTGTGCGAAAACGTCAGAAAGTCACGGAACACTATGTTTTTTCGATGCTTCATTGCACAAAACACCTTACATCGGAGCACTTTTGGAAGTTGAGACGTTGACAACGTGCACGCCGTTGTGGCGCGCACCACTATTAGAGGTTGAGACGTCGTTCTGCGTGGCCAAAAGTGACTCAAATGTGAAAATTTTGTAGCATTTTCAAAAACAATGGCAGGCATGGTACATTTGAAGAAGATCTGCAAAGGTGCATTTTTCGTGGCAAACGCAATACAAACGGCATCTTGAGTAGAGATGTTCGAAGGTCAAGAAGGAACAGATTTCCCGAGAAAGTTTGCATTTTGGTGCATCAGCTCAATAAGTTTGCTAAAATGTTTTTTCGTGAAAGGCACCGCACTTCGTATGGTAATGGAAAGGAAACATCGCAAAACGCAGTGCTACAGGCCCGTCAGCTCTACAGTCAACTTTCCATTTTTCAAGGACCACCTATCGATCCATCAGCACATTCGCTCTGCCATGTTTACATCACACCAACTCACCTCTCCTATCGTTTCGTATCTCTCAAACTTCCGCCACCGCCTTGCGCGATAGTACTGGCAACACAAAATCTTTGTATAACATACCGGCCAACGCTATATCTATCAGTTCCCGAGCATCAGGCAAAGTGTGATACAGCACTTACCTAGCATCATTCCAATCACAGACGCACATACACACATGCGCAGCCATGAAACAATTAAAATCCACCCTCAAAACCTTCGACTTGCAAACTAGATGCCAATTCCTCACGAAGTAACCTTTTCCATCGCTTGACGGCGATGGTGCTCAGGTCATATTGTCTCACCATATCCGTGAAGGATGAAGTTTGGATCTGAAAATTGCGCACCTCCTCGGACAAGATGTTCGCACCAATCAGCGCACCAGGGCCCATAAGGGAACCTGATTCCCTTAGCCACGATGGTCGGCCTTGCGGCTTACACTTGGCTTCATAGTGCTGCTCCAGCAGCGAGAATCCATTCCTCCCCAGTAACACCGAGCACTGCGTGCCAAATCCTAAGCTCAACGCTTTACGAGAAACAGAAGGGCCTTCGGCGTTTGCCTTCAATTGCCCCAATCCTTTCTTTAAGTGAAACTCTCTACTGTAACCTTCTGGAGTCGCGAAGCTATCAACTTCGGACTTGGATCAGCTGTTGCTACAGTGTCAAAAGACTCTGTGAACAACTTGGAAGGGTGTGTTTTAGCTACCTGGGACTCTAAGATTTCAAAAAAAAATGTTTTGGTCACTGGTTCTCCAGCGGCTTCAACGTGCTTCTGACACGCGTCCTTTAATTTCCGTACAAACGAACGATGGTTGAATAAAGCAAGAGCTGCCGCGCACACAAGCTCAGCATGCTCCCTCGAGGCCATAGTGCCCATACATTCCAAAGCGTCCATTGTCCTTGCTTGCACACAATAACAAAATACCACTCAAATGACACGCAGACCACAGCCCTCGCCAAGGGGGAACTTAGTCCGCATCACTACGACGAGTTTATTGACAACACAACTCAGAAATTTTACAAATACCCTCCAACATGCACAGACCGACACAAACACAGACGAACACAGGAACACAACACTGACACTACACCCACACTATGTGCCCCTATCCGAGGCCTCCCTGTTCGGGAGTTAATATATGGCCCCTATTCAGGGCTCGCTCCCTCTATACGGGAGACTACCATGAAATCTCTATCCCAAGCGCTGAATTACAAGCAAGCGGCTGTCGTACTTGAAGTTGCCGTCATTGACGTTGAAGAAGTAGAATCCGGGGTCGGCGGCAGGGGCGGCAGCCCTTAAATGTATATATATATATATGATATATATATATATAATTATATATATATATAATTATATATACTATATGTAACATATGAAGTATAATGTCAGTTTAGAGTGTTTTAGAGATCGTCTATAGAAGTATGATGAACGATCATCGTTCATCCGCCAAGTCACAGGATCTGAAATCGACCATCGCCACCAAGTCCCGTAGCGACCTCGCTACCGGCACCAGTCTTTGGGAGCAGCGACACCAACCTGGTACCGAAGAGGTCCCAATGGTCGGAAAGGTGCCATGGTGATCATGTTGTCATGGTGTGCGTCACAAAATGCCCTCTCCCGAGTGAAAAAAGAAAGCATATGTCTATGCCTCGAACCTTTCCTAGACACAGCCTAGGATTTCTTGCAGGATCCCCGAAACTCGAATGGTAAAAATTCCCAGCAATTAACCCTTGGCGGTAAATCCCACAAAGTGGCTGAAAAATGTTGCCACTTGACCCCCAGCCGAGCTGAATTCGAGGATTCGGGTCCCATTCACGTCATTTCGGGATGATACGGACCACCCTTAAGCCACCACATCTTTTGTTGTTTCCCCTCCAGCCACCAACATCTTGGATCTTCGATGATTGTTGTCCCCTACGTTCAGCTCCAGGCCACCTTTGCAGCAGCGAGTAGAGCACAAGCATCTCAGCACCTTCATTTTTCGCAGCAAAGTTTAGGAGCTGCGAAGGGCTTCGCAAGGCTCCTCGAGTGCAACAGGAGTAGCTGTCGGCCATATGAATCTGACCAGCGTGGTGATGGAAAGTTCATGCATGTGGAAAGATTTGAAGTGGTTACGTGAAACATGGTTCACCGTTTTGGTGGATGTTGGGGTTCATTGGCATTTCGGGAAAAAAAAAAGATCTCGAAAAAAAAAACACTGGTTGCTGATTGGTATCTACGACACCTTATGGAAGGGCTCACACAGTTCACACTCACCTCCCTCAATCATCTCCCTAGAGTTGATGGGTAGATGGGACCCACATCACAGCCCGACGTCCAGAAAAGCCAAGGAACTCACGCGCCGCAAAGCCTGAGAACCAACGACAGTCATCCCGGCACCCCAGTGTTGAGGAGAACATCTACTGACACACCTGACAAGAGCCTCTACAAGATCTTCATAAAATTGCTGTTGTGGTGGTATCCCCAACCTTCAGATGTTGTTCCCTTACAGCTTAGATTTGGGTTTCCCTAAATCCTAAATCTGAAAATTTGTTGGCCCACTGGTGCCTCCAGTAGAGGTGCAGCCCGGGCACTTGCAGCACCGGCGCGGTGGCAAAGCGGCGACCATGGTGAGCCAGCACCGTGGCAGAACGGGTGAGGTGCATGAAGTGCTGGGCTGCGTCAGAGACACGGAGAACAAATGATCCTGTACGTGGTGGTACCGAGATGTGCCAAGTAGAGACTAGTTGTAAATCTGTCTAATCTTGTTCAGAGCTTTGCAAGCTGCAATGATTCTTCTTCTCTCAGGATTGTCCTTGAAGCCTTAAGGTGGTGGATGGCATGCTCTGAGACCCACAATGATCATACTGGATTTCTAGTATCTGCCGAAACAATGTCAAAAAAAATGGCCCAACTCCAACTCCATGTTTCCCGATTCCATGTGGGTCTCTAAATGGTACCGCTTGGCAATGCCAAAATACCTATGTATACCTCTATGTATAAACATGGTAGTATATGCATTAAGAAGTGTGCAGCAGATGTATATATATATATATGTGTATACATCATAGACATTACATATATATATACATAAATATATATATATACAACATACATATCTAGACATGGAACAGGAGTTTTTCCAAGCCATTGGATTTCATGATCCCAAGCTCGCACCTTTGGCCCGAAGTCGATGCAGCAGGGCGTCCCGGAGCTCCGGACCTTGGGTAAATCGTGGTGTTTAAAAAAAAAAACGTGGTTCTAAAATTCTAAAACCAGGATTCTGTTGAAACCTCTAATTTTTTCTCTAAAACCTTTCAGAAAGTAGTTCCAATATCTGTTGAAATGGTTCCAAACAAACAGATGGTGAAGTGGATTGAACTGGGAGATTGAATGGCAACAAGGCAAAACGAGAGCATGAATGGGGCACCCGTCCCCCACTTTTAAAATGAAGCCACGACTTGTTGTTGTGCAAAAATAACGAGCATCAAATTGTGGTGGAATTGCGCCAATTACCCTGATTTTTTGTCATGTTCATTAATTTTGGAAGATGTGTCATGCTATTGGATACCCAACAAACAGTGAAGAATGGTTGAAGTCTAGGAAAACGACTTAAATCTGCCAGCAGAATGGCACTTACATGTTAGAACCAAGCATGCATGGCATGTCGGGATGCGCCGATAAGTTCCGATTCAAACTTGGGGTATTGCCAAGGCAAAGTATTTGCGTTGGCAAAAATAAATGCATTTACGGATAGGTCTCAACCAAATCCTCGAACTAATCCCCAACTTTGATCCTTACCCTGGCAATCCCCAAGCTGAGCGCCGCCAAACATACCTTCGCGAAGTTCAATGCACTTGGTGATCCAAACCATGGCCAATCTTAGATACACCAAAAAACATGAAGTTTAGTTGGTTAGCAAACATCCACATGTCTAGCAAAAGATTAAAGTACTAGTACGTGCCCATCCAAGGTTTAGCCAAGAATCTACTATTGGATATGTTGTGCTATGTTTATTTGGCAAGTCCAAAGATGAGGGATACCACAGATCTATCGTTTGGGCACCCAGTTGATCTTCTGTCATCCCCCAAGCCCTGTTGGTTGAGGGCCGCCTTCACAGTCCGTGGATTAATTGAAACCGGCTTAGCCAAGCAACTCACCATCAAACAGAATTCATGAATGATATCCCGAATTTGGGGTGCTGAAATGACCATGTTTGATTGTCAGAGTCATACCCAGCACATGACCAACAGAGATGAACTGGGCAATGTTCACTAAAGAGTGGCCCAAAGCGAACGACCCAAGAGTAGCTTAGGACTAAAAATGACAAGCCGGTTTTGGATCATGCATGCATGCATTCATGTCGTTATGAATGAATGTACGTATGTGTGTCTGTACGTATGAACAAACGAACGAACGAATGAATGCATGTATGTATGCATGGATAGATGGATGTATATGTACATTACTATTAACATTGATGCAAAACCATGCAAAACCCATGAAGGCACCGGTTCCAAAACTCCACGAAAATATCCCATCCAAGGCTTTGTGTCAAAACAAGGTACCTCATTTGACTCATTTCATCCAATGGTTGCTCATCATTTTCCCACTTAAAGTTGTGGCCTCCAGGTCTGGGTCCCTCGCTGGCGCTAGCAAGTTCCAGCAGCTTGGCTTGGGGCTTCGGCTCCTGGCGAATTCGTTTGGACAGAAACTGCATTAGAACGAATATAGAACCTGCGAAGAGATGCAAGGAGACGACCTGAGAGCTGAGAAGAGGTAAGAAGAAGCAATAAGAGCTGAGAAGAGATGAGAAGAGATGAGATGCGATTGACATAGCCCAAGACAACAGCAATGATGTGTTCGCATGAGAGTCTCGCGGAATAAGGGTTTCGAAGTCTCCAAAAGAGAATGAAGATCACCAGATACTGCGCCTGTCGCGTAAAACTCTTGTTTGCGTCTGCCTGACCTTCCAGACTACGAAGCCTCCACGCCTGCATTTTTGAAGGCCGCCCTCAAGGCTGCGCTGTGGATCTTGAAGAAAATAGAGGAAGACAGTTAACTTGTAGGTCGTGGTATTTCCATATAAGTCTGCCAAAGTGATTGGCACAGCCTGGCTTTGAAGCCATCCAAATCTTGATGTGCGGGTGATCAGTACCCAGATGTATATCGGTTCGATCCTGCACAGCCCCGCAATGATTGCTATGCTTGCATTTAGTCAACCACTAGCCGGGCTGTGCATTTTTTCCCGGTGAGAAGGGGTCCCTGATTTGAAAGGCGTTTTCCCTGAACACCCCTTGTTTGACATTAGTTCTCAGACATCCGTATTTTGAACTGATAACTCATTGGCAATACCGAAGTCAGGATAAAGTCTCTATTTTCGCAGATCGTCGGGGCAACCCTTTCCCACAAAGGTTTTCCTCGCCCGAACATGTGGGATCCAAAAAAATGCTTGTTTGGCTGTTAAACAGTGTTGCAATCTGACACTGAAGCCCCCGCCGATGTAAATGAAATCGGTTTGCTACTTGTTTTCCACTTCTCATTTCATCATTTGGGCAATGCCTTCTCCAAAATATTCAGCTGTCCCAGTGCTACCAAAGATATTGTTCCATCACTATCTATGGTGTATCCTCATAATAACATGTGCTTATACATATATATATATATATATGTATACCGTATATATATTATATGTATACTGTATATATCTATATGTGTGTGTGTGTAACATACATAGTCCCCATAGGTATGACGTAAAGAAAGAAAATCATAGACCACTTATGTATCATCTACCCTCTGGTAAAACCCAACATAGCCATGGAAGATCAATTCTTTAATAGGTAAATCATCTATAAATGGGACATGTTCAATACCAGTAGCTATGTTAGTTTACTGGAGGGTACCCTCCGATCCTTACCAAGGGCCCAAATGTTTAAACACCCCAAAACATCCCACCTTCACCGGCTCCGGGTGGACAGGTGGCTGCACTGGCCCGCCTGGTCCGCTATTTTGAAGGGTGTCTTTGAGGTGGTACAATAATCATCGGCATGATTGATGAAATGCTGTAAACCCAAGAAATCATAGCAGCATTGATGATGATTTGTTGTTGGGCTCGGCAAAACCACCAGTTTTAGGTCTATGGATTGTGGATACTACTTGATATCAACCCAACGCACCTGGGTTTGTCCATGGTCCATGGTGGTATAAGACCCCCAAGATGTTCCTTGCGGATATTCCCAAGTAGCAAGCAACATACATCTGGGAGCCCCTTAAAAAAAGACAAAAAATGCACCCAAGCTACGGCAAATGCACTGAGGGCTCACGATTCTCTCCCCGTTGCATTAAATGCAGTACCCTATTCTTTGACAAACCGATATAGATGCCTTTGGGTATGCTGTGGACACTTTGGACCGCTTAACATTGGTATCGTGACCAAATTTGGTCCGCCGGCACTCGCACCATCTACAAATGAGAATGTGCGCTCGCTATGTTTGATTGTCAGAAGGTAGGTTGACAAAGCAGAAGTGTAGAAATTACATATGTCTGGTGCATGTGTGTAAAAATAAATACATACATAGACTATATTATATACATTATATAAGTCAAATCAAATTTACATTTGCAGCCATATTCACACTCACCTGAAATTTGCGCTTGCGTTTACAACTTCTATACATTGCATTCCATACATATCACGCACAGCGAGAAAATTCACAAAAAAAAACTCATGCTGCCTGACATTGACTGACAAAGGAAAGGTAGCCCCATGTTTATGTACATCTGAGAAATTTGCATCAATGCCATACCCTACATGCCGTGTTGCCATAAGGCCCCAAAGCTGTCTTGTGGTTCCCAAGAGTCATTCCAGAAATCCACAATGAAAACAGATGATGAGTACATGACCTACCTTCCTGCTGATGGTTTTTCTTCGTTTCCATCTTGAAAATCGCATTCCCCCGAAGAGATTTTCACACTGGCCATCGGCTGCACCCACCGTCCGAGGGGCCCCAATCCCAAAATAATGCCATACAATCACTTTGTCACCTCTATGTCCCCACTCAATTAGCGTTTCTGCATTTCTCACTTCAACCTCTACGACGAAAACTTGTGTCACTCTTCCGAAATCCTAAACTTTTCACTGTTGACTTCGTGACTTTCGAACCTGCAAGCCTCATTTCATACCACCGTGTCACTCACCAGCTACAAGCTGCCTGCCGGTGGCTCACTCTCTGCCGTCTCGGGTGGTGGCCGCCTCCCAATATCTTGAGCGCGGGTCAGGTGCGACCTGCGGTACGGAAAGTTAAGATAGAGAGTGAAAGAGGGAGTCAGACAGATAGACAGACAGACAGATTGATAGATAGATAGATAGATAGATTAGTTTGGGTTGAGTTCGATTAGATTAGATTATATTAGATTTAGTTTAGACTAGATTAGATTAGATCTTGTACACGTGAAATGTGTCTACTATAAGTTTGTGTAGAGGTGTTGTACATATGGTTATGTTTGTAGATATGTAAACATAAGTGTGCATGCATGTGTGCGTATGTGCGTGTGCGTGTACGTGTGTGCGTATGCGCGTATGTACGTATGTACGTATGTAGGGATGGATGGATGGATGGATGGATGGATGGATGGATGGATGGATGGATGGATGGATAGATGTATGTATGTATGTATGTATGTATGTATGTATGTATGTATGTATGTATGTATGTACGTACGTACGTACGTACGTATGTATGTATGTATGTATGTATTTTTGTGCGTATGTGGTATGTTAGTATGTAGGTTTGTTTTTGCTGTCTGTCTGTCTGTCTGTCCGTCCGTCCGTCCGTCTGTCTGTCTGCCTGTCTGTTTGTACGCATGTATGTATCTATGTATCTGTGTACCTACGTATTTGTGTATCTATGTATCTTTGTATCTATGTATCTATGTTTCTATGTGTCTGTGTATATTTGTGTGTTTTCCATCTATGTGTCCATGTGTCTATGTATCGATGTATGTTGGCATATATGTACATATGTACGCATGCACGCCGCACGCATTGAAATCTTCAGTTTTGGGTGGCATTGCAAGCCCTTCAGCTGGGACACCTCACACGAGAAGGCGCAGTTGGTAGCTCTCCATATTGGGAAGGTAGTTTTCACACCCGACCCCCACTTTCACCACCCCCACCCCTGTCCATTCCCCCACCCCCACCATTGGCTGAAAGCATTCTTCGCTGCCAAGCGTCGCAAGGCGCATCAAGGCCGCAGAGCGACTGCGCAGCACTTCCCTCAGGCGTTGCTCCCTTGCGCCTGGCCGCATCAGAAAATCGAGATTTGAATGGCGTGACCAGCAGCAGCAGCAGCAGCAGCAGCAGCAACAACAACAACAACAACAACAAGAACAAGAACAAGAACAACAACAACAACAACAACAACAACAACAACAACAACAACATTACGGAGCCCACCAGGCTGGATTTGGGCTGCTCAGGCGTGCTTTCCGAAGTACGATGTGCCATTTGCAATGCTATTGGTGGATCGGGATGACAGGTTGTGGCGGCTGTTCTTGGCTGTCTTTGGTGTATTTTGCATGTTTTTGGCGCGGAAATTGATGGCGCTTTGCCATTTCAAAATCGCTCGGCAAGGCTTGATTTGAGCTGCCCTGTACCTGTATTTTTTTAGTGCGCATTTTGCCTTGTTTTTTCAATGTTCGGGCAAACCTTTCTGGTGGCCCAACTTGGAGCCTAGGCCCCGCTTCTGGCTCTGCCAGTCTCATCTGGTGGCTGGACCGTTCTGATTTTTCGCAAAACCATGCATCCAAATTGACATGGAACTATTTGAAACTACCGTCCAATGATCTTTGGGATCAAAAAAAACATATCAACAGTGAAGTCAAAATGAAGGCCCTCCTCAAAATCCGTGTGTCCTTTAAGGTTCATCTGCTAAATGGGGGTCCAAACATGTCCAAGCTCATCGTGGATGAGACGCACTGCCCCCTTGAAAAATCCGAAGTCCAGTGGTTGATCATAGCAGCATGACCCCCGAGCTAAAGACACTGGAAATTTGACGAAAGGAACACAAAAACTGGGGTGAAGGTATACTCAACCCTGACACCCAGCTCCATCTCCCACACCAAATTCACCGCAGCCATGCACGCAAAAAAGGTACTCCTTGCAGAGGGCGATATTCTCCTCCGCTTTTTCGAAGAAATCGCAACGCAACGGATGCGATCTCGAAACACCCCACTAGCCTGGAGCAGGGGCCATGCAACCAGGCTGCGCTCGGTGTAAGGTGAAAGAGGACAATAGGTTGGTATGCAAAGTGTAGTTCCTTCCAATCTTTAGCCTTCAATCATTTCGATAGCCTCCAATCCACATAAGTGGCATGCAACAAGTTCAGACACAGTCCATGTGAAAACATATACCCCCAAATCCTATGGGTTCTTAATTCCCCACCTGCCAGGTGAGGGTTACTAGATTTTATCACAGCTGCGGGGGGCGGGGGTGGACAACCTCCTCCTTCTCCTTCTCCTCCTCCTCCTCCTCGCCAGCTCCAGATCGCAGCAGGCACTGCCGGACTTCATCTGCCAGCTCCAGATCGCAGTGGGCACTNNNTCGCAGTGGGCACTGCCAGACTTCATCTGCGAGGTTCAGATTCCAGTGGGCAACGCCGGACTTCATCTGCGAGCTTCCGAGTCCAGTGGGCAACGCCGGACCTCAACTGCGAGGTCCAGATCCCAGTGGGCAGCGCCGGACCTCAACCGCGAGGTCCAGAGCCCAGTGGGCAGCGCCGGGCCTCAACCGCGACCCCCCGAGCCCAGTGGGAATGCCGGACCTCAACCGGGAGGCTCGGATCCCAGTGGGCAACGCTGGACCTCAACCGCGAGCTCCCGATCCCAGTGGGCACTGCCGGACCTGAACGGCGAGCTCCAGATCCCAGTGGGCACTGCCGGACCTCAAGGCCAGATAGAATGTCAGATNCGCGAGCTCCCGATCCCAGTGGGCACTGCCGGACCTGAACGGCGAGCTCCAGATCCCAGTGGGCACTGCCGGACCTCAAGGCCAGATAGAATGTCAGATAGAATGCCAGATAGAATGCCAGAAAGAATGCCAGATAGAATGTCAGATAGAATGTCAGATAGAATGCCAAATAGAATGCCAGATAGAATGCCAGAAAGAATGCCAAATAGAATGCCAGAAAGAATGTCAGAATCTCAGATAGAATGCCAGAAAGAATGCCAGATAGAATGTCAGATAGAATGCCAGAAAGAATGCCAGATAGAATGCCAGAAAGAATGCCAGCTAGAATGCCAGATAGATTGCCAGATAGANATGTCAGATAGAATGCCAGAAAGAATGCCAGATAGAATGCCAGAAAGAATGCCAGCTAGAATGCCAGATAGATTGCCAGATAGAATGCCAGATAGAATGTCAGATAGAATGCCAGACAGAATGCCAGATAGAATGTCAGATAGATTGCCAGAAAGAATGCCAGATAGAATGCCAGAAAAAATGCCAGCTAGAATACCAGATAGAATGTCAGATAGAATGCCAGATAGAATGGCAGAAAGAATGCCAGATAGAATGCCAGAAAGAATGTCTCTATCTTACAGTCTATCTTATGGTCTATCTTACAGTCTATCTTACTCAGATAGAATGCCAGAAAGAATGCCAGATAGAATGCCAGAAAGAATGCCAGAAGAATGCCAGATAGAATGCCAGAAAGAATGCCAGCTAGAATGCCAGATAGATTGCCAGATAGAATGCCAGATAGAATGCCAGAAAGAATGCCAGACAG
>BGPT01000182.1:100557-133984 GCA_003297045.1 Symbiodinium sp. clade C Y103 | reverse complement strand
ACATTACATTACATTACATTACATTACAATACATTACATTACATTACATTACATTACAATACATTACATTACATTACATTACATTTCATTTCATTACATTACATTACATTACATTACAATACATTACATTACATTACATTACATTTCATTACAATACATTACATTACATTACATTACATTACATTACAATACATTACATTACATTATATTACATTACAATACATTACATTACATTACATTACATTACATTACATTACGTTACAATACATTACATTACATTACATTACATTACAATACATTACATTACATTACATTACAATACATTACATTACATTACAATACAGTACATTACATTACATTACATTACATTACATTACAATACATTACATTACATTACATTACAATACATTACATTACATTACATTACATTACATTACAATACATTACATTACATTACATTACAATACATTACATTACATTACATTACATTACATTACAATACATTACATTACATTACATTACATTACATTACATACATACATATTATCTCATAGAAGATCCCAGGGTGCGGGTAGTGTGTCACCGATTCTTAGCCTACTCCCTGGTTGCCCTGGAGCAGGCGGCCAAGCGTATCGTTGCGCGGCTGCCGCGGACCGCACAGGGCATGCCATTCTCCACACGTTGTATGGCATGGCGTTTTGGTTTCGAAATCCCATGGCTCAATGGGTTGGGAAGCCACCAATTTGGATTGTAGCACTTGATTATATATTGGGTAAAGAGTATAGTAAATCACTACAATGATATAGTAAATCACTATCATCAATGCTTTTTTCATCGATTCTTGGGGCTCCAGCAGATTTTCCCTTCACTTCTGGGAATGGCAGGTGGGACTCAAACTGGACGGTAGCTCTTAAGTTCCTTGGGTAGTCATTCCCAAAAGATATGGAGAGGTAAACTGGTAAACTCGGACCATGTGGCAATAAGCAATGGGAAAGTCCACTTCAAACACTACTAGATGTAACAAACTTGTGATTGTATTGGTGCCGATTGTTGAGCCAGAATCTGGACAAGTCAGCAATTTGTGAAAACCCAGCCTAAGCTCAACTGCCAGCTTGCGACCAGCACCATCCACCTTGAACTGCAGATCACCCCTAGTCACAAGATCACATCCCAACAGGCGCACAATGTGAAAGTCCAGCCATTTCTTGTCGTTGTGTCTATATCCTTATGTATCCAGATTCATTTTCTGCATGTTGATGCATGATGTATCCACATCAAAGGCGTTGAAATTTGACTGCCTCTTCTTCGTGGAATACTTTGCCATGGATTTGATCATGAGTTTCATGGCCAGCAGTTCACTCGCTTTCTGGGTCGACCTGGGCGGTAGGTGGTCCTATGTCATGTTGGTGTGGTGGCATGATACCCTCCCCTGATTTGTTGGTTGCTATGGAACATTGAACTTTGACATGGATTTACCATGACTCACCTATCAAACATGGCAATTTTCCACGATTTTGCTCAATTACCAGAGGGTATTCAAGTAAGCTCCCCTTTCGAGTGGTGGCGGTATGAAGTATTAAGTGTGGGGCGCTCAGCAATTGTTCATGCTGTGAGTGTTACAAGATCCGTGGCAAGACTAGCACGTTTCCATTCAACGCATTGCCCGCATTGCCTCAGTGGTTTGGACATGGATGACACTCACAGGAAACTGGAAGCATTGTAGAGGTGTTGCTTCCTCCAAAAACTATACCTCACACAGAATTGCGGCGCCTCATGTTGATGATGGTTTCCAATCATCCCAGATCGCAGCATGGTGAACCATGGGTGGTGATGGGACCCGATTGTTCCTCACTATTCCCGTTGTCATTGGGATGTTTTGAATTCAAATAAAGGACCTTGCAAGGGAATATATACTATTTCTGTCAATAAGAAATGCCATAGTTACAGTAGAAGTGACAATTTTCATTGTCATCCATTGATTCATCCTCATTGTGGTTGGATTCCTCATATCCATGGCTACATCGGCTAACTAGCCATTGTGACTCACTGTTGCCGCTGTGCCTGGGTGGACGGGTGACAAATGGGGAGAAACAAGAGAAAGAGGTTCCTTCAAATAATCTGGGAACTACATGTGTCTGTGTTTGTAGGTGATTGTAGATGTATCTCTATATATATATATACTATAGACAACTAATGATATATAGAAATGTGTGCCTGCGTGTATAAAGTGTATAATTATATATATATATACACATGCGTGTGTGTGTGTGTGAAAAAATGGGCCTATTGTTATGGACTAAGTTTCCAACAACCTACGCCCAGGTGACGACGGGAAATGCTTGGGTTGTGTGGCCATGCACCTCGGCTTTTGCGCTGGTGATAAGCGCTGGAAGCTGGAAGATCCGGGTGGCGTTGTCTCTGGAATCCCCTCTAAGAAAAGCGGAAAGGTTGAAAGGCTTGTGTGCTTTCCAGACGATGCCAAAAGTCTAAGACAGTCTGCATGCCGATGTTTACTTGATTTTAGGACGGGACTTTGAGAGATCATTTGAGTATATTTGATTTTTTTTATCATCATGGATTTGGAGCTCCAGTGAGCCACTCCACTGTCGAACCTTCAGCTCACAAATTTACAAAACCATGGGCCTGAGAATGTGTTGGGTCAACGGGATGGTCCATTTCCAACGTCATCAGCAATGGGTGGTATGAAGGCATCAACCCTCCAAAATTGGAAGGTCATTATTGGGTCTAACATGGTCTAATACATTGGATGGTTAGCAACTGGTGTAGTTGCATAGAAAACAGCAAACGACCACCAAGCGGCGTGGGAGTTTGCGGATTGCATCTCTAAACTTATTGGATACAACAACGTCTCAGAGATGGATTCACCTCTGAACCCACCAAACCACATGTACAGTAAGACGCTACAACGTAGTGTATGTTGCAACGAAGTGTATGTTACAACGGAGTGTATGTTACAATGTAGTGTATGTTACAATGTATGTTACAATGTATGTTACAATGTACTTGCAGGAAAACAAACAAAAAAAACAACAGTAAGGCGTTATTGCCCCCAAATTCAACACCCAGAGGAAACAAAAATACAGATGTCAGCATGTTTGAATACATTGGAGACGAGTAAATCGACTAAAAAAAAACTACGAAACTACCAGGCGCCTGGTGCGCCCGCTGGCAACGACCACCACTGATTCCAAGCATCGCCAAGGTGCATGGAAGACGGTTCGATCCACCGCTTTGGAGCGCATTCCACCATCATTGCCACCGGTGGTTTCGGACGCGCCTACCAATCCTGCACATCCGCTCACACATGCACAGGCCGGACCGCGACAGGTGACGCTTGAACAAAATTCCTGCAACAGCTAGGGAAGTGAGAAATGATGAGAAATGAACAGTAGAAGTAGAAGATGAAGTTCCCATTGGCAACGGAAAATGGAAAAAACATCTAAATAATCCAATTCAAATTCTGTTTCTGTTTTGGCAGCACCTCCAAGGCCTCAAATTTGGGTTGGTGATTTTTTTTTTTCTGGGGGATAGTTGCTGGTAAAAGCGCGTGATCTCAATCCATTCCAATCCCATCCCCGGGCTCATGTGAAATGTGCTCCATATGGGCCAAGAGAACAAATCCAGCACATTCCACCAGGGTTTCATTTGGGAGGTGTTTTTGTTTGACCGGGGTACTACAGTAGATGTCCCCCGTAAAAATGTCAATTTTGTGGAATTCCCATGTTTGACCAATGATGTTCGCATGGGAAAAGCGACCAAACCGCCTCCGTCTCTACCGGAGGCGACGGCAGCGCTATGGCTTCTCGCGCTGGACTTCCCATGCAGGATCTGGAGTTTGTGCAGTTCCACCCCACTGGCGACTTGGAATCAGCAGATGTCAGCAGGCTTTAACAAGTGCTTGGTCAGTGCTGTGGCAATAATTCATAAATGAACACGATAATGAACCATCCCCAACAGAGGTCTATTATTGGGTAACCCCTATAAATGGGATGATGTAGAATGATTTTGTGAATTGGATGGTTTAGCCTTGGGCATACCACATCACGTCAGGGTACGACCTGTTGAGAAGCCCGAAGTGCAGGAAAGGGTTCCCTAGATACTGGTAACATGGCGAATTGTTTGGTTTGCAGCTAGGCACACTGAGGTTTACAATGGATATATGATGTATCATGATATATCTATGGTTGGATCAGGGTATAAACTAACTTACAACTTGGGGCCCCATTCCTGTGGGATAGAAGGAAACATAACTGATATAGTTTAAACATATATAGCCAAGATGCCGGCCACTTGGCCCATCTCATGAAACATGCAAATCCGGGGATGGGGTGAACATGGATGATCTGTGTTCCACCCAAAAAGGCATGGAATTTTCGATGGCACACGCCACCAATGAGGTAGAACCCACGGTTTAGACATTTAAGTGGCACTCTAGGGGTCTAGTTCGTTGCCAATTTGAAAAGTCTGGTGAACTAACATAGCTATTGAAAATGGCCATTTATAGTGGATTTTCCCATTAAAGATGGTGATTTTCCATAGTTATGTTAGTTTACCAGAGGGTATATTCCAATATCATCAAATATCTATAGGACTTTTTCTATCCTCGTATGCAAGAAGATGGAGAGTAATTCGTGCAGCTCATTCCCAGAGATTGGCAACCTTGTGCGTTTCGCAACTGATCCGCAAACTTCTGACCTCAATATGAACTATGAGGGTTCATTCAACATGGCTCAAGAAGTCCTTGGTAGAGGTATTCCAGGCAGTCCAGGCCAGCATTTAACCAATGAAAAATGTGGTATACTTAAAACCAATCATCAAAAGGGGATAAAAGGAGAAGGGGGTGTTTTATTTGGTCTACCGGTTTACTAGATGGGTTCGATTGAAAATAGGGCGTACCTACAATTCCAATGGATTATGTTCAGTATCCCCATTAAAATTACCATTTGAAGGGTGACGGGGCAATCCCATCCCACTAATATTAAACACCCCTCCAGAAACCGTGGTTTAATATGTTATTCAGTCATTTACACCTCTTGTGGGACCATTTAGGGGGTGTTTCATACTAGGGGGACGGGAGTATACCCATGATGAGTTGGTTACTTGCCCATGATGCACCCATTAAATGACGTTATAGCAGCATTTTTCCTAGTTGAATCCACCATTTTGGCTTGTAAATTATCCTTTTCAGATGCACCCCGATCTTTTCCTCTCTATTCCACCCCTCTTCCACCCCCTTTTTTCGAGCCATCCAAACCATGGTGAGGCCAGCAAGGGTGCTATCATAAACCATCCAGGAAGAAATAAACCACATCTGGGTGTGGGTCACAATTGGGTCCCAATAATTTAGATGCATATAATGGAAGTTACAGTAGTAGACTAAAGCCTATGGTCCCATGGGTCTTAAATTTTGACCCCCCATTTGCATCTCCAAGGTATCTTCCCAGCGGGATGTTTGCTGACCGAAGGCTGCCGTGGTGAGGGCGGCATTCTGCGTCACTTGTGGGAAACGCAGGTTCAACCGGGTCGGCTTGAGGCGAAGACAATTGCTTGGGTGGTTTTAAAGGGGGATATGATGGGGAAATAACCTAAGATGGGATACAGTACGGATATAATGAGGATCAAAGGGGGTTTTATAGCTCTAAGCAAATTGATAGGATGATGGGGGTTGATTTGAAATGATGGATAATTACCCCCCAATTGTATCGCCATTTGAATCCGGAACATGATGATAAACGGTGAAATGTGGAGGAACACTGTACCCCATGTTCAAACCCACTGGCTGGTGTTGTTTTTCTTGACCCTTGAGCATGGGGATTGTGCTAGAAGAACAGGGGCTTCGAACGTTTGCCTATTTGATTTTCATCTTATTTGGGATGATCCCAACTCCCCTCATAGTTCTGCCGTGGCTTGAGACCATGGCAGCAGGGCACCATAGGACACTTGGTCACCTCCCCACCAAACAAGGCCCCTCGTCAACCCCGATTACATAGGAGTAGGAGCTTAAGAAGGCCCTATTGTTGAGGGATTTTCATTGACACATATTGACACCCCTAAATTCCAAAACTGTAGAGATTATACTTAAGGACAAGTTGATCGTAAGACCATCCCTTAAACTATCCCTTAATCTCTAAACTACCCCCTGGATCCCTCTGGTAATTTCATATAGCTACGGAAAATCACCATTTTAATTTAATAAATCAACGAGCTATAGCAGGGATCATCCTGCGGTGCCCATGGGCCAAGGCAACAGTGAAGGTGATCCCTTCATGGCGCGCTACGCGCCCACAGCGAAAGACTTGGCTTCGCGCGACGTGGTGAGCCGTGCGATGACCCTGGAGATCCGTGAGGGACGCGGTGTTGGTCCTAACAAGGACTGGGCGCGCTACTCAAAGCCGTTTGTACCGGGCTCGAAATGCCCATTCCCCGAACTTAAATGAGCAAAACAAATGGGACATCAGTAGACAATTGATTTTTTTCAGGGTATGCAAGATTGTCAATAGTTTAAATGTGATAATTAAGTATAATAAAATGTGATACATATATCAATATGTTTGATCGTGTCTGGAGATAAAAAGTGTTCTCATGTTTGAACTAGCATCTCCAAAGGTTTGTGACATCATATGATGCAAGTACTCTCCAGCAAACTAAGGTACGATAGGTACGTATCGAAATTCATGGGTTCGCTCCAGGACCACATCTATTTGCACTTGGATCACTTGCCCCCGGAGACCTTGGCGGAACGTTGCTGTGACTCACTGGGGAGGGGTTGTATAATATGGGCAGATTTCCAGGAGATTTGCCTTCATTTTGCCAGAATTCATGTTGGATGTTTGAAGTTGGCAAAAATCAACCTGCAAGCGATAGGGGGATCCAGCCTGGCCTGATCGCCAGAAGAGGTGGGAGTGTCAAGGGTGGTGCCTTTTATTTTATCGCGGATGACCTGGGAAGTTGTGAAAAAAGTGTTTCCCTCCCGGGTTCCTTGTTCTCAATTAATGCTTGGTAATTGCGTAACTATATATATATGCCATTAAATGCCCACATGGGATCAAATTATATCAAATTTGTTTTTGCTTCCACGAGCTCAATCTCCCGTTCTTGGAAGCACACATTGCATGGGATGCTTTTGGACGAACGTATGCATTTCATTTCAGGAGCTCGTATGTGTTGCTCAAGTGTTGTTTTTGGATTTTTCAGTGTCTTTACGCCAATCGTGTGTATTCCACGTCCAGGCTGTTGTTACCAATTTTTGAACATGCTTATTCGAATCATTGTACTTTTATCAGTCCTGTCAAAAACCCTTTGATAATACATCTTAAAAGAAAAATATCACCTCATGTTATCAAATACAACATCATCTTATTGTATCTTATTGTATTATAAATTAGTACATGATAGTACCCTTCATCAAACAGTCGATATTTTCACATCAAACCGGGATGGTCAAACCGATGCTGTTCAGGTTTGCCCGGCATCTCTGAGACTGCGAAGATCTTCGCTGGTGTGGATGTGACCAAGGATGGCTGTGGATCCCAGAGTAGCGGTGTCACCTGGATCCGTGTGATGTCCTTGAAGTATAGATACAGTAACGATCATTGTAACCCACAAAAAGATAAGAAAAGTCGATTGTCAATGATTATCACATCTTATCACTATTTTTGGTAGGATTGTGCTGTTCCGTTTTTTGGGGGATTACTCTATATGGTCTAGATGTAGCTATGGGAGATCACCACATTTCATAGTCGTAGGTAAAATATAGGTAAATCAGTGTAAATCATCAAAATAAATGCATGGAAGTGCGTCCATTTTCCATGGCTACGATAAATTTCTAGAGTGTAACCGAGGAGAAAAAAAAATAATAATTATAGTTTACTGAAGGGATCAAAGAGGAGGCAACCTAGTTTAATAGTACTTGGCAACATTTTGTTGATAGCAAGTTTGATAAATGATAACAACTTAATTAATATCCAACTTGTTATCAAGTCAGTTGATAGTGCCTACTTTGGGGATAAGTTGCCCCTGATGTTGGATGTCAATGAGTAGTTCAAAGTACTATAGAATTAGGCTTCACCAACCATAATTGGCGAATTATTTTTCATGATTTTCCAACAAACTGTGAGGAATGTCGGTCAATGGTTTCATCTTCAGCCATAATAGATTAAAATCTGAATGTGCAAGCTTAAACCTTCGTACAGCAACCATCCGTTCGTATCTGCCAGGTATACCTCGCTTTATTTTTGTGACACCTCGCACAAAGACCGGAGCAGGAGCCAGCGCCGGTGTTGCCAACGGTGCACTACAACATGGGTGGAATCCCGACCAACTGGAAGACACAGGCAGGGAGGCTGTAAGCTTCTGGGTAGCCTCTCTGCAGGAAAAGGGTGGGCTCGTTGTGCCAAACTGAATGGCTCAAGACTCAAAGGGCATGCCGCCATGCCTATACAGTTCTAACATGTTCTAACATGTTCTGACCTTTTTGCAGCCTGGAAGTTTGTGCAGGTGGTTCGCGATGCGGAGGATACCATCGTCCCCGGCTTGCTGGCTGCGGGCGAGGCAGGGCGGTATATCCATAGTCAGATGGCGTTCTAACTTATGCTTGGGGAAGCCTTCCTGCAAGTCAAATTAATGTTCAACAGGAGCTTCTCATTTGTCAGTTGGGTGATAGTTTTGGGATGTTTTGGGGTAATAGAATCCAAGACCTGATTTTGAAATTCAAGACAAAAATCATTTGGAGACCGGTCGCCACTGGCTCCATGCCAGTATTGATATCACACCATACCAGTATCTTTCGTTTTTTTGTTGTTTGGGAGGGCAGTTCAGCAACGAGTGAGTAGAACTGGGTCGCACTTGAATGTCATCACCTTTAACTCGTCTAATGACCTCAAGAGACTTAAAACATGTCACTGAATTTGTCCGAAAAAGAAAGAAAAACAACTTGGCAACATGCAACTCCCCATCAAAAATCATCAACATGTACAACTCAGGGACTTTTCGCTCTCCTTCAAAGGAACCACTTTTTAGGACCGTTGACTTCGCAGCACAGAGGCTGGTTGCGCCTCAGTGCACGGCGCCAATCGATTGGGGGCCAACTCTCTGCTGGACTTGGTGGTCTTTGGTCGCCAGGCCATGGGCTGTCCAGAAAGATAGAACTCTGATTTTCTGAAGATGATCATGATGTTTCACTAATTGTTTTTGGTTTTCCATTCAAGGGACCTTTTTTGGCATGGTTCTTGGTGAATTCCATGTGTTCAATTCTTCATGGGTATCCCTACCCGGTAAACTGCCAGGGGTGTGGGAAGCCAATGGTTTCCCGTTCGGGAACTGCTCTACAAATAGTGGCTTCTCCCCTGCTGTGTTAGTTTACAGATGGGTAAGTTGGTTTATGATCTCCATCAACTAGTTTGATATTATCAACAGTAAACTGTAGTGATTTTAGTTAGTTCTACCAACTTAGCTAATTGTGGCACCACCCTAAATGATCATATTTCTCTCAATGCTAGTACAGCATTTAGTAAAGCATCGTAAAGCAATAATCAGCCACCAATATGTTCATGTTTATTACATGTTTATACTTTATCCCACCCATTTATGATAGAATTGTGGAACCTTTACTATTGTTTTACTCACATATATATATATATATATAATTATATATATATACTGTATATATATATATATATACATTTACATATACATATATAACTATATCCCATCTATATCCCATTATATCACCATGTTTGTTGGTTCACTTACCGCCATTGCTTCCGCTTCCAGGCAGCAGACACCACGGCGGAGTTGGTGAAGCCCAACAGCCCTCCTGTGGCGCTGCCAAAGAATGCGCCTGGCCCATCTTGATGTCTGACTCTCCTGGATTTCATGGTGAACTTACCTGGTAAACCAACAGAGCTATATATAAACAGCTTTAAAAAACGGCCCATCTATAGAATCTATAGTTGATTTACCATGATTTCATCCTATTACTAATTACTGTAAGATGGTGATTTTTTCATAGCTATGTTAGTTTACCGGTGGGTAAGCAACAAAAATGGTGGATGTTGAGAACCCGGAAAACATGACGATCAACATATTTCAAGATGATATATGTTATAATGATCCATACTTGGTCAAACAACGGGAACGCAACCAGCTTACCACCAACCCATTTCACCATCAGAACTATAACTATAACATACTATAACCATGAATTGGAATCTTCCCATGATTGCAGCCATGCTTTTTGATCTGCCAGGGCCAAATCCGAGATCTCCCCCAGGCCGGAGAAGCCTCCATCGCGCGCATGGACAAGATGCGTCACGCCACGGGACCCATCCCCACCGCCGAGCTGCGCCGCGAGCTGCAGGTGTGGCAGCAGGAGGTGGTCGGATGATTAAAATGCGCCCGGGAAGTGCCGGTATATGTTGTATACTATAAACTGTACTATATATATATATATATTCTACACACACATTATATATATATACATATATATTTATTTCTATATATAAATACATAAGCCTTGAGGATCAAAAGATGGCTAGTATAAGTTGTTTGATCAGAAAGTAGCTATGTTTTGCTTCTTATTCTTTACCGGTTATCAGCTGATTAGTGCATCACATCCCCATACTTGCTGGAAGATGTTTGTTCCGATCACTTGGGGAGCATCAAAAACCAAGTGTTTTTTTAGTTGATTCGCAAGATATACTTGTTACACATATGTATATATACATACCGATGCAGGCAAGAACGTTTCCAGTCAAAATACATACACTCATACATTGCTTATTATCTATTTAAAAGCGACGCTCTACACATGTGTGAGATATGTTGAGCTCATAAAAGGTCCTGAGTTTTTTTGGTACCCTGCGCCTGATCGCACCAGGTCACAATGCAGAAGTATGCGCCTGTGTACCGTTTCTTGATGGCAAAGTCTTTGTCCAAGATGAAACGGTTCAAGGGTAGGGTATGGTGAAGTGATTTTTTCTTCTGCCTTTGGCCGAGCAATGAATCAACCCTTTGAAGAATCTTTGCAATAACATACTGGATGACTGGGTGGCAAGCAACCCTTGGACAAGTCAAAAGGGACACATCTATTTTGTGGGTTTCTTGCATTTGAACCCCTTGTAGCTCTTGACTTGTTGCTCAGTTGAGGCAACAAAGGGGTCCCAGGACAATCGGACCTTCCCACAGAATTTTGAATATTCGATCAGATTTGATTCAGTCGAATTCTCGCTCTTGCTCTCGCTCACGCCCTCTCTCTCTCTCTCTTTTCCTTCAATGCTTCAATCCCTCAATTTCCCATTAGCAAGTTTAGGATAGTTTAGGTATTTTACAAGCTTTTGCGCGTATGAGTATATATGGATATATTTGTAATATCCTAGAAACCCTCGTGACCAGCATCCCTTCAAGGAAATGCGGACGACTTGGCCAAGGGAAAGGATGCCGTGGTGGAAGTCATGAAGAAGTACAAGGCCCGGGGGAAGTTTTCCAAGTGTTCTGGGAGGCTTCCCTGTCCAGAGGGAAAAAAAATAGCACCAAAACATGGGGATAATTTAACAAGAAAACTCTTGGATCTTAGTCTTGTATGTTTATTCAACATGGGACCCTGGATGACCTTGTTTTTTGTTAAATGCCGTCCTCCATAATTAACACCTTTCTTTTTCCACTTGATAAAATGGTGAAACAGTGCTGGCCAAGCACTGGGATGATCCAGGGAATCTGAGTGGCTGGCCATTGGAAATTCATTCCTTCATGAGAATATCAACTACAAACATCTACAAACTATAAACATGGATAGAGTTATGCTATTCTCCATCCCCTTTGGCTATCAGATGGTTTAAGCAAAGACAGCATGTTGAATTATGTCGATCACTTTTGTGGGCCTGCAGACAAGGTGGCTAACAACGTCTAACCATTTCCCATTCTTTCTTGGGTCATCCAACCGCAAGCATCACCGCAAGCGCGCAACGGCCCCTTGCGGCACGTCAGGATGTGGGAGTTTCGGACCGTACCATGGTATGGAGACTTGGACATGGATAGATTAGTACTAGCCTTGGGTAAGCAAACGTGGCTGGCCGGGAAATCCTCGCACCTCGTGGAGGTCTTAAATTGTCATATATAATGAGAAAATCGTGTAATGATTAAAGAGGGATTTTCATTGCAATGTTTGATTACCGGGGTAGCTAACCCTTTGCCACGCATGGGCGCGAGTCACTAATCGGCAAGCATCATTGCATCGTCTCTGAGATTGGTCATGAAATGAGTAAAGGAGTAATGGCTCAAATTTATGTCCCTTGATTTTGCAATCATCAATTTTACAGTGAAAATGTGCCATGTGCAAGCCATGGCCAAATAACCAGCACGTTTGGGATGGATTGAACTCTATTGAAGACATCAAGCAGGATATGGATGGATATGGATGGATATGGGGCATATTGCACCACACAGTGGAATGCTGCCGTGTGTCCTTCAATGTGGCTGACCAATGCCAACTGGATATTTGTATAATCATCATGTGGTGCCTAGACATGTGTGCAATAATTTTCCCATACCCTCTGGTAAACTAACATAACTATGGGAAAACACCATTTTTAATGGGAAAATCCACTATTTCTATGGCCATTTTCAATAGCTACATTTAATTACCAGAGGGTAACATCCCTAGTTTGCGTAAAACAGGGTTTTACTTCATCCCAAGTGGCTTGGAAATGGGGTGGTCTCCCAGGATCTTGGTGAGAGATGAATTGATCAGCTGCTTCTCCCTTCCCTGTAGCCAGAAGTGATTATAAGCTCGTGAGAAGCACCATGTTCCATCCTGCTTTTTAAACAGGAAAAGCGTCAAATCCATATTTCATCATGTTTCATACGAGCTGCTGCCCCAGTGAAAAAGAGCAAAGTCGGTTTTGTTTTCTAACATTATAACTAGGCCTTTACAGTAGATATAGCTATAGTATGCTATAGTTAATGGATGTTAATGGCGTTTATAAACCAACTTATGACTGGGGGGGGCCCACCTAGGTTTCCCCTTTGGTCTCTAGGAACACGGACCTCATCGAGACCTTGGAGCTGGAGAATCTCATCAACCAAGCGGCCCAGGAAATGTATGCTGCAGAGGCGAGGAAGGAGTCGCGCAACTCGGCCCCAATCGAGGGATTGGTGGATGAGCTGGCATGATCAATCCACGTTCCAACTGAAGTTATGATAGCTGGAATATGTACATGTATTGTAAATATAAAGGATATACATGGATATACCCAATTCTCCAGCAAAGTAGCTTCAGTGGATATCTACTCAAGCTATGGAGGATGGGAGTTGGGACTCACTGGTGAACGGTGGATCAAACTGATCAAAGTGTGGGAGTTTTCTGTTCCTTTTTCAACGTGGGAAATGGCCGAATCTACATGGATTTGCTGCACTGAAATGGAACAATCCACTTGGGGAGCGACCTCTTGGGCTGACCTCACTGGTCTTCACTCTTGTTCAGCTAGGTTGAATGGTTAGAAAGTGGGTCGCGGTGCTTGTCATAATTCGCGGTGCTTGTCATAATTCGCGGTGCTTGTCATAATTCGGTACAGCTCAATTTTGCATCAATCACTGCTCCGACTAGAGAACAAATCCCATCCTTTATAAGCATGCTATGTTGAGTGAATGCGCCGCCGCACTTGCATGGGCGAGGGCGCAAGAACCGAACAGAACAGAACAGAAACAGCCCCTAAATGGTCCCAAATATGTGTAATTCCCCTATATACAAAGCCTTTGTTTCTTGGGGGTGTTTAATGTGAACGGGGGAAGGGCTTATAAATTATAAATACCGTTTGGTAAACTAACATAGCTATGGACTATGGAAAATAGCCCATTTACAATAGATGATTTCATATGATTCACCTGTCAACAAAATGGTGGTTTTCCATAGTTACAAATGCGATTCTGCATCTACTCTCCCACCCGGATGGACCACGGTCAGTACCCCGACGCATCAGCTTGGTTTTACTGATTTGAAACCACACTTGGTGCTGTAAGTTTGAGGAAGTTCATAAAGAAACTTGCAAAGGACTCGCACATTGCGTTATATAGTTATATAATATATTATAAATAGTGTTTGACATATATACCTGTAATGTTGATTAATGTTGATTGATGTTAAATGAAATAGTTCCCGAACCCCCCCGTGTTGCACAGATGCTGTGCCAGTGTATAGCGGCTCGTCAAGGAGCAAATTTGGAGCCATTTTGATCCTGTTTCTATTCTGGTTTGTTCACTCATGCTTACGTTTCGGAATAAAACTATACATCAAAATCAACATGTGTGTGATGGTCAAAAGTCGGATTATATAATTCACCATGCATACCTGTTCTATCACATACATACCATGTTCTGCCCATGGCACATGTTATAATGCACCAAAACAAGTCAGGTCAGAACCATGATCCATGGGACGGCCCAGGTGGTGCACATGCGCACGAAAACTTCCCCGAGCGTCACTTGGGCATTGGAGGCTTGTGATGGGCCTCATTGACGCATACAGTTTCCTTGGGTTGACACTGTGAACCAATGCTGGTAGTACGATGATCATGTGGTAAACTCCGAAATTGTCCGTACCCCATTTGATGCTCAATGTCACCAGTTGGGGCATTAAACAAAACTCCCCCCCACAAAAGAGGGGTGTTTGCCACACAGGCATAGACAAATTTGATTTTGGGACAAGTACATGATGAACTAGAAACTAGTCATGAACAAAACAAGATCAAGTGAGGTGAAGAGAACGGATACCATAAGTGAACAATAGCTTTTGAAGATATGTTTTAGCTGCTGGATTTCAATGGATATGGTCAGTTTGTGCCCATTGGTGGGGCCTCATGTTCGGTTTCAAGAATTCCTAAACTCCTATCCAGGGCTAGAGCGGTTTGGGTGCCTTCGGGCCCCTGACAGACCTGAGAATAAAGTTGCCAGGAAAGGGGTAAATTCGTGAAATCCACCCTTATTTTAAACAAGGTGGAACAAGATTCTTGTGTGCCGCGCATTTCCTCAAATTTTGCCAATGTTTTTCTTGGGACCCAGGTGACGATGAGAACTGGATGAAGCACACGCTGTCTTGGCTGGACAAGCCCTATGTGGAGGATGCCAAGGTGTCTCATAGAAAATGGTAGAAACCTTACCATACTCTCCAACATACAAAATGCTATGGAAATGATCAACAAATGGCAGATGCTCATGGATTTTCCATATCTATGTGGGTTTTCTGGATGGTATATTGCATATTAATATAACTATGTATATATATATATATAGGAAAAATTATGGAAGACAACTCAATGATCATCTCCAAACTGCAGCGGTCTTCACAACAGCCTGCAGCTTGGATGTCTACGACTGTCCATGGATTGGTCGAATGGAAAACCTATGGGAAACCCTGGTTTGAACCATAACCCTTAAAACAAAAGTCTGAGAAACTGCTTGGTTGGTCAATGGCAGTGAACATCCTTAGATGTCAGGGCTAAGGTTGCAAGTCTGATTGCTTAAAACTGAAGGGATAACATTGGTCCAATTCACCAAGCGCATTCAGCTGTCAGGTGGTGCAATTCTGGCCACAAGTGGTCATGAGTAGTTCACTAGGTCAAAGAAGATCCATTGCCCTTCGGGACACAAATATAGCTATTGAACATCACCATTTGTAGATGATTTCCCTTTAAAGAATGGTGATGTTCCATAGTTTTGTTAGTTTACCAAAGGGTAAACAATTAAACACACTGGAGTTGCAAAGCCCATTTTCCGTGGCCATGGCAGGTGGTGCTCAAATACAGGAGGGTCATTGATCAGCCCCTCGACAAGGCCCAGGGCTGTCTCCGTTTCCTTTTTCTTCTTGGAAATGAACTAAGGGGCTATAACTCACTCATTCGGTGCGCAAAGGTCTGGAAGAGTCTGGAACTTTGGACCATGACTTTTCCTTCATTTTTTTTTGGGGGATGCCTCTTTGACACTCGCAGGCTGTCCAACTCTCATATGCTTGTCCTGTTCAAAAAGTCACGAAATCCAGCAGTCACAAATGTGCCGGTGGCACCAGCAATCCCATGCAAATTCGTTCATGTTTGGCCACCACGTGAATGTGACTTCAAGTATGACATCAATGTTCCTCAAAAAACATGTTTGTGCAATCTTGATCAATCTGTGCGTACTGACAGGCTCACAGCAAGTATCCAGGTAGTTGAATTTATCATATGGCGAATGGCGGTTCCAGATTGCCACAGTGAACATCCTACTTCCAGGAATTGTCCATTCAGCACTAAGAGTGTGCAGGTAGGTATATGATATAAGTATATTTACATACTACTTAATTATGTTTATATATGCACGTGCGTGTGTGTATGTGCGTAAAGGCATGCATGCTTTTGTATTTTCAGATATTTACAGTAAGTGATAACATGTGATCAAGCATCGACAAAAATAGGGATACGCACGTACAACACATGTATGTATACACTCGTGATCATATGTAATTTGTAAATGTGTTTGTATGCGCGGTACATTTGCACGCGCACGTATATATAGTGTGTTGGAATACTTGTATCAGCCACTATTGGGCCATTATCAGCCTATTTGTGTATATATATATATATATATACATATCTGTGTGCGTGTGTTTTTGTGTGGTACATGCATTGTCCACTCAAGTCCCAGTTCTGTGGGACTGGGTCCAAAATTGGGAAAAAACGCACTGTCCTCTTAATAATTCTGAACAGAGTCCCCTAGATTAGATGGTACATAATTTAGGGGAACCATCCCACAGCGGCCTTCTTTCTAGTTTCGTTTTTAAAATATAGATATGACTCTCTCTCTCTCTCTCTCGCTCTCTCATTTCTATATATATATATATTATACTCTACAGGTATGCACCAATCAGTGTTCAGGGATCATCCCAGGTGCTAGGCTTTGAACATCACCATGAGTTCACTTCTGGAGGAGATGCATCACGTGCCTCCTGCCAAGCGTGTGTACTGAGCGGGCTACGTCAGCCCGGTGCTGGATGTGACTGAGGACTCTGAGTCGCCTCGAAATCGCGACATTTGGAAGCCCCAAAAATTGGGGTTGGAATGGTTGGAGGATAAAGTCCTATTGAACACGTACAACATTACCATGACGACTTATTTGGGCAATCTATGTACTTCTCCATGAGCTAACTAGGTGTGCAGCTGTGCACCCACATGAAGATTGGTCTTGTCTTATTGAAGGAGTTCTCGCGTGAATGAGTCCTGGCACAGCTAGTTTCATGCTGCTGTTGGCGACAGAGTACGTGCTTTCCTGCTCACCCACCAAAAGTCTGTCTCGCTGCTAGTTGCAGAAAGTGGTGGGTTGGCAGCCAAGCACCTTGGTTTTTACAATGAAAACAATCTCAAAATAATCAAATATTGTGTAGATTTCGCTGACTACCGAAATTCCAAGTTGAAATTCGATAGTGAAACATAACAATTATGCCGATATGTTCTTGGTAGCGAAAAAATATCATCCCATCTTCACCATGACTTGCTTGACATTTATCAAGCCCGCAGTGGCAGGGTTTGCGCCAGCGCGCTGTAGTGCCATACATGTCCGAGAGCCCGTGGGCTTCCAAGACGACACCCCAGGACTTGAAGATGAGTGGGGAGCATTCACATAGGGTCAGTATCAAATGACGAGTGCAACTTTGGCTACCAGTTGCATGAGATCTGGATAAAGTGGTCTAATACTATCTAATACAATTCTAATACTAATACTTTAGGTCCTGCCCCCAACACTAACAGTGTTAAACTGCCTCCCCCTTATGAACCATAATAGTAATACTATCAAAAATTCAAACCAACATTTAGAGACAGAGCTCCGCGGGGAGTGTTGGACGTCAACATTTTTGAGCCGTCGGCTTGACCTGGCACCGCGCTCTGGTGCACAGAAATGCTTTGGTACAGAAACAGTGCTACGCTGCTGTACTGATCTTCATGAGGGATGAGTCCAATCTTTTGGACAAATTCCCGGTTCTTAGATGGGTAGGGTAGTGCTATAGGGTAGTACTCGAGTCTTGTTGTTTGAAGAAAATGGAGATATATGTGCCTATAGGCCCTCCAAGTGTCCATCAAAAAGTTGTGTTTTACATCCTGAATCTGGTATTTGAACTTATTATAACCCATTATTATATGTACTTAGAGGATCTTGGAGTACATATACACCTATATATATATATATATATCTACACATTGCACATATATGTATATATACATACAGTTTATATATATATATATATATTTATATGTGCGCCAACCAGCTAGAAAAAAAAGCAGCATATCTAAGATTGACCATGGTATTTTTGTTGCGCGGCCTGGATGACGTTCTCGAGGTACAACGCCGCGCTTGCTGCGTGCAAGTCAGCAGCGCGATGGGAGCCACTGGGCGATAGAGTCACCTGCAACCACAGCTCCGAAAAAGTAGAAACACGTTGCGTTGCTCCGATAAAAATCAAGTTTTGAGAATCTTTAAGGATTTCCACTTTTCCAGACGGGTTGCTAAATGTTGGATATGTGTAAATTGATATTCAGTACAGAGAAAACCCGCAATGTGTAGCATATTCAAACAACCATCAGCAAAAGCAAAAGCATATTTTCCAATCTCTACCGGGGACTCACTCAGGGATGCCCCATAAGGATGGTGATTTCACTGCCAACCCGGTGGGATGCTGATTTTCTGCCTTGGCAATATACTGGGTCCCATCGCTTGGAGAATCAGCATCGTAGATAGGGGTCCGGGAAAAAAATCCAAAGATCATCATCATCATCATCTGGGGCCCCTGGCTGAGAAACTTGTACCTCAGCCCAAAATTAAGCCATGTAGCATTAGGTGTATGTTATACAAAAACAATGACCAGTTGGAAATACCTAGAAATCATGGAAATTGCAGGTGTGTCACTGCTGTGGTGTTTATCTATTTATCACTACCCATCCCCTGATATGTCAAATCCCCCCCGATATGGTCACCAAAATGCCACTACATGGGGGTATTCAGCCTTGCTTGGCCGTTGCCACTCGTTGTCGAAGAGGATCAAGGGGGCAAAATGCGGGATGTCTCTCCAGGTAAAACATGGTAAACTATGTAAAGTTCGTCCCAGTTGGCGAACAGTACAGTTGACCCTGCTTATCAAGGTTCAAGCCAGGCAATCTCAAGCTCCTACAACCTTCATCTACAAATCCAGACCTATCTCACCAGCCATTGAACTTCCTTCGACACTGCTGACCCCTGTTGGAAAGTTTTCAGGGGCGTAGCTTCGTAACGTTTCAGTAGCAGGTGGGCGCGGTTCTCTCTGAGAATCCGGACTCAGTGGGGTTGGATCCCACCATAACTTACCAAAGGTTTCGCACCGACAATCTGCAGGCAAGAGACAGTTGCAAGCATGGACTCAGCAGACAGCGCACACCTGTTTTGGGTGGTAGAAAGAGAATGTTTCAAAACTCAAATGTTGCCGGAAAAACCTGTTCAAAAGACAGCTGGGTAAGAGGGCCAAGACTTAGATTGTTCATGTTGCCACGACCTGCTGTATGCATCGGCTCCTGACCGAACCCTGCCATGGCGCCCTGTATGGCATCATGATGGGGCCACTTGACAGGACCAACTGTTGGATGCGACCTCTCAGAATGATCCATGATTTTTTTTTGAGGTTTCAGCTGGTTCCAGGTTGAGTTTCTGCAATCCCGTCCTTGATTGTTTGAAGGGCGTTCTTCCTTCCTGGGGCAAGTGACAGGTCAAAACTTGCATTCGTTGGCCAATGTTCTTGGACGGTTGGGAAACTGCAACTAGCCAACGATTCATGGAATCCAACGCACCAGCATTCGGGATTCCACTTGGATGTCACTAGTTAAATCGGAAGAGTACCTGATCAAGAGTTGATGAGAGTCCAACTGACACTTGTATGATGTTGTATATGCCATGGTCAGGTTGGATTACATACCCTTGTCAGGGGATGGTCAGGGGGGATGATTTGTACACTAATATATATATATATATATGTAATCATAATATATATGTTTAATATTATATGTATATATATATATATGTACATATATATATATATATGTGTGTGTGTGTGTGTGTTTTTGCATACCCATGAGAACAAATCTGTAATGATGGTCGGGTGACCATAACTCATGACCATTGCGCATCTTGAATTCCAAATGTTTTTCAGACTAGTGAACAAGAAGTGATTCAACCTCCCGCCACTTGGCCATGGTCTCATGTATGATCATGGGTGCTCACATCATTGTTTGTTCCATCCAATTTGGCTGCTGTTTTTATCCCTCATGTCCACTTTGGGCTGTAGTCACACACGCACTGCCACACGCACGTACTAAGCCGCCATTAAACCGATATGTTCCTCACATGAGTAGGAAGTTGTTCCCTCAAAGCTACTGCATGCCCCCCAAATTTAACACCGTCACTGACTATTACAATCCACCCGGCAATAAATCCGATTGACTTTTGGAATATATTTAAACAACTCCAAAACCTTTGGATGGGGGTTCATCCAAGCACACTTTGGACAACCCCAACACACTGATGGACAACAACTGAAACAGTATGGAGCGATATGGAGCGTATCAAAGAATGGAAATCTACGTAGAAATTTCCTATGGGGATTCGGGGGGTCCCCAAGCCACCATGGGTCTCAAGACTAAAATGGTCATCCATTACTTGGATGATTTGGGGATCGCCGCATGAACATGAAACTTCAAAATTTAATAGACTCTGCCAAATGGATCCAAATGGGGGCTTGGAAGGTAAGATCAAGAATCTATTAGAAATCTCCCGTCGAGCATCCTCATGTACATCCTGAGCCCAGGTGCCATGCAACCCTTTGAGGTGGACCGAGGACGCCCCGGGCACCAAGCTTTGTCCAATTGGTTTGAGGAAAAATCTACTGGACACCATGGCTGTTCCCATGACATCGACATAAATCATCATAAATCTACAGGGTTCCTGAAAATGTTCCGTTTAAACCAATCCATTGAGGTATTGAATGTTCTGACTCTTTTTGACCGGTGATCATTTGCCCTTTGGTAATTTCACATAGCCATGGAAAATAACCATTCTTGTTGGATAAATCTGCGAACTAGACTAAATGGTCCATTTTCCATGGCTATGTGAACTTGCCAGACGGTGAGTCTAAAGTGACTGGGCATTTGTGGTGACTCAGAGGGTTCTAGCGGTACGGTATAACCTACCTGTTATCCCACCACAATGCTAGTGGACGGCGCTTTCTTTTGGAGGCCCTTGGCCATCAAAATGATGTGGGGATCAGTGAGGGTATAACAGAAGGCCGACCAAATCTCCTACATGATGGTGTGCGTAAAGATATAACCGTATAACCTAAGGCAACTTCGATACTTCATTGCACACCGTTATTGCCCATTTACTCACTTCATGGATTGATCATAATGTGAAACCTGGTTCATCCCCCTTTGCGGGTTGATTTTTAATGAATTTGAAAGGTACCATGTTGTGATAGTATTTCCTCATATTCCTCATCACTTTACGCGGTACGTCCAACAACTGTAACAGGAGCAGGAGTTCTTTGAATGCAGCAGTGGCATTGAGACCATATTTCCATTCTATATAATATCTATATATATATATGTATTACATTCTTATGTATAAATATATGCATATATAGATTATAATTCCCCTTGACCCCAGCATCCGATTGTTTCAAATAGGCCCGTCCAAGAAGCATGATATTATTTCCTCAAGTATACATGGAACCCCCTTGATGCATACCTTGGAAACTTGAGCAATGTTCACAACCCCTGTTGCCTGATGAAATGACAGAGGGCTTGGAACACTGCTCACTTGGAACTCTCAAGTAAAGGGATGATGCAAATTTTTACAGGAGCCCCTTGAGATTTAGTGGAAAATAATGAAAACAACATGATTTCCGTGGATGATTTTCCCAACGAATATTGGTAAACTCGGAAGACATACCTCCTTGCTTCATGTTAGTATATATATATATATATACAGTATATTATATATATATATATGCACAGTATATTATATACATATATATATTTGTTTAAATATATATATATATACATTATATATATATAATTTATTAACACTATATAATTATAAAACTGTTAGTAAGGATTCACAAAAGCTTCGGTTGATTTTCCCTCCAGCCATGCCCATGGTGATCCAGGATCGGAGACCAGATCTTTGAGGCCGAAACAGGTCAACCGAGGACGGACGGGGGTTCCGGCGGCAGCTTTGTAGGGGTGAACTATGGTGAACTTGGATGTTTTATGGTATCAATGGATTGGTTAATGGGAAAATTTTAACCGGAAACCCATGGGATTTTCCCATGAAATATGGAGGTTTCCGGTTTCAATTTTCCCTTAAACCAATCCAGTGAGGATATGGATGAATCTGGTATTTTTCGATCTTGCTTGATTGATTTGATGGTTTGTTTCGCTTTGAAATGTGTCTAAGAGTCTAAGGTTAGGCGTATTTACTCTAATCCTGCTTGCGTTGCAGGGCACTACTAGATACTACTAGCTCAATTTATGTTTCCCCAAATTTCACCACACATTATGAATTCGTTTTTTGTTTTTATCGTCAGGAATGAGATCCGGCCTCCCAGGATATGTTCTCTCCCTGCTGGCCCTCGTGCTGGGTCTGGGCATTGCTGCAGTGCACCTCTGCAATATCCAGTGGTGAATGGAGGGGCTACGAATTTCTCGAAGTTTCCCAAGCCCATTAATTTCTTGATAGTATATGTGGTGAACTGCAAATCCCAATCCAAAAGACATTAATCTCTGACAGTCATGATAGTTGTTTATTGTTTAATGTCTTTTTGGACTGTGCAGCTTGCAATGTTGAGTTCGAGCTGTGCAAGCTTTGCAAGCTTCAACATTTCCAGTGCAGAACATGCCGAAAACAATCACAGGTCCTAGGAAAAAACATCTATATTAGGTGCGCACATGTTTTGAAGTTCGCATTTGCGCCATGGCATTCAGACCTGTTTTATCTAATTTTCAGGCTCACATGAATTACCATGAATTTGCCGAAGACATGTCTTGTTTTTCACCAGCCATTTGGCGAATCTATTTGGGATAATATGTCCGAATTTCCTTACTATTAACTCTTATTATCTCAGCCCAATGGGGTAGCAGATCGGGATAGAGATATTCTCATTTCTTATCGCCCAAGCCAATGAGTGTGTCATAAAATATCATAAAATGAGGAGGCCGAAATTGAATGGTTGATCGATCATTACTGTTCCTATCAGACCAGTCTTTCGAAGATATCCCCCTTCTTTTGGACAAACTCTTGGGCCCTTTCGTCTGTTTCGCCAACAGGGTTGGGCTGTTGCTCGCCTTTTCCGATTCTACGGCCGATCCAACCACTACGGTGCGGGAATTCCAGAGGGCGGAGGGCGCTGGGCGGACCCTGGAAGTAGATGGCTCAAAATGCTTAACCGTCCTGGATATGTTAAATATGTTAAAGATGTCAAAACCTGAAGTTAAAAAGTGACCAAATTAGTGTAGAGTCCAATTTTGTATAATTTTGCAACAATGGCATGTGCTTGATATTGTACATACCCATAATAGTTTTAATTACATTGTGGTGATGGCTCAACTTTTTGGATCTCAGCATGAGTCCTGGGTCATTGTGGGTCCACCCTTTTTTGCGGCTTGGATCAGCATTGGTTTGGTTGCAAGACTTGGGGGTCAAGGTGGTGCCCTAAAAAAAAGCCGAAGGTTCATCAAGTTTAGGGATCTCTTTTCCAGTTCTATGGGTAAAACCATGTCAAGACCCCAATTTTACTGGTAAAAATTCTACCAATTTTTGATGGTCAGTCAATCCCCCAAGAAACCTCCCCCAGGCAGCCCATGTGTTTTTGATTTCCAGGTGCACCGCGCACGTGAGATCTTAGTAGCGGAGATGAAGGGACAACGTCCTGTGCTCGAGTCCACCTATACCTTCTCCCAAACCATGCGCCTCGTTCATCCTGGATTTAACATGATTTCAAAGCCAAACATGGGGGGTCAACATGAAGAAAGCGTTACACATCGGGATTTGACATGATTTGACCCACCAACATTTGGGATTTGATATGATGCACTGGGAATTTACATGTTGGACCTCATAAGTGCAGGTTTTTACGCAAAGATATCGCTGGGTCCTGCAAACCTTCTGTGTAAGGTAAACGGTTAGCATGCTGTCAGCAAGCCCAGTGATGTCACAAAGTGGGAAAATCTTTTGGAATTCCCTCCAATAAACTATGGAAAATCAAGACTTTTTAGATAATTTCCCAGGAAAAGAATGTTTTTTTCCATATCTATGTAAGCTTTAAGTTTACTGGAAGGTAATAGCGAGATGGTGGTGAGATATGTGATCTCTGATGTTGATTCAGGTGATCACTTCCTGATACTTGAATCATTTCCCCGGTTGTGGCAGTACCTATGGTTCACCCCAAATTTAAAGTAGGTTAGAACCCTAGTTATACTTGGGCTAAGTAGGTTTAGTTCACATACAATTGGGGTTATTATAACCCACTTACTAGCTGGGATGAGCCACCAAGTAGTGGATTGAGTGGATTTATCCAACATTACATTGAATGATTTACCAGGATGCAACCTCAATCAACAGTCCCAGACATTGTGTTTGGATTAGAATTTTGAAATGTTTTTTTGATTCCAATAGTTTGATCGAAAACAGGAGGGGGGTTGCGTTTGGAATCTACGCCGCGCATTCGTGCAAGTAAGCTGTTGATATTCTGTTCGTGGGCCCTGGGTACAAATCTTTCATTGCAGCATATCATATTGCATCCATTATTAAAAACCATTTTTAAGACAACATATCAGATTATCAGATCACCAGGATAGACAGCTTGCATGCGTCAGTTGGATACGCTACGCCCCGGCATTGCTGGTCCCAAGGATTGAAACCAGCCAGCAGATCTATCACTCGCTGAAAGATCCTGTGTCTCGACCTGATGAAGTGTCTTAGACACCCCCATTCTATGGTCCCAATTACGATAATTATATGAAAGCTCCATACTATTCACCATGATTTCTTTTCTGGGGGGTGTTTAATAATGGGGGAAGGGATTAATAAGACTATACTTGTATTAACCTGACTAAGCGGTTGGAAAATCACAGTATACATGGATGTAATTTGCAGCTAGTTGGTTGAACATGGTTGACCTATCGTTTGATGTTCCATCCAGCGAATTAGATCATGATGCCGACAGCTAAGCTGCTTGAAGTGCGAAAAGTTCTTCTTCCTCAGATTCTTCAGCTCAGCTCCAATGGTATCCTGCAACAAATCCACATTTGGAAGAGGGTGTTCGTGTAGAATCTGGCTATGTTTTTTCATGTTGGAGTTTATCATGTTTTATTTACATGAATTCATTTATGATCATATATGGGCGGATTCTTTGGGTATCGAGCCTGAGTGCCAAGAAAAAAGGGTGTTGAAAAATGTGTTTTCAAGTCTGTTCTCCTCTCTATCCCCAATCTGGTGTGGCAAACTCAAACCGAAGCCCCAATCGGGTTTGGCTTTTGCCAAGTCCAAGATGGTTACCCTCCAGCAATCAAACATGGCAATTGAACATCCGGCCATGCATGCATGATTTTCCGAGCTAGAAACTTCCATTTTATAGGGAGATTGTCCCATATTTTCCCATGATTTTCCCATTCAAACCCTTCATTAATAGATTATTTTCCCAGATTTTCCCGTGATTTTCCCATGTAAACCCTCCATTTTTGCATTGCCAGTCAAGAGGCCCCCGCGGATCATGTGCTGCTGTTGCTTGGCGATGGCACGGAATACGAGCTGGCCACCCACTCGGAGCTGGTGCCCGGGCAGCAGCTGTGTGGTAGGAAAATCATGGAAAAATCATGGGAACATCCTTGGAAAGTATGGGAAAATCATCTATAAATGAAGGGTTTAAATGGGAAAATCGTGGAAAATCATAAGAATCATTGGAACATCATGGAAAATCCCCTATAATATCCTATAATTCATGGAGGTTTCCAGCTGGGAAAATCATGATGGAATAAGTTTGGTGTGATTTGTTGTGGATAATACCTAGTTGCCTAGCCTCTTTCTATTTATTCTGAACAATAATGATGATGTAATCAAGCAGCGATGGTTGAGACTCAGGAGTTTTTGCACGTGCGGAGAAGCTGCGACCAGGATCATCTATATGCAGATTCTTGGTCGCAACGCGTCAAAAGGTTCGAGATCATCATGGATTATCGGAATCCCAGAATGTGTTTTTTATTTGTTTTTCCCGGTTGTTGATTTTACGGGTTGAGAATTCTTCCACATTTTAACATGGGAAACTGATGGAACATGAAATCTCACAATGGAAATAGATGAGCGAGTTTCCGATGCCATGTTTTTTGGAGCCCTAACAATCCAATCCCCTCCCCCTTCTGTTTCAGCATTGGATCTATTCATTTAATGATAAGGGGGACGGGCTTAGCAGGTGGAAAGATCCAATGTTTGTCAGTCAATTGCTCATTTTTATGTCCGTACGGCACGGAGTCAAAAGCCCCATTTTTGGTAGTGAGTCAAATCATGTCAAATCCCTATTTCTGCTAGTCAAATTCCAATTTCTGTTAGTCAAAGTTTCATTTCTTATAGTCAAATCCTGATTTTCTATTGGTGAGGCACCAAGTGTTTTGAGTGAATCTCAATTTGTGCTGCCATGGTCAATTCTTTCTGATTACACAGGTTACGTTTCCTAAGAACCATTGACATGACCATTTCTGTTTGGTCAAATTAGATCAAATTAATGTATGTATATATAATAGATAGATAGATAGATAGATAGATAGATAGATAGATAGATAGATAGATAGATAGATAGATAAATAGATAGATAGATAGATAGATGGATAGATAGATAGATAGATAAGATTAGATTAGATTAGATTAGATTAGATTAGATTAGATTAGGATAGATAGATAGAAATATAGATTAGATTAGATTAGATAGATAGATAAGATTAGATAGATAGATAGATAGATAGATAGATAGATAGATTAGATTAGATTAGATTAGATTAGATTAGATTAGATTAGATTAGATTAGATTAGGATAGATAGATAAATAGATAGATAGATAGATAAGATTAGATAGATAGATAGATAGCTAGATAGATAGATAGATAGATAGATAGATAGATAGATAAGTAAGATTAGATAGATAGATAGATAGATAGATAGATTAGATTAGATTAGATTAGATTAGATTAGATTGGATTGGATTAGATTAGATTAGATTAGGATAGATAGATAGATAGATAGATGGATAGATAGATAGATAGACATGTTTTTCTGTTAGTTTCCTAGTTTCAACTACCGATGTTCTGGTCGTGAGAGCTTCGTCTCTTCCCTGGCAGCCTGATCGACCGAGGACTTCCTCCGGAGCTTCGAGCAACGGATGCTTCAGGCGAAGATTCAACTGCGCGTCCTTCGGCACCGAGATGGGTGCAGCCTAGCAATGGGCCAGGCGGCCAGGGCCCAAAGGATAGCTAAGTTGGTGAACAAGAACCCCATGAATACTAGAGTTATCAGATGTTATAAGTATATATAAGGTTTTACAAGTTAAGTATGATAAACATGCATAAATCATGAGTAAGAAACCAACTGAGCTATCGTTTGGGGGCCCCAGATTGTATAAAACATTGCCCATTATTAAATGAGTTATACTACTAGTAGGGCATTGCCCCTACTTGCCCTACTTGGAACATCTTGGAACTGGGTCATTTTCCATAGTTATAGCATATGATTTTACAGGGGGGCAAAGCTTGGTTAGCATTATTGGTGCTGCATCCCAGGCATCGGAAGTGAGTAGTAAACATGTTGCACTTATATTCTGGATTTGTCATGTTTTTTCTCAGGTATATCTGAAATCTTCTCACTGATGTTTGCTTTTTTTTCCGGTGGGATATGATGCGCATTGCCCCCCCTGCTTAGCTATGTTGGTCTCTTGGTAGGGCAGCCCCAGGTTTCTGGTAGATATGATTATGTGATCATAGTTTGATGGGTGCGAAAAAGGGTTTATCCATGGGGGGTGCATTTGTAGGTTACCCTGCCCACCGCTGCCAACTATCATGGCGACCCTGCCATGAGTTGGGGGTTGGAAGACTAGCTGGGTGGACATTTGAAGTGGAGCTTGCACTGGAACCATGGAAGGATATACCACCATTTCATACGTATTAACGAGGTTTTCCAAACTGTGGGAAGGAATGGAGTTCCCAATTTTGGAGACAAAATTGATCGGGGGCGGGCGTTTTTGTTTTTTTTTCAATTTTCAGAACCAGCGACAAGGGGACATTTGCTGCACTTAGCTTTGCCAATTGATTAGCATGGCATAGCATGGCATTTAATCAACAAGCACGAGCATATTCAACTACAACACCTCCTTTTTACCCGCCCCGAATAGCCATTTGCAGATCCTTTGCCTTGCACGTGGAATTGTGCATGGACATGATTGCCATCTGTGTTGTTTATTGGAAGATAAGATATGGTAGTGTTGGGGCAGAGTTGTCGCTGTACGAAGAGAAGGCCCCCTGGTTGCGAATCATAGCCAACTTCGTGACTCCGTCCTATGGCTTTTTTGGGGACCCCAATGATGGAACCCAATGTGGATAGATTTTTCATACACCTCCCATACTTTAACGTGGGTTAATACCCCATAAAATCATATATCCATTTAGGTATTTATATATATATATATATACACATAATTATACATAGGCACAGCGACGCCACAGTGACGTCCCCGGAATGATGGTGAGCAAGGGGTTTTCCTATCCCCCAATGGGCCGAACCGTTCCCATTGGTCAATCTTCATATATAGTTTATCCGTGAATCCAGATCCATTCTAAATCCGTGGTCAAGCGACTTACTGGCAAAAAAGGTAGGGTGCTTGATGGGACTGGTCTGGGAAACTTGCAGTCTTATGGGGCCGATGGATGCAGCCGAGGTCATGGATGCGCTTCACTATCAAAGTCCCAGGCGCCCTGAGTATCACACTATCTATCCTGTGGAGAATTAGGGTTTCTTAATACACCCGTGTTTATCAGATGGGCTGTTCTATATAGGATAATCATATGAAAAAAAAGTTCGAGTTGCAAGGTTTGATCAGGATATTTCAAGTTCCAGGTCTGTGAAATGGGTAAACAAATTCATCAAAACCATCTTTAGGGGTGTGGAAGATCTAGATTCTGGGCCAAAAAAATCCTGGATACATCACATCCCTAATTCTTTGAAATCCACCAGAAACGCCGGTGCCATTGTGAGAGTTGCAGCTGCTTTTTGATGGCTAAAGCGTGTAAAATCCACATTGGGTTGATGAATGCACTCTAAGTCTTTTGTAATTTGTCGCCCAACGTTTGAAGGTGAATGTTTTCGAGGGGAAAGCTCCTTCTATTTGATGCAGGCTCTATCTTCTGACAATCAACTCCAATTTTGTGATAACTTCAGTGTGTGACAATTACGCTGTCAATATTTGATGGTTTGATTTCAACATGTTGACCAATTTTGTGACGATTGCACACTTTTGTTGAGCCACTCGATGGTTATAGAAACCTTATGTTTGATGCATAGTTGTAAGCTTCATGTTATTTGGATGATTGTATTTTGTCGCTTTGACTACCAATGTAAAGTTAAACATCGTCAAACCATCTAAACTGCCTATTTGTGCTGGTGAAACGCCGTGTGTGATACTTGACTTAAATCATTTTTTCTGACTGGTGGTTCTGCATGCTTCCTTGGATTCCTGAAGCCCCAATGTTTGGATGGCTACTTGTATACTGTATTCGTCATGTCTATCATTCATGAAACAATATTTCCAGGGTTAAATCGTCAGTGCTGTTTGTTGATTAGACACCCCGTGTCAGTTGGTTGGAAGGGAAACCATTTTGTGGAAGCCGCCATTTTTGGTGGTTCCGAAGTTTTGATTCCAAGATTGTTTGTACGTGTTCCTTCAGGACAGTTCATTGATTTTACCCTTCGGTAAACTTGTATAGACATGGAAAGCCCAGCACATGTGTAGGTCGCTTTATCAGGGAAAGCAATGGTTTTCAGAGACCTACACTGCACTACTGTACTTATGAAATGGTAGATGGATGCGTTAGTGTATATATTACTTGATGTATGATTATTTTTCTATATCACTATGTGCCCATTGACCAGCAAATCATATTAATGTTATTGAATGTTATTGATATACCCCATTGTTTAACATATTTAGGGATTTGTTTTGCTATCAAACAACCCAGTTAAATTTTAGTGGGATTCACCATGTTTTGCCCTTTGATTATTTACCATACCTATAGACACTTGCGCATTTATAGGTGGCAAAATGATAATTTTCTTCATAACAGTGGAGGTTTTCCACTTCGCGAACCGTTAAATAACCCGAGGGCCACCCCGTGAAAACCGCACTTGTTACCGATGGCCCGGACGGCCGTTCCTGGATCGAGGCTTCAGCGCAGCTGCAGCCCGGAGGGCCTCGTGAAGCGAGGTCTCTTCTCGCTGCGAGAAGGCAAGGGAAGCACCTTGGCCGCCTTGGCCAATGGAAAACAATTATTTGTACATGAGGCCCGTATCAACGAGGAATGGGGATATGACCTCTAAGCTAATTAGGATGTTTGGTGAATATATCTCACAAGTTAGATGGTGTCATGAACCAATTTATACTGTGGGGCCCTTCCTGGAAGGGAAGAGTAACAGTGCAGTTACTGGAGGGCATATACCATCCTCCCAACTAACATAGACCCGCCAAAGATTGGCTTGGAAGACTGCTTTCCTCCAAACATTGGCTCTTCTCAGGGTTTGCGTTAATTTGTTAAGAGGTATGAAGGGGTAAATGGTAAACCTGATGATTCGTAGAATTATCGGGGATGAAGATACCATTGGGGGACAATTGAATGATACCAATAAACAGAATTATGGTAAGGATGATGAAACAAGATATATGAGTCGGGGTATGTTTGGGAAATGCTAGCCCCAACCATTCTATTAGTCGATTGCATTGAAGTATAATTGGGTAGTGATTTTGAGGATCACAGGAAGTTTATAACCCTGGAGGTGGCAATCCCAAGGAAATTCTGTGAGACATGATTTGTAGATTTGTAGATGCTGGATCATATGTATATGTATATAATATATATATATATATAATACATATGTCTATATATAATTAGAATAATATATATGTCTATATATATATAATGTCTACGGTAAATACAATATAATGTATTTATCTATGTGTCTATCTATCCATCTGTCAATCTATCTATTTATCGATCTATCCATCTGTCTGTCTCAGTTTGCATCAATTGACTTCAGGGTCACGTTTGAACTCAATAGACTATTATGGTAGGGCCTGATGGGGGTATGTGTAGGAGATACCACCCCTAACCATGCAATGGAGGTCTGTAGAATATATAGAATATCAGGCATGATGTTTATTGTACGATATGCTAGCTATTGAAGTATATTTGGGTAGTTTGGCTGCATTGCGTCCACCTTGATTACTCGCCGACATCACCGTAAATGACCTTCATCATGAAGGCTCAGTGGGCATGGCTCCAAAATGGGCTTCAGTGAAGTGAATTGTGCGAATTTGCCCCGGCTATGCTAAAGTCATTGGTCGAACCCTCCAGAATGGACCCTGATCAGGCGACATTTTGTGGTTTGTTCTCACCGTCAATGTATTACAATGCGCACATTGCAGTTCGTCCTGAAGGAATGAACATGTAATCCCATATTGTTTTAGAGGATTCAACATGTGCTGTTCTACCCTGAGGTTTGCCACGCTTAACTCATGTTCACAGCGAATGTGTTTGGAGGGTGGGCTCAGCCACGCTCAGCCGATGCTTAGACATTGCAACAGCTCCGCCGCTGAGGACTGCTGTTACATTGTGGCATGTTTGCCGGCAACAAGGACTTGTTTCGGGAGGCGGGAAGTCGCGACCTCTGGGCTTCCAGGCTATGCTGGTGTACAATGATGTACATGTGTTTTTTGGACCCGGGTGGCTAATGTCGATAGGATACATTTACCATATCATGGATACATTTACCTTTTGCAGATGTTTCTGGATACTTCAGGCGTAACTTCTTGAACAGAAAGATTGGTGATCGATTCAGAGCATTAATTGTTCCAACGACTCCAACTTCAATGCCGCGGCTGGGAGCCCACTGCAATCTGGAAACAGAAGATCCTTGGTTTCTGTATATCTATCATTAGGTGATTTACCCACGATCATCCTCGACTACTTGAGTGCACATTGGAAATTTGGAATCTTTGGAAGGGCCTTTTTGCATTTTTTGCATGGATTGCAGCGGAAATGGCTCAGGTGGTTGGAAATATTTCTCAGACTCTGGAGCTTCGAGTGGCTGATGCCGTCAGAGATCCTCACTGGCTGGGAGCGCAAGCGAAGTTTAAATTGTCGTCTCTTGGATCAGCGGGATGACCGTTTTGTTTTTGTTTGTCCCCATTCTGGCAAAGCAAATGTCGTTTTTTATATGTTTTTTTTATCATCAACGGGCCGCGCGTATGTAGAAAGTGTATTTGGGATATATACAGAACACATGTATGGAAAATGGTGATCACTAACAGGTGAAAGCAATGGAAAGCATGTGCATTGATCATAATTTATCTATGTGTTGTTCTTCCTATCCAACTACTATGCTTGGTATATCAAATTTCTTGTTGGGAGCTTGGGGGGATATGGGTATACAACCCATCGATAGTGGCCCATGGGGGTTTCTTTAGTTGGAGCTACACCAACTGAAGAATCATATGGGTTTCGAGAGTGATTTTCCCTGTTGGAAATGACCCTAGGTTTCAGGGATATTTGGCCTTGAACGTCAAAACACCCTGAAAGTGGGCTCAGATCCGAACATGAACTTCCACATTTTTTGATAGTTCCATGTCAGTTTTCAGTGTGAATTTTGGAGCGTCCCAGGAAGAAGACGGAGTGGAGCATCAGGGACGTGATGATATTTGACCTGTACAGCTATGAGTTACTCAGCTGCAATATTCAATAATATTGACCATCAGTCTCATTTACTTTCAGCCTCTTCATCACCTTCATCATCATCATCATCATCATCATCATCATCATCATCATCATCATCATCATCATCATCATCATCATCATGTTCATCATCATGTTCATCATCATCATCATCATCATCATCATCATCATGTTCATCATCATCATCATCATCATGTTCATCATCATGTTCATCATCATCATCATCATCATCATCATCATCATCATCATCATCATCATCATCATCATCATCATCATCATCATTTATCATTCATCATTCATCATTCATCATTCATCATTCATCATTCATCATTCAT
>BGPT01000182.1:86569-100518 GCA_003297045.1 Symbiodinium sp. clade C Y103 | reverse complement strand
TCATCATCATCATCATCATCATCATCATCATCATCATCATCATCATTTATCATTCATCATTCATCATTCATCATTCATCATTCATCATTCATCATTCATCATTCATCATTATCATCATCATCATCATCATCATCATCATCATCATCATCGTCATCGTCATCGTCATCGTCATCATCATCAACATTGTCATCGTCATCGTCATCGTCATCGTCATCATCATCATCATCATCATCATCATCATCATCATCATCATCATNCATCGTCATCGTCATCATCATCAACATTGTCATCGTCATCGTCATCGTCATCGTCATCATCATCATCATCATCATCATCATCATCATCATCATCATCATCATGAGCTTCCTTTGCTGTTTGTTTCTTTATTTGTCATACTATATTCGTTCATCATTAACATCACCACCAAACTCCTGCATGACCAGCAGGTTTCAAGTGAGCTTCAAACGGCGCATTTTGGGCTTCAACAGCGCCTTGGACATCAGCGTTTTGGCGGTTTTGGTCATCCGCATCCCGGAAACATATTTCTACATAGATGTTGAAAATCCATGGGTTTCCTGAAAAAGGACATGATCTATCACATGGTGTATATAACTTCTAAGTTGACTCAAACTGGTGTCAACGGGGCTATAAGTGCTAAGCAGCTGAACATGTTGATGGAAGGATGTTTCAGATTGGCACTAAAGAACTTGGTGAATGTTCGGTTCAAACAGTGGGGAGTCAAAAGTGGATTCTAAGCCACAAAGCATCATGGATTTGAAGTAAAAAAGGTTCCAATCCTAAAGACATGGAGTTCAACCACACAACACATGTGCTTCATAACCGAAAGGTGGGCACTTTGCGAAAGGTTGATACAGGCATAGGTTGATAGATTTCAGGCATGCAGCGATCTAGACATGCAACCATACAACCATGCGGGCAGACATAGAAACACACGTGCATGTTTTGTGTAAGCTGTAAGCCTTCAACGTCTCACCTCATGTGGGACTGCCATTTGGGATGATCCGTCCATCACACGCCCCAACTCAGTGCACACCGCAACGAATGCTTGGGACATCAATGACTACATCTTCTTGCCCTTGTACAATGCAGCGACCTGGCATTGCTGGGTAAACCTTGGTTGGGTAGTTTCATAATTGGTTTATGATATTTTATGTACATGCCTATATATGAATATATATATATATATATCTTATATTGTATATATACTCGCCGGCAAAACATGCAGGGTATCGATGATTTTCTATGTCTCGGGCGGATCGGACTTCTCTATGTTCCAGTCGTTTGGTCGGAATGGATAGCGTTTTCACTTGTTGTTTGAGGCTGCTTAAACACAGTGATGCTCCTATGGCTGGCAATGTTGGTTGGGGATGGTTGGGGGGTAAACCAAATTGCAAGTCAATTAAACGACTCAGCCCATTTGAGTATATTGCTTTGTGTCTCGCATTCACTTGTTGCCGCATGTTGGAGTTGAGAATGCAAACACCTCACCTTTGCAGCCTGGTAATTAGCATATTTAGCTCGTAGCTTGTTTATGGTCTCGCAAAAAATTGACCCCTGGGGCCCATGGGGAATTATGAAAATCAGCAGTCGGGTTGATCCCCATGTGTATGGTGCGTATAGTATCTATGCGTATAGCCTACTTGCATCTACTTGCACCATTTCTGGTTGGTGATATCACATCCCCCCGTTTTATTGCTCTGGAATATCTTTTCCTCGCATCATCCAACATACACATCATTACACATCCCATTTTTGTTGGTTGGAATTGTTGTCTTGGCCAGTCAAACTTCGCACTATTTTATTGGGTTAACCTGTAGCTCGCTGTTGTTTGTTGAATCGAAGTCCCCCCCAAGTTTGGTTTGCATTTCTTTGGCTACGTATTCATTCAATTCAGGACAAATGTTGGGATTCCACCCAAGCGCTGCCAGTTTTAGGTTTAAATTGAACATATGTTGAATTGATGCACGCCCATTTGGTTTTCCTTAGGGAAAAGATAGTACTTTCATGTACTTTCCAAACCCCGATAGTTTGTACAAGTGGTTTTCCATGTCATGCCCTCCATAATTTCATAGCTATCCATAGCTCTTCAAATGCACCATGTATATGCAAATCCATGGGTCGAGTCTGTTCCCACTGTTTTGAACATCTCCTCATCCACCCGTTGCATCGGCGGAACGTCGCGCCTCGAGGTCTTGTTGCAGTCCTTGTTGTCAGGTGCCTGTCCAAAGGGAAAGGACTTTTCTGCAGCTCGGCACTCGAATGGTCGATGTTAGTCGCCCCGAATGGAGCCTTGCAAAGGCTTGGCTGATGTTCAAAAACGTGGGCCAAAAACATCCAAAAGCATCCAAAAACTGTTTAAGTCATTTTAAATACCTGAGATGATGACCTGCTGCTGCTGTAGAAAAATCCACTCGCAACAGGATGGTCCGCGCCATTGATGACCAAAATCCGTGTTGTCAAGGAGGGCTGAAATCTGGACCCAATCCCTTTCTTGTCTGGTTTCAATTTGCATAGATCTTAAAGCGCAATGGACCGCAGATTTTGGTCCAGGGTTGTTTGTAGTAAACCATCATATTTTTGTGTAGCCATTCCAATCAATGCACATGTGTGATCATTTGTGTCTGTATGTTTGTGTTGGTTCACCGGTCTCTGTTTTGATCCACACGCATCCATCAACATGTGCAATCCCTTGCCCAAAAACTGCAATATCAGTTTAATATCAATCTCCAATTGAACAACTGGTGAAAGATGTAAAAAATGTCTTGGGTCTGTTGTGTTGTCGTATGTGTTTTTGTTTTTTGTTTCCTTCTTTGTCGGGGCCCATTTGAGTGGGAATTTCTGGCCAGTGCTAGTGGCTTTATATGGCTTTATCCTGTGGGAAACCCCGTTAGAAAATAAACATAAAAGATCTAAAAAAACGCGCGGACGTCCCGGCATAAGCCAACCATGGATCACATGCTTACAGAATTTATATGACTATGTACGGATTTTCTATCAATTTGAATTTTGCTGTATTGTATGCATATATTCATATGCATATATATATATATATTTATATATACATATACATGCAGCATGCATATATATATACATATATATATATATATATGTTTATATATGTGCTTATTTGCAATATTGTCTAACAAGCTGCTAGTTGTATAATATGCATACATATATATATATATATATATGTATAGCATTCTTTCCAAGGATTCCTCTTAGAACTTTCTTAAGTCATTAAAGAGCGCTCAACTGCTCTAGAACCAGCAGTGTCTCGAGGACGCAGACTTGCCATTGCACCAGCTTCTGGGCTGCAGGGAGGGATGACCACATTGACAAACCTCTAGCTACACGAATATGATTTGTAGTACGCAGATGTACTTATATAATCACCACCCCTTCCGTGCCCCAAAAAGGGGGGGACGTTATCCAAATGTAACGGGCTATTTCTCATACCCTTCCCCCCCCTCAAATTTAAATGTATTTATGGTTTGTGGAACGTCACCCTAAGTCCAAAAAACGGCTACGGACGGATTACATTTTGGTTGCGGAAAGGGCGGGGAGGTACTGTCCGTAGATTCCTTGTGTCGCCCCCCCCCCCACTTTCCCAGGGTGGGGAGAGGGGGGGGGGGAAGGTCATAATTGCAACCATATACCTCAAACGTACCCCAAACTTATTTCAATTGTACCTCAAATGGACCTCAAGTGTACCTCTACGTATGTTTACGTTCAAGATATAGTTGAAATCTACCTAAAATCAATTACATCCGTACCTGAAGCCAGAAACAGGAGTTTATTATATATTTTACTGTCTTGTTTGAGCACCTTCTGCAAGGATTTATGGGCCTCAGGTATACGATGGCTACATGCGTTTATTGTATCTTTTACTGTCTTGTTTGAGGACTTTCTGCAAGGATTTATCGACCTCAGGTGTATGATGGCCAATTACATGAGTTTATTATATCTTTTACTGTCTAGTTTGGGCACCTTCTGCAAGGACTTATGGACCTCAGGTATATGTTTTTATGACCTTCCACATATCTATTGTATACATTTTTTGAGATTCAAAGATATTCCCAAAATTTGCAAGAGATTCTGACCTCTATACTACATGTTGAAATGATCAAGAAATGTAGAATATATGAAGGTTTACAAGCACATAGGGGTCCTGCAAACTTTCTGTTTACATTTTTGGTTTTATGCAATTCTGCAGCTATTTGAAGACCTTTATGCCATCATTTTACATTTTTGTTTGCATTTTTTACATTTTTTGACCGTTTTTTTGAAACATATAATCTTACATTTAAAGGTCCCCTCCAAAAAACCCAGGGTACCTTTAAATGCCGGACTTACATTTCAAACGTCAAAGTTTTAATTGAAATCTTACATTTAGAACGTCCCCCCCCAAAAAAAATGACGTTATTCATACCCCTTACATTTGGATAACGTACCCCCCTGCTAAACAGGTGGTGATGTTATATATATATATATACACAAATGTGTATATATATATATAAGTATATTTAAATATATTTAGATATATGTAAATATGCATATGTAAATATGTATATATATATACTGTTTATATGTAAATATACATGCACATATATATATATATATAGATATATTCATATATATACACATGAAAACACTATGATTATGTGTAGTTAAGACAATGGCCTTTGTCCAGCTGTGACGGGTGCCCGGCCTTTCCGCTTTTCCGAAGGCCCACTGTTCTCTTGATGCTCCACTGCCTTCACGATGAACATTACTTTACCTCCAATTTGACGGACACAGTCGTGTTTGGGCTCAATGCTGCGCAAAGAACTCGTGGCTCGCTCGAACTTGAGTCCCCTTCGCAGTAAGTCTATTCGTTTAGCCGAGATAGGCCCATCCCCACTTTCCCTGGGATCACTTGGTCATGTGAACATGAAAATACATGAGCCGGACGGAGAGGTTCCTGGGAAAGCCCACTATCAGAGCTTTCGAAACCATTTCTGGGCAGTGTATTCGGGAGAATGAATGTCAATTGCCGTTTTTGTAAGGGGTGGAAAGAAACCAGTTGTCCATGCACATTCCCAATGCAAGTCACTGAGCACTTTTATGCACTTGTGTATTCTAGGAACAGGGCTGGCCAAACATATCCCAGCATCCGATGCCACAAAAGATCTTCAATCCCCCATGACCGTGCACTCAGCTTTGAAAACTCGACTTCATGTGGGTCTCATTTAAATAAGCTTTATCAATGTGTGATTATCATCAGAGGGATGGGATTGTGTACATACAGCTACTTAATGCTAGCCCGGTGGTTCTGGAATCCCAGGAGGGCCCTTTCTGAAAGCAGTACCTAAGAGTCATTCCCCTTGTTTTAAACCAGCGAAGCACAGGACACGTGTACCAAGCTTTGAATGATTACATTTAAAGGGGCATACAAAAGTATATACAAATATACACGGTAATAAAGTGGTTGTGATTCAACATGTTGACAAACACATCAGCAATGGCTCCAAATAACCAATGTCAATGGAGGACCTAACAATGCCAAGGTGTATTGGCCCAAGCATCCAGTGGAATCGCAAGCAACAAGGCACAGCCGGGTAGAGTAGAGTGCTGAAAAGTAGTCAGCAACTTCATGATTTTAACATGTTTTAACTGTTTCTTGCTTTCTGATCCTAATTCTAATTGGTGATGATGATGACGACGATGACGATGACGATGACGATGACGATGACGATGACGAGGATGGTGACAACCAACAACTGTTGTAGGAAAGATGAACGTAAGCATACTGTGCACCATGCAGATTCATGTGGCAGCATTTTCTGCAAATTTCCAGCTCGCAGGATTGCTGTTGCGCGAGTTTTTGTTCAGAGACTGTTGCGTTAGAGGGAGCAGCTTGACTTTGGCCTTGGAATGTACCAGAATGCGACTGTGTTTACTTGTGCTTTTGGATCCTTGCGCCCCACCCCACCATGGCCAGACCAAGTCTTTTGAAAGTTGATTGTTCAGTAGGTTTTCCATGTTTTTTTTTGAACGGGTTTTCCCTTGCTGGCTGGTTTCATGTTTTTCTTCATCCTGCTGGCACGAGGAGGAGGAGAACAAAATTGACTATATATTATAAATATAGAGAAACATGTGGGTGCTGTTGCAGCAGACGAGGCGTCCATTCTCCATGAAACATCCATTCGGATCGATGTCGAGTCTCAAGTATACTCAATAACATCAATAACACATACTGTAATAAGCAAAATTTCGGGAATAGTTATATTCCCTCCTTGGAAAAGCCCCAAAGTCGCCGTCGGCACGTCTGCGAAGCCGCAGGTTTGTTTCGGTTGCAACGTGAACGGGGTCTACAAGGCGATGAAACCTGGGAGAGCCCTGCCTTGTAGAGACGAGTGGTCCCTGGTGGTGGCCCCTTGATAGCTAAATTTGTTGATAACCCCAATATGCTAACATAACCATGATTTATATGGATTTATGAGAACTAACCATGCTGTATCTCTAATCAAAGGCGTTTAAATCAACCAAATTACACCTGGGGGCATGAACTTTCTCGAAGACCTTGGAGCATCCCAAGACTGAGCAGAGATAGTTGGAGATGATCTTGCCACCACAGCGGATAGATTTCCCAAAATGACAAGGTTTATGGGAAATTTGACGGTAATGCCATAGGAGGGGTGTCCTATTTCCAGACAAACCTGTCGGAGATTATATGAGATCATATGAGATCATATGAGGGAGGCTCATGTGATCAATACTTATCAGCTTAGGATCTCCATATCGCATTCCTAATTAGTTGTATCGAGGGCATGACTGTATGACTGCGCCTGGAATGAAGCAAGAGATTCCTGAAAGTTTCAATGTCCACCACAATTCGGCTTGTATCTCCATCATTGCCCTCTGGTATTCAAAGAGGGCAAAGACAGATCGCCCAGTCCGCAGATGAACTACGCTATGAAATTACCATTGTACAGAAACATACAGAAACATAGTCCACAACCAGAGAGTAAATTTCTGCCGATGTTGCGGTATGTTCCATAAGTCCCGATTGCTGTTGCTTACATCCCCGTTTGTGTTGGTTACATGCTAATGTTGCGCGGATAGATCCCAACGTTGTTAAAAGTATCATGATTGATCGTTCATTGGATAATCCCATCATATCCCATTTGTGTTGGTTGCACTCCCATGTTGATTGGAAATCTGTAATTTCACGGCTTGAGATCCAGCTGTTAGCTGGTGACATACACATGTTCGCTGCTCAAATTCCACTTGTCGTTCTTCTCAAAGTTCACGATATTCAGATTATTTGAACCAAGAACCAGGTGAAATTCAATTTGTGACAGTTGAAAAATTGGAAATATGTCTCCCCGAAGAATGTGGCAATTCTTGACCTCAGTATGGATTTATGGAATGTGTATGTGTATACCTAGGCATGTTAGAATTTAAGCCAACAAAGAAAAACATGGGACGTGTTGATATGCCAATGGATATACTATATATACTAAAGAATCTAAATATATATAGTTTTTTGTTAAAAAGATGCCACACATGTTTGATCAACATATTTGGATAGCTATGGTTAACACCTACCCTCTGGTTATTTAACATAGCCATGGAAAATGGCTCATGTTGGATGATTTTCCCAGCTATAAACCTCCATTTAGTTCGGGGATTTTCTATGGCTATGTTAGTCATAACCGGAGGGTACCCTCTGGTAAACTAACATGACTATGGAGAATCACCATTGTTAACTATAAATGGTCATTTTTTAAATGGGAAATCCCATATTTTCACTGATCTTTGTTGCCTTCCGAAGTTCTCCAAAACGCCCACGGGGCAGGTCCCGGGGCCGGAGCGTCAGCACATCATGGATGCCTTCCAAGTGGCGGAGTGCAGCTCGAATCATTTCGAAGTTGCCACCAAGATACATAGCAGCGCCCGAAAAATGATAGAAACGGAAATGACTAGTGATGATCTCAAGATTATGGTAATATGGTTGTATATACTAGTGATGGAATTTGATGTTTTATTTATATAGTAGGATCATTGTATTGATTGCGATTACCCAACAAATAATAGCAAAGTACGTACCATATACTACTGCAAACAAAGAAACACAATATCCTGTTCGTAATTTACATTGAATTTGTCTTGCATGTTTTAGAACATTTATTCCATTGGACTATATTTTCTAAAACACGCAAGACGAATTCGATGTAAATTATGGTCCATTGGAATTATAGCAATGTAGTATTTCCAAAATTTCTATGTAGTACTATTTACAGTACTGTAACACTATATATTTAACACTATTGCGGGATTTGACTTTCCTATCGTTTGAATTGTTTCCATTGGGAAATGTGTACTGTACACAATATGTTCATATATACGTGTCATTCTACACACAAATATGTATATATATATATCAGTTATATATATATATGTGTATATATATATATTTACATATATATATTCATACATATATGTTTACACACACATGTTTCACATTTGTATACAATATATATATATATATTATATTATGTGTTTTTTACAGTTGGTACATATATACAAATGTCTTGGGATAGCAGACCTTTTCGTTCATGAAAGACTACCACATGTTGATACTGTTATTTAATTCAACTCAACCAGTTAAAACCTGACGGTTTGATTTGTATTGCATTGCGTTTGCCACATGATCAGACATTTTCAATGTTTTTTTCCAAGAGAGAACCCTTGACCTCCTCAGATTTGCCCCCACCTGAGCCTCAGCGCCTGTTGCGGTCTTGCAGTAATCAGTTGATGTGAGAGGGGTGCCAGGTGCCATTTGCTCAGGTTTAAGTGACGTGTATATAACGTTGCGATGCCCCCAAGTCATTTGCAAACTGTTTTTTTGTTCTTGTTGGGGTACTAGATATGGTACTACGCTGTCATTTGTTGGGGTAATCTGATCATACTCAGCACAGTACAGTAATCCTACTAGAATGAGTCCATCATTAGCAACTTTTGATTCTTTTTCAGCAAACTCATGCATTCGTACTTGGCAAGGGATTTCTAGTGTTTCATGGTGAACACTCTTGCATTTTTGGGGATTTGTCCAAAAACCACCAGCCGTAGCCGGTGTTTGAACACCCTGCAGTTGCCCTAAGTCATTTTCCCCAGGCTTCTTCCGCTCCTTGTTCACCGGAGACTTTCCGCCGGACCATTGCTGAAAGGGCCAGCGGCGAAGACCAGATCCGGGCGTGAAAAGGTGCCCAGCTTCGTGACCATGGGCGTTGGACCAGGGCTGCCTGCAGAAGTTTTGGCAAATTCAGGGTGTGTGCCCATGCCAATTTTGGGTACTCTCTGAAAAACGATGGATTTTTTTGATGAATCACCCCACATTTCCATGAGTTGCCTCTAGAGTGAATCGTGGTTTGGCTGCGCCAGCTTTCTTTACAAAAGGAAACAAAAGGGTACGCATTCCCGAGTTTGCTATATTTTGGTTGGTTGCCAGGCGCCCCATTGGAAGTAAACTCACCAACTTGTGTTGCCAAAAAGTGTCCCGCCAATCTAAGGGCAGCCCTGGCACTGTGGAAAAACATGGCAGACAGGCGGGATGTGTGACCGACTGCTTCTTGTCCGTCCATTTTTGGAGTGATCCAATTGCCTCATTTTTACTTGGTGTTTTTTTCCTCCAGGTGAGGTATATAAACAAACTTAAACTACCAAACTGTACACAAACATATATATATATATATACAGTGTATATATATATATATATTATATTATATATTATATATATATATATGCAGTATACATATATATATATATATATTATATATATATATATGCAGTATACATATATATATATATATGCAGTATACATATATATATATATATGCAGTATACATATATATATATATATATACATATCCAATATATCTCATATGTTTGACACATGCACACACACACGCACACGTGCGTGTGTGTGTGTGTGTGTGTGTGAGAAATGGATGTTTATGACTGGGTTACATACATACATTGTGAACCAGTACATGATAAATTGGTCGTTACTTGGGAGTCACATCCAGGTGCCTACATGTTATTAGTGGATCATTTGTTGGGGGGATTTGGTGGCACAAACATCCATGGAATTTTGGCAAGAAAAGAGAGAGCAAATTGAGAGCAACTGATTTAGGTTCCAAGCTTGAGATTTCCTCGGATGAGTCTCTGCTAGCTAGAGCATCTTAGAACCCATACTGGCATGTTCCAAGGTTCCAGCAAATGGATGCAAATGACTAACAGCTGGATTTTGTTCAATGCGTTTCTAAAATATGACGATTGCATTTCGTTCTACAAGCCATCTGCTGGCCTTAGTTGTACCATGTTGTAAGAAAATTGCTATGCCTCAGTTGAATCGCCTGAATGGATGTGAAACCATGCAAAAAGTTTGGAACCAAACCTCCCTAGGAGAACAACATAATTAATTAGATTCATGGATTAGGTCCTAGGTCTACAAATTGCCTAGGGCCTAACGAATTTGTCCAAACATGGGGCATACCCAGATTCTCTACTGTTTGACCTGGCATCCTCTCCATTTTGTTTGAAAGCCACTTAAATCTGGGGCATCCGCCAGTTTCAGACCGATGTCAGGTACAATGCCGTGGCATGCAGCGCTGCGATCAGCGCTTTAGCCAGAGGCGCATGTTGATTGGATTTGTTGACTTGCGCAACCTGGTGAACCCCAGAGGCTTTGGAGATGACCCTACTTTCGCAATCTTTATCCAAAGCCAGGCAGTTTTCAATCGTTGCCTCATGAACATAGATCTATTAAATTCTATATGCAAACTAGATTTGATATAGCTTCCTAGAATTGGATGAGCGTAAGACCTACTTGAAACATCTTCAACCGATTGAAACCCTGGCGAAAACTGTGTTGTCAACCGGCAGTTTTTGCCCAATTGGATACCTGAGATGAGTCCTCGGGTGAAAACCACCCCCCGGGAGGTTTGCAATGGCAAAGGTCCCTACAGATGCTGCAGTCACTCCAGGCCCTCGGATGGCAGGGGCGAAGATGTTTGGATGATCGTGGCATATTTTGAGGTCATGTGTTTTTCCTACGGAATTGGAATTACCTTGATCAAAATACCTTATTGGAATTGGAGCACAAATCTTTGAGAGGTGGATAATGCAATCAAACTTCTGGCAAAGAAAAACTATATAAGTCTGCCAGATTTGCGGCTCAGTAAACAGTCCCACATTGAAACTCTATTCCAGAAAGGCATTTTCCGCTTTCCTGCACTCTCATATTAGGCAAATCAGGTAGCTTGCTTGACCGCAAGCTAATCTTGGCTATGTCCAAATCAATGTATGTATACTTCCTTTCTTGGGCCATGGTTCAGTAAGCCATAGTAACGAGCCAACTTGGCTATTGATGCTATTGTTTGGGCCCCCCTAAACCCCACCTCCCCATTGGGCAGTTGACTTTTCCAGTGGTTCTCGTTGCAAAGAGGACCTCCGGATGGCACCGGACCTTGTCGCAATCAGCGCAGCGGTGTCGGGCCTGGAACGTTTGGGGCGGTGGAAGGCGGGAAATGAAGGGATGTGGGGCATATGATCTTTTGAGGAGGAAAACAATTATGATATGTAGTTATATATATATATATACATACAGTAAATCATATACATAAAATCTTAATTCCAACAGATTCTAACACATTCTGCATTCTATCTTTTATAAATAAATATGCACATATACATTATATAAATATATACATATTATATTGTTGGAAGGGCTAATTCCTGAAATGAATAGAACCTAAAGAGTTGTATCTCAGGCTTTGGGATGAACATGGGCCCATCATTGGTTTCATTGGTGTTAGAGAAAACGGTTGAAACAAAATGCTGCTAAACATGTCATTCTTCAAACAAGATGGTTGGTTAACTGTACTGGGAGTGCCATTTCTATCCGTTTTTTTGTTGGGGGGGGGGGGGCAACCTCCTTGAATTTGTTTGTTAATTCCGGTTCAGCATTTTGGGCAGTCGTATGACAAATTGAAGTCGTGTCAGAACCCACGGATACGCCAACCATGTCCACCAACCATGTCCACCTTCCTTTGCCGCGCTTCATGGTTGTTTTATTTGTGGTTATGTCATACGGATATGTCCAAACATAGGGTGTACCTCAAAAAACTATTCGAATAGGGAAGATGATGATTATTGATAAACCAGTGATTTACGGGTACCCTATTTTCAGACTGACAAACTCATGTAGTTTCTTGGACACCTAAGGTGACCCAGACCCATTTGTCAGCAAAATCACGCAGGCCGCCCTGCACGTGTTGCAGCATTGCAGGGCTATTCGTCTCCTCCCCGATGTGGTGCTGTGCCCCTGGGCGGTTGTATATGCCATACCAGACTCAGATTTGCCAAAGAGATTGACGGGTCCTTGGTTGATTCACCCATGGTTCTACTCCTACTGTATAGCTGATCTATGTGCAGAAATGCATTCTCTCTGTCATGTGCAAGTTGTTGCTCCTATCTGTCTATATGGCGTGTATGTGTCAGGTATTGAATACCGTGGGCATAGATTTTGTTTCAATAGCCGGGTCTACTCTCAGTAGTTTGCTGCGACAAGTCCAAATTTCTCAGATGTTGTTGGAGGTCAAACCGAAATCAATTCTAAAATTAGGCGCTCTTGGTTTCATGAGGTCTCCGGCGTGGGCTGCCCATGTATCAAGTAGTCAGCCAGCCTCAGCCCCGTGAGGGCCCCCCTTGTACAGTTTGCTCCTGGCAGTGGCCAGTGTGGGACCCTTGTTGAAAAGCCATGGCAGACGGTACCATGTCAGCGAAGTTCATGAAGAGTGCCTTTGTAGGTGACTTGGATGAACACTGACCTTGGTGGGGAGTTGCAGAGGAAAACCTTATAAGTTATATTATATAATCCCAAGGCTCGATTGCCAAAAGTGAACACCACCAAGAAGGAGCCAAGGATTGGAACATCCGTAGGAAATGATGAGCTCATTGGCCATGGTACTTGTACCTTCAAAATCACTTGGTAGGTGCAGCTGGGATCTGAGAAGCTGGAAATCCCATCTTCGTCAAGCGAGATGGTCATGAGTTCACGAAGCTCTTGGGGTTGCCTCACTGAGATATCGGTCTATGATGAAATATGAATTTGATTGCATTTAAGTAGAATAGTCCCATATATAGACTAGTGGGAACCCTTTTGTTCGAGACTCAATAGTTTCATTTACCCTCTGGTTATTTAACATAGCCATGGAAAATCCACCATTTATAGATGATTTTCCCTCTAAAACCTCTATTTGTAGGGGATTTTCCATGGCTATGTTAAATAACCAGAGGGTAATTTCTATGCCTAGTGTCCATTGTCTTCTCCCTTAAGCCAGGATGGACCTTCACAGCCGGGGTGTACTACCCCCCGGACTTCGATGCTTCAAAGTTGATGCCGGTGAAGGCTGGGGATGTCGTTGAAAGAAGAGGGCTGCCCTTGAGGTTGATATGCCAAAAAGATTCCATGGATTTTCCTACAGACAAGCAATAAATAATGGGCAAAGTGATGGAACAACATATTTGATTTTTTTTTTCTTGCACACTTTTTCAGACGACGCCATATTTGATCATTTGAGACCCCTGGGCTACTCATAAGCAGGGCTACTCATAGAGCCTTCCCAAAAAAAGAGTCTTAATTCCTGAACTTTTGAAATCATACCTAACATCATTCTGAATCATTCTCAAACATTCAGAAAAATCCTAAAATATTTGAAATCTTACACTGCTGAAAATGTCTCAAAAATTCCAAGAAATGTAAACAACAAATCCGAAAAAAAAGAAACAAGGGGGGGCCTGAGAACCCAAAAGCAAAACGACAGCAAGCAAGTCGGATTATAATGATTGGTTGACCAACTTTTGAACATGGGAGATCATGA
>BGPT01000182.1:61202-81102 GCA_003297045.1 Symbiodinium sp. clade C Y103 | reverse complement strand
ATCCAAGCTCGCTCATCCCCAGCGGCTCCTTCTCACCACCCATTTCCACCTACTCCCTTGCACCCACGCCGTCCGCAGCCGTCCGCGCATCCAAGCTCGCTCATCCCCAGCGGCTCCTTCTCCCTACCTCTTTCCACCCACTCCCTCCTTTTCCTTCCTTTTCCTTCCTTTCCATTCCTTTCCCTTCCTTTCCGTTCCTTTCCCTTCCTTTCCCTTCCTCGCCCTTGCAGCCACACCGTCCGCACACCACCGTTCAAATCAGCTCGCTCCCCACGCGGTTTAATGACTAAACGAGAACCCAAGCATCGAAGATGCTTTTGNCACACCGTCCGCACACCACCGTTCAAATCAGCTCGCTCCCCACGCGGTTTAATGACTAAACGAGAACCCAAGCATCGAAGATGCTTTTGGGAAAAAATCCAACACGTTCCAAAGAATCCAGAAAATTCCGAAAAACGAATTCCAAAACATTCCCAAAAAAAAATCCAGAAAAAAAAATAAACCCACAGCATTCCAAAACAATATGCCCAAAAAATAGGATGAAAAAAAAGTGTTAGAACTTTCGTAAATGATGGGCTACAATCCCAAAATCTCTCTATGCTCAGCAGCTCCGCCAGGCACTGAAGCCTAAAGGGCCGCAGATGATGAACATTCGCATGATGTTCCCCTTCACCATGGTTTGCGACAGCTGCAAGGAGTACAACTACACAGGCTGGAGATGAAAAAAAAAAATGGGGGAAAAGATGATCAACTGCTGGAAAGATGTTGTAAGCAACGATCCCTTTTGTTGGTTCAAACGATGCTGAACAGATCCACCTGGCAACTTCAAGGGTAGGGACCTTTCATCCCCTGATCATCGTTCATGTTTGCCAACCATGTGACTCAATTGTGCAGAATAAGACAACGGTTGGGTCAGTTACGCTCCAACTTATTTGACCGTAGATTTGTGGCAGTGGCTGCAGAGGTACCAAGTTCACGGCCAAAACGGAGCAAATCAAAGGAGAAAGCTACCTGGGTTTGAAGGTGGGGCTCTCTGTGTGGCACTTTCTCAGGGCAAAAATGTTGGAAAAACCATAGGGGAAGTGGAGGAACCATAACAAACCTAGCTGAATCCTTGAATTTTCTAGGAAAATTGACAGTAAACCCGAATTTGTTGGGATTTTTCTAGTGAGGTCAACTATGGGACCTTGACATGGTCACTTCTAATGCAGGGGATGGTCTGAGGGACTATCGATAATTTAGGGCCACTGCAGGAATCTTGCTGAAGAGGGCTTCCAGTGAATGAAAGTGGCATGGTTCCAACATCATTCCAATCTCAACCCGGATGGTTGTGTTCAGATGTTTGCAGTTGGGCCATGGCGGCAGGTGTACCGCTTCTATGGTCGGTGTCGCCATTGCTGGTCAGAGTTTACCTTCAAGACCGAGCCTGGACTCTGTTGACTGGAAAGTTGATGGGCGGATTGGCAACTCCGAGCCCCCAAGATCAGTTGCCACCAGCTTTCTCTAAAGGTTCCATTTGATTTCTGCGGCCTAGGAGTTTGGGGGGGGGGCAGAACGTGAGCTTACTTCAGATGAAAACTCTTGTCAAAAACTTGTTCAGACTCGCCGTACAGTTTGCAAGAGATATTCTTATTGCTGAATAGGAGACGAGCTTGCTCCTTTGTGCCCGGTGACGCGCATGACATTTTAAAAAGAAACATCAAAACCTGTTCAACAGATCCAGCAGCAAGGATCCCAAGAACTCCGACTACACCATGGAGTCTGGTGGCAAGCGCTGCTCGGTCTGCACTTTTGGTGCCAGCGAACCCTCCAGGTGATTCTGATAAAAGCAACCAGCGGTGTATTCAACTTCATCAATCCGAGGTTGACATATTTGACATATTGCTGTGATGTGACACTGTGACGGGATGCTTGTCTTTTTTTGAATCGACCCTGGACATTTCACAAAAACTGCATCGTTTGCCAAGGTACCTACGAGGCCTGGAAAGATGCTGATGCCATGGAGGCGCAGTTGAAGCAGGAGAAGGAGCAGGAAGCCGCCCAGGAGCAGGGAGGGACATCGGACTTTGGTGGCTCAGGATTCAGCACCTTCCCTCCTTCCCGCCTGAAAACAAGGCAATGTTCAATCGTAAGAAGAGGTGTGAGAGAGAGAGAGAGATGAGAGATAGCTGAGAGATAGATGAGAGATAGGTAGGTGTGTGGGTGGAATAGGTAGGTAGGTAGAAAGATAAAGAGACTTTGTTTTGTTGTTTCTCCCTTCCTGGCATTGAACATCCTAGGATTTCAAGATGAAGGATATCCAGACAAATTGGGGGGATTGGGTCCATGGCCATGTTTCATCATGTTTCTATATTTCACATTATTTCACTATATACTGTATTAGTTAGCCAATGAGGGCTGAATGGAGGTTGCCACTTTAGCGGTGTGGTCAACCTGACTGCTAGCGGTCTACTTTTAGGCTTCTATGGACTATGGGTGAGATTTTGATCGATTTGTGGGTGCGACCCACAATTCAATTTAGTAAAATTGTGGTTCCACACTTCTAACCCAAGCCGTGTTTCAAGCCAAAGCAGATTGAATCAGATCAAAACATGATTTCTGGTGGTATCATGTAACCTCACACCAGCTCCCACCGTTCTGATTTCGAGCTGTTTCAACCATAATTTCAGGATCAAATGAAGGCCCTGGAACAGAAGGCTGTGGATGTCCAGTCGGAGATGCAACGCTTGGAGGTGCAACGCGAAGAGAACTGGGAAGGTGGGGCTAAGATCCGGTTCATCCCCTATAAATGGAGTTTTTTTAAAAAGAAAACATAGGAAAATCATTACACGGAACATCATAGGAAAATCGGAAAATATGGGAAGCCCCCGCGCTGATTGCCTTAGGGGCCGTTTTTTTAACAGTCTCAGACGGGACTTGGAAATGTTGCTTTTTGTTTTTCTCAAAAGGACAGAGGGTCGCGGATTTGTTCCCAGGGGTGGAGTTTTCCTGTGTTTTGGACATAGGTTGGGTACCCTATTTTGGAGGTAACATCACCATTCGATGATTGTTGAAGATGCCATTCCGTTGCGGTTGGGCGATTATAATGTGACGTCACGAGCTCGGAATTTTCTGTGTTCCAAGACCCCTTCAGTATCCTTTGGTTTGTCAAAAGGCTAGGACCTAGATTCCTTGACATTCCGAGTCCGGTGAAATAGTCAGCTAAGGCGTGAAATAGACCTTCAGTGGCTGAGTGTCATACCCCAAGCATATTCAGATAATTATATTAAGATTATGAAGCCTGATCCAACCTTCAGTACCCATGTCCTTGTGACCATCATTGAAGGACAATTTTGCAGGAACCAATTTCTTGATCAAGCCAATAACATGGGGCTTCAGGTTTCTGATGTTTCTGTTTTAGCATGATTTGGCAGATTTAGCATCCTATTCCCCCCAACGGGGCAACATTTACTGTGCCATAGGATACCCCCAAGAAACCCAGCTCCGCGGTCCTGAAGAGGACCTTGATGCCATCCGGACCCTGAACAAGAGGCGTGGAAGCGGTCAATGGGTGATATGGGTGGATTTTCTACCATGAATCAAGATGTTTTTGATCTAATACAAAACATTCACCATTTCCAACCACATGACGACCCTTCAGATATGGGGGTTGGAGGACTACTTTCCCCTAAGCATTGGTGATTCAGGGTCTGTGACAGCTGGAGGGATGGGAGTGTGCATATTTGTTTTGAACACTTACCTTCCTTAGGGGTGCTTAAAGATAGCCATGCTTATGTGCGCCCATTGGGCTGCTAAGGCCGGAATTTGGATTTGCAAGGTATGACTTGGCTGCGGCCGTCCCCTTACTTGATGAACTTGTGGTGGAATTTCCGTTTGCTTTTTCATATGCCCCCTCTGTGAAGAGCAGCCATTGGCTTTTTTTTGAAATTGCCCTGATGGTTTGCAGGCTGGATTCAGGAAAACTATCCAAGAATTCACGCAAGAGTAGACTGCAGACTTTAAATCACACTTTGTCTCCAGAAGAGTGGCTCTGCCGGGTGGCTGGTGAGGCTAGGCAATCGGGATCAGAGCATTCAGTCGGCCTTGGATTACTTGTTCCAGCAGGAGCGCGGCTTGAATATTCAGTCGGCCTTGTAGTTTGAAACTGTTTAGACTATGATCGCTTAGACCACTAGATGTTTTTTTCTAGAGGAGTGACACCCCTTGAACAACCAATCGTATACATGGGTACAGCACAGTAGATGATAATCGGTACTGGTATGCCAAACCAATTCTACTATTTGTCCGAAAAGACATTATTGCATGATCTCCTTCACGTAGAATCATCAGCTACTCATGGAATGGATCGAAGCCAGGAGGTTTAAATCGTGGTGTTCCACTTCACTGTTGGCCATATTGGATTGCGAGGACTCTCAACGAAACACGGAGGAGGAAGAGATGTCGCAGGCTGAATTGAAAGAGTTGAAAGGCTTCAAAGAAGAGAAGGACACCCTTTCGGTTGACAGACTGGCAGAATGGTTGGCCGGTATCGGTTGATGATTTGTTTTTATCGGATTTTGAAATTGTCAATTCCACCAGAGATGCTGCATCGATGAAATTGTTCGAACGGTCCCTAGGGTTTAGCTGGTTTTGGGAAGCCACTGAAGTATCTACGACATGCCAAATATGCACAACTTGGTGCAGTATATGTTGACCAGCTGAATGGTTGCGAGAGTGCTGTGACAGCAGCCATAAAGCCATGCAGTGTTGTCGCATATGTACATATATAAATATAATTAATGTAATTTGATATGCTATAATATGTACATGCAAAAATGCACATACATATGCATACCTGTAGCACCAAAACCTGCAGAATTCCACGGGTGCCAAGAAAAACCTCCACATGCAGAGGAAAACCTTGGGTTTTATTATGGTGAAACCTTGGGTTTTAGTTTTGAACCCCTGCTTTACCTGTACTAACCCGTAGTTTCATGTAGTTTCAAGATGGGTAGAAAAGGCCCAAGGTTTTTGCAAGAAACCTCGGGTATTTTTGTACACGATTGAATTTTCGCGGGTTTGGAAGGAAGCGCAAGGTACACATATACAGATACATACACAGATATATATATATATACATATAATTACATATACATACATACATATATATATATACGTAAATACATTTCATATACACATATAGTATTTAGATATACCAATTTTTATACAGATTATATTATCCATTCTGTATTTACTTTCGCTGGAGAAAGGACATCTCGGCCTTAGGACAAGAAGGAGGAGGCCGAGGCAGCAAAGACTGAAGCTTCCAGCAGCTCCAGTCTTTCGGCATTTGTTGGCCACTGCTATGGATGAACTGATGTGGAAATGTGCTTTTTTTTCTCTATAGACCTCGGTGAAAGTTCTGTTTTCATGAAGGGATGAGAGATTCCACTAAAGATATGCACGTTTCCAGACGTTGTTTGAGACCTGGATTCCAAACCTTGTGTTTTAGCCATGTTGAAAGTGGCATTTTCAGCTTGGGCTGGGGCACTGCGAGAAGTGCTTACGGCATGTAGGTGCATATAGTCCGATATATTCTTAGCGGTATGTTTGATGTGTCTCTGTCTATATTAGTTTTACAATTTTAGATGCAAATAGATGCAAATATCAAATATTATATATATATATATTATATATTATATATATTATATATATTATATATATGATATATATATTATATATATATACATATATAAATTATATTACATATATATATATACATATATATATATACATATATAAATTATATTACACATTTATATATATATATATCATATATTATATATACTATATATTATATGTATAAACATGTTTTTAATAAATGATATGTATATATATATATACATATTGTACAAACTAAGTATGATAAAGATTATATATATATATACATATTATATGCATATTTACGAAATATTTATCTTTGAATAAACATATTTTCATATACCAAAATATACACCAATATGCACATAAATATCCATGTAAATGGACATATATATATATATATATACATATATACACGTATATATACATGCCAACAGCTGTTTGACTGTGCACACACACAAACACGCATACAGACATTTGAGGTGCTACGCCTGGTGCAGCCATCCTTTCCGCAGTGCAGGCGGGGCGGCCAAAAATGGGTAGTGGGCCCGGGAAAAATGATGATAATCCACTGGACTTTTGGGTATTTTTGATACAACCTCGTTTGGAGAATTGAGGAGTTTTGGTTGACTAAGGTAACCAGTTGTTCAGTGGCTTCTTGTCCTCAACCATTAATTCAGTTCAACATGGACCGGTTAAACCATCGAATTGTGGGATAATTCCAGGAACCTCTTGCCCGAGGAAGCCCCTTTGGTGATAGTTCAAGAATACCTTATCCTAATATTCGATTCCCCGAATCGAAACCTTGGTTTGGTATTGTATCTATATGTCTATAATTCGAGGACCCATATTGGAGGTATTTGACATGATCGGGGCATAGGGGTTATCAAGATGCGTGTACACTCAATATCAACCGTGCCGTGTTCGCAGCGGGCTGAGTGATGAACCATACTCCTGAAAAAACTATGTTGAATCCATGGTGGTGTCACCACCAAACTTGCTAGTTCAAGCATAGTTTTTGTTTAAATACAAGCACAATGAGAACACACGTGTACCCAACTACCTACCAATTTCTAGCAACCTTTGTTGGTTTAACTCCCCACTCCTTAAAGGGAACACAGTAGCTCAGCAGGGGTTGTTGGAGTCATCCTCCGCGAGGAGCGTGCCAGTGCCGCAGTGGCGAAAGCGAAGCCAAAATTCACGGTGAAGGCCGGTCCAACCCATGGGGAAAGCCATGGGAAAAGGATCTATGCATCAATGGTGGGTACCCTTTGGTAAACTAACTTAAACATGGAAATCACCATCTTTAATAGGTAAATCATCTACAAATGGTCCATTTTCCATAGCTTAATGTTAGTTTACAGGAGTGTAATAACCCTGGCAAACAAGTCCCCTGAACTGGGTTACCCCCGTTATAGCTGGGTTATACTCCCACTCACCAGCCAGTTTCCAAGTGTGGAGAGTTTCATGCTACCCTTCTTTTGGCGGATCATGGCGGATCATGGCGGAAGTTGCCGCACAGCTCCATTCTTTACTTTTTGGCAGGGCCAGATTCAATGGCTAGGAAGATCCTTTATCAGTGGGACGATCCTGGCAATTGGGGCCTCAATAGCCACGCTTGTTGGCCGCGTGCCAATTGCGTGTAAGACTTGGGATGGTCTTCCAAGTAGAAAGGCTCAGAGGAAGGGATTCATTCAGTCATAGTTCGCGGGGAAACATGCCTTCGACCCACCCAGGTTTTTGTTGGTTTCTGGGTATTTAAGTTTGGCCATGGTTTCGCCTTTGGGATTCTAGACAGGAACTGCAAAATCATAATATCCAAATTGTTGGCGACTGAGAGAGAAAATCGATTTTGAACCTTGGACCTCTGCACAGTTTCACACCCTTTTTCTCATAGTGGACATATCCCGTTCCGCAAACTAAACCTGGCAAGTGAAGCACTTTGCCCATCAGATCGGTTGCTGACTCTCCTTCGATTCTTGGGTGGTCACTCCTGGGTGGTCCCTCGTCAAAGGTGGATGAAATGGATGTCACTTTGCCACGTAAAGACGTAAACTCCATTTTGGGTGAAAATATCACATGGACCTCCAGTTGGGAACAGGCAAGCTGGGTCCGGTAGGTCTGCTAGGTATCCGTTTTTTTGTCCTGCAAGCAGCCAGGTCAAGCGAAAGGCTGAAGAGCCGGAGGGAGAAGGCCATTTGCTGCACCCATCATGACAGGTGCACCCAATCAAGACATATCAAACCCAGATTCAGTAGACCCTGAAACCATGATATACAGTATCATTGAATATGATGCAAACATATGCAAACATATGCAAACATGATATAATGATGGAAAGAACACATGCGCCTGCATTTTATTTTTCTAGTTGTTTTGCGTTGATCTAATTTGGCACTTTGACTCAGTGCTTTGGTTTCTTGGAGCTGTTTGTACAGTGGCTCCTTTTGGGCTAGCTGCTCGCCCTCAGCCTGCTTAAGAGGTCAAGCGAATGGCACAGCTTACGCATGCAATCCCTTGGACTACTGGTGGTCAAAACTGCTAAAGAATGCAACATGTCATTTTCATTTCCCATGGTAATGGAACTTAGGCATAGCACTTTCAGGCTCAAACATGGTGTGAACGGTGGTAGATTTACGTCAACTATAGCATGCAGGATAGTATATGTATCATTGGGCAGCCCCCTCGGCATCAGGTGAAAGTGCCGCAAAGAAGTGACTTGGTGAAGCAGATCGGCCTTTTGCTATCTGCAAGGCATGTTTTGTTTGTTTTGTAACATGTTGTAGTCAGAACTGCTTGGGATTGAGACAATTAAGATGAACTTGAGCACATGAGAGGCCATACGTTGGTATCAGCACTTTGTCTCTTAATCAGTCTTAATCTTTATGAACTAAAGATGAACGTGCTTGTGATGAGCAATTCGGACAACCATCTTGGAGAACGTGTTGGGAAAAAACAGTTTAATTTGAAGTACTGCGGTGAACCGTCCTGCAAATGATCACTGAGCAACTTCTTTGTCCACACAATTCTTGGATGCAAGAGGTTGCAACATGTTGGTAATCTACCGGATGATGACTTTTGCGATTTCAAATCCTTTGGCGCTTCTTTGGAAAGAGATTCTCACCCTGGGAGCAGTGTTTTTGTTCCAGACCATCTAAGTGAAACAAGCTAGAAATGGAGACAGGATACGATCAGCTAGTCCAACCCCCGAACCCCCCCATACATATATAGCATATAAATGCATATAATGCATATAACATACACTATACATATATAGACTAGATATATATATATATATATACCCTGCATAAGTATATGGTTTAGCATCGCCCATTCCACAGCAACTAGGCCATGCATCGAAGCTGCGGACGCCGCCAGTACAGCGGCGGGCACCGACTGTGGGGGTGGCCTTCTGGGGGCCTACGAGAGCGACAGCTCGTGAACGCGCAAAACGCGGCCGGTGCTTGGTGAAGCGTTGGTTGGTTGGTTGGGAAATTGATATGTGCCATGGTTGGTATGACATGCCTGGTTCTTCCCACGCTGATGTTCATAATCCCTCATTTTCGGGATGACCATGCCACATATACCATGTCTAGACTCTTGACCATGGCACATATGGTTGGTGAACTACATTGTATTTACAACGACAGTAAACGAGTGGTTTGAGTATGAATGTGCAAAAATCATCCAAAAAACATGTTGGGGTGCACTTATAGTTGTCATGGCCACGGTCAGTAAACCTCACGGCCAATCAGCCAGTCTATTTGAGTTTGGTTTGAAGCAACAACGGCAACAACAACAACAACAACAACAAGAAGGTGGAGATAAATGTGCTAAGGATTTTCATCAGCAAACATTTGAATCATGTGGTGTGTGTCAGTCGGGTTCCCGTTCTGTCAATACTTGTCGGTTCTCCTCAACCAATGTTTTCCAGGTGGATTTGGTTTGTGGTTTGAATTCCCATTTTTCCGCACGTCGGAAGGTCCCAAGCCTAGTAAACGAAGCTCAGGCCTTTGCCCTGTTCCATCACCTGTGGGTGGAACTCAACTGAAACTTAATTAATGTCCATCAAGCCGATGACGATGGGAAGGACAACGGGCGTTGTCGGAGTTTCTGCCAGGTTCTGATCTCTTTGGTTGCTTTGTGGGTTTGTTTCGTTCTCTCTGCCCAAGTTTCGGGGATCTCCTTGCTGACCTGTGTCCATAGGGCCTGGTCGGGTTCGAAAGGCAACAATGGCATGGCAGCAAATGCTGGTCCCTTATGTATGGACAGGTAATCATGCAGGCAAGCTAACACTTCCTGTTGGCAAGGAAACTGAGGACGTAGCTTGAAACCACTGGAAAAAATAGCAGCCCCCTGAAGGTACATAGAGTTAACCAGCCCCCGATCCACCTGCGGAAAAATTGGGGAATCCTGGAGGTCCTGCAGTTGTTTGCACAAAATGGAAAAGGCATTCGCAGTCTCGCTAAGCTTAATGTCGAAGGCACTCATCTCAGCTTGTGACCGGAATGGAATGAGTCTTTCAACTCCTCCTTGTCCAATACGTTTAAGAGGCAAGATCAAACGATTGTCGGCCATAAAAGAAAGAACAAGTTCAATCCAGGTGACTCCAGCGTCATGATATTTGCAAAAGGGAGGCTCTTGGGGCCAACGAAGCTTCCGAGTCCATTGCAAAAGGCGCTGAGCAATGGTGTAGCCCCATGTGCAAGCTCTGAGCCGCATCATTTGACTCGGCTGTGGGACCCAACAATGGTTTGAATTCCCAGGATTTCTTGATCCCAAGCCACCAGGGGCCACCATAAACTGGGACTTCCAATGGATGTGGCTAGATGGGGTCCTAAACCAAGCTATAACTTGGGGACCCCTTTCCTATACCCTTCAGTGTTATCAAACATGGCCTGCTGGAAAATCCTCCAAATTTATACATGATTTCCTACTCGTAGCTAGAAATAAACCTTCATTTACAGGGGATTCCCCAGCCAGCATGTTTGATTGCCGCAGGGTAACTGTTGGAAAAACATGCTGTGTACTTGGCCCAGGGTCCGCTGGCCCCCAAACAGGTACGGCTCCGTCGTGAGCCGGGGAGCCTAGAAATGCAGAAGAACTGCCAGTCAGTGAGGGAGCTAGATAAGGTTACAGCATATAACCTAGGACCTAGGAGAAACAAACGGCCAGTCTGCTCGGGTCCAGGACGCTAATTTTATGTTTGTTTTATCATGACGTATCATATTTGTTGGGCAAGCCCCAATTAATCAGCAGAGTCTACTGATGTTTGATTGTTTATATATTCATCCGGGGCCCGGGGGTGACACTAATAATAAAGCGCCCATTTGGGAGTGTTATGGGAGTGTTCATTTATGTTTGTGTCCACATATGCCATTCATGTTTGGGAGGACGTTTCTTACTGGGTTTGTCGCGCTACAAGTTGTGGGTGCCGCTTGTGATTATGGAATGGCTCAAACATTTGCACGCAAATGGAGCGGTCAGGGAGCCAATCATGATAACATTCATGGCTAACTCAGCTGAAGAGCTGAGCTACCAAAATGAATGTGTAGGTTAACACTGAAATTCGCGGGACTTGGACCTCGGAAGCCAAATTTTGTGATTTGTTGTAGATCTTAGTCATAAAGTGTTATAGAAATCAGGAGTTTCAAGAGACCCTTCTTGATTGGGGGTCATGGAGATTATAGAGGGAAGTGGTCTTCCATAGTCATTAGTGATTCATCGTTGAACAGCGGATCATTACCCCATTTGACAGGGACTACATGTCTGATTGTGGGCTGTCAAATTTCACCTGAAGATGGTTCACAGCTTTGATTCCCCTGATGGTTTTTCAATGTTCAAGTACGACGTTTCACCCCCTTCAATCAGGCCGCTGGTGTGTCAGAGCGGAGTGCAACCAGACTGGATAGTGTCATTACTAGGGCAGTGATGCCATGTTCTATATTTTTTTCTGTAGTGGTCATACAGCACAATCAAATCGAATCATGTGGTTCCTATCATTCCGAATAATATCCAACTAATTGTGTCATACTATGTTTTTTGCACTTTATGTTTGACTACCGTTAGAGATATACCACCTATTTTTGGTCACTTTATCCGGTATGGTGCACACCTTCAGGTGCTTGTGAGAAGGGACAGCAGTGGCAGATGACCTTGGCGTGTTTGAAGGACATGACCCTGGCAGCCACTTGGTCAACCGGGGCTTGGAGTTGCTGAAGCTTCACGCAGTTTCCAAGCAATATTGCAGTTTGTTCCATCTTGGACAGACATCATTCAAGTCTTGTACTTCTCCGGGCCTTTGAGACTATAAGCGACTATGGGAAGCATAGTTTGTAGCGGCTTCTAAAATGCTCAGAACGTTCTGCAGGATAGGCCGGATAGGCCGCTACGTTTCAGACCTCACCCAGCGGCTCCAAAGAGCGACAGAGATGTGAGGCTTCAAATGCCGCAAACACATACCAGCACTATAGAACCACCAAATTCCTAGGTACTTGTAGTTCTGTCCAAGAGCATGATTGTTTGGTGGATATATATGATATATATATATATAGTTATATAGTGTATATTATATAATATATATATATATATGTGTGTGTGTGTATTGTATATCATGTATATATATATATATATATGTATGTATATTGTTTTAATATTGCTTATTTCTAGAATCAGTCTTATTATTCGTAGTTGTTTTTCTATTTTTGTTTGGTATTAGTATGTTTACTGACGTTATTAAGATTGCTACTAGTATTGCTATCATTCTTGCAGATGATATATGTATAGATAACATATGACCATGCTGCTGCACCAGCTTAAGCCTGCTTGGTGGTGCCTCCCTTTTCTGGCCGTTGCCCCTCCGGGAGGGTGATGTTTGACTCGGGAATTGGTCGCAGGGACACTTCAAAATGGTATGCCAAATACCTCACTCAAACTAAAGTTATTGTAGATCAATCGATGGTTTGCAATTTGTTTACTTTGGTTTACAGGATGGGATTCTTTCATGGATTGATTTGGCTTTTCAATGGCTCAAAGTAGATTGAACACTGTATCGCTTTATAATCCACCAAAGTCCGAACTTGGATAATTCACTTAGACAGGCAGATATTTCTCTTTGGCTTTTCCATGGCCCACCATTGCATCAGCTGCCAAGGACTTAACGCCCAACGTCATAGCCTTCAACAGTGCCATCAGCGCTCTGGAGAAGGGGAAGCAAGTGCCGCCCAGCCCACGGACGGGGAGACACCGGGGGACTCTGGTGCTTTGGACATGACTTGTTCAACCAAAGGTTCAGTGGTAAAATAGAACCTTCACCTTTGGTATCATCAAACATGGCAAGAAATTGCCGAAAAAATTGAAGTTTTGGGATATTCAACTATGTCTAGTCTATTTGGTTCGCTGGCTTCATTTGGTTTTGTTTTTTAATTTTGACATGTTTTAACTCATGTTCTGGATTGGTGGTTTGGGGAAACGCCGATACAAAGCACCAGAGAACCAATTGTTGAACATGTGGAGGATGCTAAATCCTGCAGAGACTAGAGGCCTCGTCATAGACAGCATTGAAAACTCGACATTTGGGGATTTCCAGGTTGGTATAGAGTGCTCAAAGGGACAGAACGATGGAAGACCACAACTAGCTCACACCGGCTTACACCAGTGTCATGAATCGTGGATATGGTGATTTCAATTCACGATCCGGTTCATTTTCAATGGGCTGGGCAACGGGAAATGGTTTCATGTTGATTCTTGCGCATGTTTTCCTGGACATATCTAGCCATCGCTAGCCGCTATACGTATTTGATCTGTGTATTTTAACATATGTACATGTGTACAGCACTTGTTTTACAATAAGACGTAATAAAACACATCACATCATAGCATGTTTTTTTGATCTTTTCAAAAACCGCGTTTGGCACAATGGAAGGAGATGGCGGTAGAGAGAGAGGGAGAGAGAGAGAGAGAGAGAACGAAAAAACAGTGAGAGAGAGAGAGAGAGACTGGCTTCCAGATGTTTTTGTTGTCTTCTTGTTTTTTTCTTTTTTTAAGGGGGGTTTGGTATCTTCAAATCCAGAATGTAGTGCGCCCGTGGCGCTGCCAGCCCTGTGATGGTAGTGCTGTGGCAGCTGCCGCGGCACATGCACCCAGAAGTGATGCTATCTGAGAGAGGCTCGGCTAGCTGTTGTCTCATCATTCAAGGTGTTTCCCCACGGTTCATGGCTGGTTTAACCAACAATAGTTGGGATATACCGCAGTATATATTGGTGGTATATATCAGCAGCAACTAGGTGGTGTCGCATAGGTAGCCAACTTAGTTTATCACTAGGTCAACTATAGAGCTTTTTTGCTGGTTGTGATTGTAGTTAGTGGTGGCCATTGACCACACGACTTTTATAACTTTTCTATAATCCATGTTATGACTGGAAAGCACCATCTTGTTTGCTTCTTGGTTGAAGTGAGTGGACTTACTTGATGGTTGGCAGACAGGATGATGTTTTCGATTGTTTGGCTTAGGCTTAGTTTCCGGAGGATGTGTTGATATCTCACTATAGATAAGCCTAGGTAATCCTTTGGCCGATGGAGATATATCAAACCGTAGGAATCTCTGAGAACTAGTTGTCCAAGCTTAGCTGTGTATGTCATGTTCAATTCTGTGATCAAATGGACACAATATGCAGTTTAAATAGGGTGAGCATCCGGTTCTGGGGCCAAACATTTTTCAATGGGCGGCTTCAGCAAAATCTCTGGGGCTACTTCATCGTCAATACTGAGTGAATAGTGTTAGTAAAGCAAACATCAACCACTCATATTTTGATGGTTTATACCACCCATGTATGGTGAATATGGGGATGGTTGACTATTGCTTTACCAACATTGCTGGTTTCCACATGTTTTGCCTGGGAGATGTTCACCTTGAAGTAGTCCCTCAGGTGCTGCATCACTGGGCCAGCGGCCCAATGGTGGATGTTATGCTGCGGCCAAGCACCGGGCAGAGATTCTCTACCACCTTTGACCCTCCACGGTTGTTTTTCGTCGCGGGTTGCGAATCGGACTAGATCCATAAGAACGGCCATTGTGGGGATTCCAAAACTGAGAGGTCCTGAAGGTTTCTGAGGGCGCGTGTGTTAACACGGAGGAGTGATTAACATCGTACTCCAGAGAAATGGATTTCCACAATGAGGTTCCTGGTAGACACGACAAGTTGCAGTACATAAGATGATTTGAGGATGCTCATGTTGTTTTTTTTTGGAATACTTTGCAACTGGGTTGAAACCACGCATCAGTACTTCATGCAGTATCCTCCTGAGAATCCCTCAAGAAATTCGCAAAGTTTGCGGATGCTGCGGCTTTTGACACCTGGAAGCCCATTTTTAGGCGCCTACCAGCTGATTTATATATTAGGTTCCAGGATGATCCCTTGAGGTAGTAAACACATGGATCAATAGAAATCTTGATGACTGGCAGACTTCATGGGACAGCCCCGGTTTCGGATCTCAGTTGCATCATCCCAGCACCGGTCCTCAAGGACCTCAATGTGGCCCTGCGCAGCTGCGCGCGGTCGCGCACCTGGAGGGCGGCCTTGGGATTGCTGGCGCAGATGACACATGACCAGCTGGAGGCCTGGGCTGTGCTAAGGTTGTTGATGCTGTGGGTCTATGCATAGCGTGGGGCTCAGATGGCTGGATGGATTTGATCAGATTCCCAGGCAGACCTCATCACCTTCAACACGCTGATTTCCGCAGCCGCATGGCTAAAGGGCTGGGTCCTTTTGGGGTGGTGGTTTCACCATTGGTGGAACTTGGCAGCCTCCAATAAACATAGCATATCCAGGATGTCCCTAGGAAATGATTTGCAAAGAGTGGATCGTATCTATCTTAGTTTGTTGGAAGGGGGTAGTTTGTGCGATAAAGATGAAGGGTAAATGATTTTTGTTTTGATCGGCCAGATTTTCGAGTTGTCACTCAGAAAAAATAAGAAAAAATCGATTTGCCAGCAGTCCAAAATGGGGTTTGAATTCAAAGAAATTGTTTGTTCTCCCCATATGGATTGTTTTTGTTGGCCAAACCCGGGGACTGGAGGCGGATGCACAAACCAGGGGTACTCTTTGCCTGGTGAACAGTGGATCTTCTTTGGATCTTCATTCAAGGTTTGGGATACAGTCATTTTGTCATGCTTTTTGCTCCACAAATTCGATGGAGAACACCAGTTCAATCGATGGAAAACAAGATAGGCTATATTAAGCTATCAGAAAATCATACCCCAATAATATTCCATGGTTTTAACATATTTTCACATATTTTCGCCATGATATTCCCATGAATATCCTCACTATCATGAATATCCTGGTAATATATCATGTATATTCCCCACATATTCCCATTCTTATCCTATAATGTACTCAATTAATATCCCGTTTATGTTCCCATCATTGATATCCTCATTCATATTCCAATTGATTTACTAGCATTTTTGTGGGTCTGGGGAGTTTGGGCCTCGAGGTCTCAGACCAATGGCGCTTGGCTGTGCATGTGCTGGAGTGGATGGGAATCTGCGGGCTGCGGCCGGATGACATCAGTGGCTGGTTGACCAAGGGACTTCTGGGACCTCCAAGGTTTTAGTGGTGTCTAGATGGCTTTAGATCAATGAACTTGAAAGATGGGGGTCCGAATTGGAGTGAGTTTTTTTTTTTGGCGTTTTCAGGTGTGTGTGTGTGTGTGAGTTCAGGCAAATACAGAAGCCTATAAGCTGAAGGTATTGTGTACAGCATACTTGGAGTTGGTTATGGGGTATGGTTACATATGTATATAGATTTATATAGGATTATAGGGTGATGTTTAGGTCAATGCAAGTCACACGGATGACCTGGGATTGTCTTTGACACCATCAGCTTGTTCAGCTGATGCAGCCCTGAGATAGTGATTTGAGGATGACCGAAGGCTCAAGCGCCGTAACATGGTGTTCCCAAGACGCAGCACTTACTCGTGACAAGTGTGCCTTTTTCAGCCAAACTCTCACAACATGAGGACAGTTGTCCAGACAAATGGCGGGCATAGGCCTCAAATATCACCGTATATATAACCCTGGACATAGTGATGTCCTCAGGTCATAGCGCGGTCACTGCAGCTTGCGAGCATCGCGAGCATCGTGCAGGCTGGCTGATCCTTCATGCGGACAACTTTGCTGTACAGGATATGGGTATGCTGTAGTCAGGTGACTAGAAAGACTACTATTTACACTTGGATGTAATTGTTTTTTTTCATCGCAATTACATAGATAGACAAATGAATAAGCAAATGAACATACACATATGAATACATACATATATATATATATACACATTACAACTGCATGTCAGGATAAAGGTGACCACTATCGTTCTAGCAATACATGAGAAATAGCGGGTGCAACAAAACGCCAATGAGATCTCGCGAAACAACTTGTGATGAGGGCCGTGGCCTATGGAGGTGCCTGAGGTAAAGTGGCATCCAATTTGTAAGTCACAAGTAGAAAGAGAGAAACATATAGGTGTAATGTATCGCTACGCTATGTTGGTGAGATTTCATTTTTATATATATATGTATATATGTATGTATAATACGTGTGGACTCCTACATTGTTGGCTTTCCCACGTTATATTTGAAATGTCTGACATGTCTCGTGTTGTTTTTGAACAGCCCTTGTAGGTGGATGGCGTTCCTCTGTCGCTGAGCTGAGTCGCGGGGTCCCGGCGGTCAATGCAGCACTGGTTGCACTTGCCACTGCTTGGCCCTGGGCAATCGCAGGGTTGGCAGGTGGGGGCTGTGGCAAGTGGTGCCTGGGTTGGTGTTTCAGTTTTAATGGGGTCCCGCTTATTTTGACAAGAAAAATCCCGGCCAATAATAGATACACCCTGGGTTCACATTAGGGAGACGAGATAGATACTTTTTGCTGGTGATTATGTTTTCGGCCATGATTGATGAACCGAGCTTCGACAAGACCCTATTGAACAACTATAAATATATATATATATATATATTATAATTATATCAATACTTATTGCCAAACCGGCCCAAAAAGACAGCATTGCCTCTGGGATGTATCCTTTAACTTCACATTGCCATGAAACACTGTGTTCCCCCCACCAGATACAAGTTGGCCTGCAAACCCACATAGAATCATTTAGATATCTCTGATACATCTACCCTAGCAGCAAGATGCAACAGAATGGATTTTGATTTAGCCTCTATTTCAGGGTTGGATTTTGCAAAATTCTATTGTTGATATATTTTCTCATTGTTTTTTTTCGTTTGATTACCATTATTATATCCTGCCTGAGTACCTCCATAGTACCCCCCCAAAAAAAAAACATTGCTGATCCTCAGTGTTGCGGACCAACTCTCAGTTTATGGTGATTTGAAGTTCCCCAATTCTAAAAGGGCCACTCCAGAGATACATGATAGCAGGTGGTGAATGGTGGTGAATTGAACATGTTGCCTGGATTTTAACAACAAACCCAATTTACCATCCATGTATTTTGGGTGTATTTAGGGGTGTTTCGAAAACAACCCCGTTAATTCTGGCTTTCCCATCACTTTCCTATGGGTTGCCCACATAATTTCCCTATACATTCGACCCCAACTGGCCCAACGGTCGATAGGTCTCCTAAGCCGCAGCGCACTACCCGATGTCATCAGCTATAGCACCACGCTCGGTGGCCTGGGCTGGCGCGGGGCCTGGAGCTTGGCGAAGGACATGGCGGCGTCACCCGGCCTGGCGCTAAGGTGGTGATTTCACCAGCAAAAAAACGGGTGATTGAACCACGAAACATGATGAAACATGAGTGATTACAGCAGATTTTTTATGGGGAGTTATGATGAACCTAGTTTTCTAAGTGGAGTTTGCGGTAGATACATACATACATGTGTATATATATATATAATAATATATATATATATGTTTAATAATATATATTAATATATATATATATATTAATGTATATTATCAAACATATATATATATTACACACATATATATATATATATATATTATATATATATATATTTATATACATATATATATATTATATATATCTTATATATATATATGCATAGAATCGATAGTTAGTGAGGGTTCTAAACCAACTTAGTGCTATGGGGACACAACTTTGCATGAATGATGGCAACAGAGGAAACATTAAATACACGTTATATATTTACATACAGATACACATAATTCTACTTACATCTTTTGCTAGACATGGAAAACTAGAGTAGCCAGCCAAGTTAGATGATTGTGCAGAGTATCCAAGATTCGCAATGATCAATGATGGTTCGGATTTGGGGAATCCGCTCCAGATGGCCTATTCAATGTGCCCAGACTACTTGTGAGCTAAGCGACTCTTTCGAATGGCTTTGGGGGGTCTTTTGCTTGAGCAACAACATGTGGAATACCATGAATTTGAATCACTGACATTGGAAATGAAGGAACGGAAAATTTAGATTGTTGTTGTTGTTGTTGTTGTTGTTGTTCCGTTGAAACCATGTTTATCTTCCAAATGGTTCTTTAAGAAAAAAACTTATGACTGGAACTTTGGTATGCACAAGCCCAGACAATTCAATTGGACATAATTTTCCTACACTACCAAACCACTTAAATGCAGGTAGATATACCATAGACGGTTGGTATGGGCATGCATGGGAAGTGAAACGTTCTTTGCAGAGATTCCTTCTTTTTGATTCGACCTAGGCAGAGCTTGAGGGCAAATCTCATCGTGCAAAATGCCATTGGCAACAGCTACTTGGAGAAATTTATATACTTCACCCCTGACCCAATTGCAATGATTTCGGCTGTGCGTCTGAAAATACCAAAATCATACAAAAGATGAATAGCATAGAGGCAGAGAGATCGAGACATATGATAAGGCATTCGAAGTACATGTTGAACTTCATATATACATAGTCATAGTACATTTGTTTATACAATTTTATACAATTTTGTTTTCAAAATCAATTTGGTATTTGCACATGCGAGTTTGGTCCATGAGGTGTATTTTTTTTTTTGGGAGGGGCCTGTTGTGAGCGGCAGAAAATTGCATTTTGTTGGTAAATCCTAAGTAAAAATAATCCAGATATGAACAGATTGCACTTTTAAGCACATACTTTCCACCCAACTATGTGCAAAAAAATGCCAAAAAACCAGAAGGTCAGGTGTTTATTAAGAAGCTCTTGGGTGAAATCTAGCTCCATGCCATCCCCATGCAAAACCATATTTTTTGTTTAAGAGT
>BGPT01000182.1:0-60038 GCA_003297045.1 Symbiodinium sp. clade C Y103 | reverse complement strand
TGAAATGGTTGGAACTGTCAGTAAAAGGCTCCATGTTTTCTATACAATTCTGTATGTGTTGAAGGTCCTTTGCAAAATATTACTGCACTGTTTAAAACACAAGTTGCAGAACTTCAAAGGGACTGCACAAAGTCAGGCCGCACTCTCTTTATGGAATATCAGGTTCGTAAAAAAAANAACTTCAAAGGGACTGCACAAAGTCAGGCCGCACTCTCTTTATGGAATATCAGGTTCGTAAAAAAAATCGACTTGGATTCATAGATTTTGGGTGATTGTTTGCAAAAAATGCTGAACCCATATCCTAAGTGCACTTTGTTTGTTATATTTTGTTTCAATTGTTGCGGCATTTTTCGAAAAGTGCCAAACCTTCAGAAAGNAACCCATATCCTAAGTGCACTTTGTTTGTTATATTTTGTTTCAATTGTTGCGGCATTTTTCGAAAAGTGCCAAACCTTCAGAAAGCTAGATGAAATACACAATTGCTCTCTGAGTATCTGATTTTATCCAATTGGGGGACAAGAAGGCCGGAACTAAGTGCCGGAGTCATGACGTAGAAGGTTTTGATCTGGATTAATCAGGATTAATCCAGATTAATCAGGATCAGACCAAAACCTCGAGAAAACCAAAAAAAACAAAAAAAACAAAAAAANGCAACTAGTCCAGAAGTCAGAGTAGTTGTGGAAACATTGTTTTTTTTGTTTTTTTTGTTTTTTTTGGTTCTTTTGGTTTTGGATTAATCATGATTAATCGTGATTAATGTTAGTGGCAATAAGACAGACCAGAGATGACCAGAGCATTGGGGTGCCAGAGACATGCTTTTTGTGAAGAGGCGTGCTAGAGTTTAGCTCGGAAGGCCTGTTGCAAGTGTGGATTTCATCATAGCGGTCTTCCCCAAAAGGTCGAAATCCANAGAGTTTAGCTCGGAAGGCCTGTTGCAAGTGTGGATTTCATCATAGCGGTCTTCCCCAAAAGGTCGAAATCCACCGCTCACAACAGGCCTTTCCGAAAGGTAAATGACCCACCAAAAGGAAGTTGTTCTTTTTAGAAACATGTTTTAAGAAACATGTTGCAGTGTTCATTTTGGCCTTTGAGAGTTTGGGTTGCTTGGCTTGTAGTGTACCTGCTGGTGCGTGTCATCGTCAACTCTCAGGTACTCTCTTCGACGTGATTGACTGGAAGATTTCCGTCACCCCACGACAAGCGTCACTGGTTGTGAGCGGTGAGGGGACACCCAGTGTGACTCTTCGAGGTCCTTTTGGCTATGTGGGCATGAGTGCTCATTCCTTCGTTGCTGACGGCATGAACGAGAAGGGTCTCATCATCTCGGTGCAGACATTGTATCGTTCGGACTATCAACGCTGCAATCCCTTGTCAAAAGAGCGCCTTGGGCGATGGCGGTTTCCGGAGGACTTCTTGCGGAGGGTCTTTAGTGGTGAGTCAACTTTAGTGGTACAGGTTTTTGATTGGATCAAGAGCATTCATTGTATATTATTCTATATTATTCTCATATCTGCACCAGGGGGTACCAGGGTCAAATGACCTACATTCTCAAAGACGTACTATTCTTTAGGTTGCCAAAGATTCCGGCTCCTACATGATCTCACGGCCGGATTGATCCCCGGCCACTGATGGCCCAAGGTACACAGCGATTTGGAGCGCCATGCTCCCAAACTGGATTCTGGCAACATTCTCCACAGTGGCAGAAGTGAAAGATGCCATCAACAGCGGCAAGTATTGCAGCCTGATCTCGAACATGGGTTGGGCACACGTGTGGTCCTTCCATTTGTATTGTTGTTCCATATTTTTTTTGCAAATAGGGGTTGTCTCTACTTAATGGATCTGAATGGGGGTTATAAACCAGCTTATTAAAAGGGGGGCACCCCCCTTGTAAAGTTTTGGTTCTGAGCCATTTCAAGACCTGGTCAAGTCGTCATTCCACCCTTCCAGTCTCCAAGCTGAGGCATCTACAACCCAGTACCGGGGCGATCTGCGAACACGCACTGGTCCATTGCGGATGCCGAGGGCAACTCGATCGTTCTGGAGTATGAACGGGGCCAACCCAAGATCTACAATAACTATGTTGGCGTGATGACCAACGATCCGTCCCTTTGGAACACGAGAGTCAGGTTTTTGTTTTTCCGTGTTTGGCAGGGGGGGTCTTCTAATCATTGGCAAGTTGTAGAGCAAGTCAAGGAACATCATAACATCTCGAGACATATCATAACATATCACAACAGTTCATAGCACATAACAACCAATCCACCAAGATCTTCTGATAATTCATGGACAGTTGGGAGTTGGGGTCCACCAGACCCACCCGACGGATGGCTATAGTGAAATTCATGTTCCTCATGTCCCTTTATGAGAGTTGGTTCCAGTGAACCTGTGTAAGACATTTGGTTTTGTGGCATGGTAAAAAGATATTGAACACTCCATGTTGTTTTTGGAATTATGGTTTTCCTCCTGAAACTCATTGTAACTCGAATGCCTCATTTTTTGAGAGATGGCTCCAGCTCTTTCAGTTGCCAGGTTCTATCCTTGGCAGGTTGAGAACATCAATACCTACATCTCCATCACATCAAAGGACAGGGTTTCAACAGTTTGAAACCATCCATGCATACATATATTTAAATCGTAAATCATTTCAGATCCGTTTCAAGAATGTTTGTAACTACCCTAGTCAAATTTCTGTGATCCCTTCAACCTCCTTTACCAAACACCCAGCGATTTAAAACTGGCCTTTGTTGGCATCGCCTGGTGCCAGGACCCCTCGCAGAGCAACTTGCAAATGAAGATCGGGGATCAGCTGGCCGGTACCGATGAGGCCTTTCATGTCGCGCAGATCTCACAGTGGTTTTTCTTCAAAAAAGCACAGAAAACATCAGAAAATCCAAAAAAAAAGATAGAATAGCACCAATCCTACTAGTTACTAGTGGTAAGTTGCCGCGTCTATGTTTTTGAGAGTCTCCCAAATGGGACTACGGACTACTCCAATGATCCCCAGTGGTTTGCTGTGAAAACTGATGCAAATGACGCATTTAGGGGTATCACCGATTTTGGACAAAACCACATCGAAGCATGAGAATCATTCTATTTTGGGGTCGATGATGTGGGTTGACTAATCTCACAGGGCATTTGGGTTACCACACTCATGCATTTCCCGTACAAGCCAATTTTGGGTGATTTATGGTTTGCCCCAACTTGGGTTCGTTTGAAACCTGAATACTTCAAAATCCCAGGGTTTACCATCATTTGTTCCAATGAAACTTGTTATTTGAGGGTATTCCCCACCTTAAACGCAACCATTCTGTTTGAGGAAGCCCCACTTGCAGGACCATCCCATTCAGTAAGTGATTAGTAACCCTGGTTACTGAGTCCCCATTCAGTAGGTTATCCCATTCATAACTGTCTTGTTTTGGCCCATGTACAAACCACTTACGTACCAAATGGGATGATCCTCCAAACACTCCAAGCACCGTTCCCAGTGATGTTTGGTTTACAGCCAGGTACCAAAGGTCATGGGTCACGGCTTCAATACAATGGGATTGCCCGGGGACCCATCGCCGCCCTCACGCTTTGTGAAGATGTTTTTCGAGCGCCAGATCGCTCTGACGAACAGCCCCCCCAAGAAGAAGGTTGAGGACTGTGAGCCATGAGAAGGCTTGCTATCCCTGATAATGGTAGGTAGTTTTCTCACATTTTAGTGGTTGCTAAGCAAGTACTGGGACTTAATAGAACCCCCAAAGTATATCCCATAAGTCCAGAAACAGGTGGTACGTTATTAATGGCTCACATGGTTACACGGTCAGTGTCCTGGGTACGATGAGTCAGCTGTTGGGGGTCATTAGAAGTGTGTTTTTCTGTAAGATTTTGTATTTTTTCCCATCAGACATTGGAACTTAATCAGCAAAAATGATGGTATAATTGGGGATGTCATTGAATATTGATGGAATAGACATGGATAGGTACCCTCTGGTCATCAAACATGGCAATTGAATATTCGCTATAACAGGGGGCTTGCAGCAGCTTACAGCAAAGAAAATTCATTTGTAAATGAGGTATTTGCATGTATTTGCCATTGCCACGTATGATTGCCAGAAGGTAGATTTAGTAACTATGCCATGGAATGAAGTTTACATTTTCACGACATGCTGCACTGAAAGTTTCTCCTGATTCAAACCAGGCCCTCTACAATCCAACTATCATTCCACATGCAGAAACCGGCGAACTGACCCCTATCATCGTACCGGAATTTTCTTGGTTGATAGCAACCTATTCTCCGGGTGCTGCTGGTTCTCTTGGGACATCCACATCGTACTTGTCGTACGTTAAGCTTCACATCCCTTTGAAGTCAGAAAGTGAAGGAACTTCCAAAGTCAAGGATATCGCTGCTCCCTTTCAAAATCCACAGAGTTTTCCAACAAATAGATGAAGCTGTAATACAGAAAGAACATGGACCGAACACCCTTTGTATGAAAATATGACTTGGATAGATTTGGTTCCCTTTTGCAAGGTGAAAGTGTTACCACTTGATTAAACATATGCAGGACTGGCTGACCCTAGTGCAGGGAATCCTCAATTCGATTTTCATCACCAAAGGACCCTTGGCAGAGAAGGAGTGCTGTGCTTCTCCCAAAATTGCTGAAGTAACATTGACAAATAACCTCCACCTCGTGACCTCGTGTATTTGATGGCCAAAGAAATACCTTAAAAGCATGTTAAAAGTCTTTGATTCTTGTGGAGGTGTCAGAAACCTGAAGAACTGGAGCTAGATCACATGACCTAACAGAGATTACAACCAGTTTGAGGGGGATGAAACGAATATAGTTCACGACTCTGTTGACGAAACAATTTCTACATGAGCTAGGTGGTTTCTTTGAATACACAGGTTTTCGTCGGTGTGGGTGTGTCTGAACATGATTATTCCCAAATTATGACCATTTTAGTACTATTTTGATGTTATTATGATATTGAAAATGAGGATACTTTCCAGCAATCAAACATGTCGTGCTGGAAAATGCCCCATTCATCGATGATTTTCCCAGCTAGAAACCTCCAGTTGAGCCAGGCTTGACAGGCCCAAACACCTTGGGCCATTATGTGGAGGGTGATCATACCGCTTGGGCCACCCTACGCATCCCCAAGACGGGCTTCTATGCTGTGCGCACCTATGAAAACATGCGTTGGTATACCATCGAAACGCAGAAGTTGGATTGGACAAAGGCCAGCAGCCACCCGATTTCTCATGATATTCGCGATGGCTACTAGTCCAAACGGATCGGAACAGTTGGGTCCCAAACCCCCAAATGGCAATTTCAAGGGTGAACAAGTTTACGATAAACGATCACATGTTTGGGAAAGTTTGGGTATCACATTCCCAGACAAAACCAAATTGGAAGTGTTTGGATATGGGGTATGTCCCCTGGGCTCATAACCCTTTTCCAATTTTTCCTTCATGACCAGAAGATAGTACAATATTTGATGATGTTTCCAACCAGTGTTTTTATATTTGCTGATCTACCAATCTATCCCAAAATAGCACCATTTCTTCAAACGAAAAGTCCATGTGGCTACACCTTCTCGCCCAGATTTGCCCAGTATTCCCCATGTGCTTCACCATTTCCACATGCAGAAGCCATGGTGTCGGCTGGGGCTTGGCACTCAGGTTTCCATGATGTCACCAATGCCTTGCTATCTCAATCCAAAGATCCTTCGTTTCTGCACGCGCCTTGGCACCATGGCTGGCTCTGAGATGATTTTCGGAGACGGCTCATGTGACCATCTCCAAAAAAAGATTCCAGGCGTACCATTTTTATTTGACATTCCTTTGGTTCTGAGTGGTTCTGACCCATGCCAACGAAAAAGCTATTGGTAGTTAAAGGTAGCCAGCTGAGTTTCTTGTTTTGGGCAAGGGGTGAGGGAGCAACAAGTGCCAAATGAGTTTTCGTTCACTTCCGTGGAGACCTTGGGCTTCTGACCAAGGAGGGTTAGAAGTAACATGGAAATCCTCTGGAAAATGAAACTCCACCCAACTCACAGTTCCGTTCCAACCTGTTCATCGCGACACTACTCGCTCCGATTGCTTTTTCATGTTTTCTATGTTTTCTCGCCTTCCCCCCATGCTTCGCTTTTCGATCACCAAAATGCTTAGGACTCAAGTTCTACCATGAAATCAAATAGGCCTCTTGAAATCAATCTTTGGAAAGGGTCAATGGATTGGTACGACCCCTGCAGGGACCCCAGGGAAACCATCACCCCAGGTGAAGAAACAGAGCGATGAAGGCTCTTTCTTGCAGATGCACGAAGAGATGTGATATCCTCGACCTGGGAGACTTCAGCGGTGCCACAGTTTGTCCGAATCTTGGGTACCTCGAATTCTTGTCGTTGATCATTTTTTTTCTCCATAGTCAACGTATTTCGAAGCATCGGCTTATTTTGGGCAAGTCCGGTTCAGAGGATTTGCTTGTGGACATGCTGTAGCCCAGGTTGATGGTTGAGCCCCAAAGAGGGCACTCCATGTTTGAAGGATATGAATCGCAACGTCCTGGCGCTTGTTCCAGCTTTCGGATTCTGGCGCCCACTTGCGGCAAAGTCCGTAATTAGTGCAATAGTGATAGGTGGCAAAGCTGCAAAGACAAAACCAGCGGGCTGACACGGGCCCAAATACTTTCCTGTGTGACATGTATATATATATATAATTATATATATATATAACTATATATATATATGATTATATATATATATATGTGTGTGTGAGTGACGATCAATACCCCTGCAGATGAGTTTCATACAAGCGTATCATTGGACTATGTTGTTGCCATTTGACGGTGAATTTCCCTTGGAAGGCGCAAGAATTCACAAGGGCGGGCGCAAGCTATATTTGTGTATGTTGTTTTTTGAATATTGTATCAGGTGGCAATTTTGGGGTTATGGCCTTGGGGCAAGTTCCTTTTGGATTCAGGAAATAGGAATCCCTTCTATAACCCCGAAGAGGGAGGTCAAGCGGGAGTTGCAATAACCTGTGAAAAAAGAGGAACCACGGGTAGTTTCGGTTCCTCTTTTTTCACAGGTGACTGCATCAAAAATCTGGGGATTTCAATCTTTGGGGTACCAGGAGGCTAGCACTGGGCAGTGGGGAGAGACAAGGGGAAACTGCATTTATCATTTCATCTTTCATGATGATTCATGATTGTTCTTGTTTGTTTTTTTCATTTTTTGACTGCCAAAGGCAAAACAATTCGATGGTTGTTTGCAGTGAGAGCGTTACCTACGATCTCTTGCAATGAACGCAGGCTTTGTATGATCAAATCTTCATCGTATCATACTTTATCATTCCTGGAGATTCATTCTCCTGGAAAATTTCAGGAGTTTCAGCTTTCCAGTGATTTCAGGAGTTTCCGGTGTTTCATGTCATTTCACAGTGCGACACGGCCAAGTGGGGCCATCCCCAAACCCTGAGAATCTGAAAAAGTTAATTCTCCGGCATTTTGGGATTTGCGGGTTTTTGCGGAAATGCGCCAGAGTTTTGCAGAAATTTGCGTTTTTTTTTTTTTCGGGTAATTTCCAGCGTTTTTGTGGGCAGTTTTCACTTTTCTCACCTCAACCCTCAGACCTTGAAAGAACACCTTGGACATCCTATTTCCTTTCCAAAAATCAAGGAGCTTTAGGACTTTCAGGTGTTGGACGTCAAAATCCATTGTTTTCAGAGAAAAGCAGGTCAAAACCGAGAACCCATGGATTTTTCCTGGATTTTGAATCTCCAGGTTGTTTGTGAAAGCTTCAGAAGGGATGTCTTGCATCTTTCTCGATTTGCAAACAATTATCTTGGAGCTCGTGCGTTCCACCAGCTGCTCACGATTTCGCAGGCACATTTCTGTTTGATCTTGCCTACTATACCGATTGGATGTGCCTCATGTGCCGGGCAGGGGACCAGCTTGCTGCAGCACACGCTCCAAATGTGCCCCAAGTGGCACTGGGAAGTGGCAGATGCTGGGTGCTGAGATGTGATTTCCAATTACCTCGGTGTAAGAACCGCAAGCCTAAGAGACATTGCCGCTATCCTTCAGTAATGGAGGCACTAGACTAGACGGATCAGCATGGTGTTTCGCAGCTGCTGCGGCCTTGCGGTGTGCCTGAGTTTTACGACCTGGCACTTCGGCGATATATCGCAGATGCCCTGGCAGAAAGCTACGTCGAGGCGGTTCGTCATGCTGCAAAAGATTGTTGGAAATCAGGGTGCCAGGTAGGAGCTGTTTCAGTGTGACAGATTGGGGATACCATGGGCCTTCGACGCATTCATTTTGTTGAATTAGTTGCCACATTTGGATTCGGATACATGCCAGAGTTTCAAACTGTTTCAACGTTTGCAATGATAATTTTGCATTGGAGGGATCGCTGATCGCCAATCAGCACATCTTGGCACCGATTTTGACCAGGCACATCGTGATGTCAGTGCACAGCTGAAATGTGCAGAACTCAGGTTCTTGCGATTGAACATCTTGTGGTTTTGTGTCCTACTGTGCGCAGCGGGACCTGAGATACGCAGAGGAACAAGACAGATAGCCAATGCATCTTGTGTCTTATATATTCTTAGATTGAATTATCATGAATTATCGTCGTTTTGACTTTGTTGAGTCGGATTGTGTCCGATTGGTGCTGACATATGAGACATGGACTTGAAATATCTTTTTTTGCCCCACTTTCACATCAGCTTCACTTGCTTTCTCGCCCATTCAAGCTGTGTAAAAATGATACCATCGGGAAAACTGGACATTAGGATATCAAATATGTCGCCAAACTTCTCAGGTTATCCATAAGATATCCATCCAAACACATTCTTTTTGGAGGCATAGTCAAATGTTAATCAGGGTGTGCTTGGATCATGTTGGTTCGAGTCCGACAAGGCGCACATCCCTGCGTTCATGGACGCGAATGCAACAACAGCAAGATCCATGTTGGTCAAGCGGTCCCAATCTTTGAAGAAATTGCAATAATAGAATCGACATAGGCATATAATGTCATATATAATCATATAATCATATAGTTTATTTGCATGACTAATATGTTTCTTTCAGATTCTTCAGACCTTCTGTCATTTCTGGAAATCCAAGAAGGGATGGTTTGCATTTTTGTCAATTCGCTGCAAGTTCTCGCATTCCGCCAGCTGCTCAAGAAGTGTTCAAGAGAACCAGCTGGTGTCTTTCAAAAGTCCTCCCAGCATGGCCCCCTTTTGGGCACGACAGCAACCCTATTTTCAGTGACTTGGCATGTGGCAGCCTAGTTTCCCCCAAGACCACCATGAAACACTGTGCTCTCTGAGTTTGATTGGCTATTAGATGCTATTGGAATAGGCCATTGTACAACTCAATTTTTATATGTCCCAGATGAAGCGGAGCTACCCCGGCCACAGATTTCAGGGGAACCAAAGATCCCGCTTATCCCTGAAGATCTTTTTGGGAAGCCTGGCACGACACCGGCCGCCGAGGATGGGAAAGGGAAAAGGATACGGCAAGAGCGCGCACTTCCATGGCCCGCCAGGCTCCAAAATCCGGGCTAGACGTGACCAGCATACCGGAAATCAACGAATTGAGGAAGAGAGGGAAAAGCATGATAAGGTGTGGTAAAAACATGACCTCTTGGTTATGATTCATCCTGATGCTTATGATATCTTGTAGATTTAAAACATTATAACATGATACAACTATCAATGATTCTATGGGTAAAACTATGTCGTCTGAAAAAAATATGAGAGTCTGTTTCGGTAGTTGTGGCTTGCAGTGGCTTTGTCACCCCTTCAGGAGGAAATGGACAGCACGCTCTGGCGCCGAAGCCTCAAGCTGCAGGCATCCAGTGACGAGCAAAAGTGTGTCTTCCTGGTGATTGATTTTGAGAAACGCTTCTGAAAAGTGATTTATTTTCAGCTGACAGAAAGTGGGTGTAATTGCAGATGTGATTCAGTTTCACCAGCAAGACACATGCAACACCAGCAAGACACATATGTTTCACAGTGTATTTCTGCACTGCCATGCCCTCCGTACCTCATACCTCATCCCATGTTCCCGAGACATTGGAGGCTCCGCCGATGGATGGACCACCGGAACGATTCGGCGCCTTTTCGTCGGGAAAGGCGTGGCCGAATTTTCTCCACTGCAGTCTCTCTGGGCTCTTCCAAAAATGTGTGTTTTTTTGGCTATACCCTCTGGTAATTTAACGTAGCTATTGAAAATGACCATAGAAATAGTGGACTTTCCAATTAAAGATGGTGATTTTCCATACTAATGTTAGTTTACCAGAGCGTAATTTGTAAATTTAAATTTGTAAAGGCTGAGATTGGTGTTTGTTGAAATGGAGAGCTGAATGCTTTGGATGGACGGTGGACAAGCCGAAGCACTTGCTTCTGAAGGAGGTATCCATGGAGTTTTCCATGAGAGTTTTCCGGGTGACTTCACAGTCCGGACAGCCCAGTGCCGTCTGGCAGGCTTCGGCTTCATTTCCAGAGATGACTGGCCCAGCACTTCCGGCCGTGGAGATGTGTTTCTCCACTTCTCGGATTTGGCATCTTGTCGAGATCCGATGAACAAAAGGCACTTAGGAAAGACTCGGTCCAAAACATGTTGAAATGGAGAAAATACCTATCTATAATCTATAACATTTGATAACACTCTATATACATCTAGTATACTATAACTACCGTTATTGGGTGGATGAACATCCAGAAATCCCAGCGATGTCTGGCGATGTCTTGAGTTTTGTTCAGGCTAGCTTTGGGGCACATACTGGATGTTCTGGATTTCATCCCTGATTCCCTGGTATCACTGACTATACATACAGCCATGAACTTGAAGTCTAAGTTGAAGGATGATGCAGTATGTGTTGTTTGATGTGGGAAACCTAATGACAAGCCTACCATTTTAGGATCATATTTGCCAGCCATCTACGGTGATTCTGGAGATGGTTTATGGCATTGGGTGGATCCAAAAAATGATTTTGTCATTCATCGATATGGGTATGGGTCAAAATTGGATGCCCCACTACTCAGATGGTTAATACATCTTAATTTTAAACATAGACAAACATCTGTGGTCCCCTGGGTCTTGAAGTTTGACCCATACCCACATTCTGATCTTAATATGAAGGTTTCCAAAAATGTGGGTACGCGTGGGTACCTCCAAATCATCCATGTTCATGTTTTATTTTTCAGCAAATGTACCATCCAGAACTTGGGGATTTCCATTGATTTTCCCATTTATGAAAACCTCCATATGGGGCTTTCCATACATGGGGGTACCCAAAAAATAGATGGTTGATTTCATGGAAAATCCTATATGAAAATAGATGATTTGGGGGTACCCCCATTTTAGGAAACCTCCAGATGATGATCTTCATGCTAAAAGCCTCAAAAAACCGGGGCCCAGGAGGCAGGCGTGACATCGGGCGACCTGGCGGTGGGGAGTCGAATGAAGTTCAAGTGGGAGGCCGCGCGAACGGGCGGACGACTTTCCCAAGAAAACCACTCGAAATCGGGGAATCTATAGGGAAATCCACTGAAATGGAAAATTTATGTATATTATCGGGAAATATAATATGATTATTTATCAATTATTATATGTTTTAGTGAATTTTTGTTCAGGGGCGGATCGCAAATAAATGGAGATGCGTACTGTTTGGCATGTTGTTTGATGCAGAAGTGATCGCCAGCTCCAATTTTCGAACTACATCCAAAATTCCAGCAGTGTTGGTACGGCAACAATAAACCATCCCCAGCTTCACCAATTTTTTCATCATTTTTATAGGTGCGGTGGGATTTCAACCATTCCCAAATATGGCTGGTTTATGGCATTGTTTTTACCCACATGACATCATGTCCTGTTGAAACCCTGCAGATTTCGGAAAGCACTTGGCATTTTCCCAGGCCTCTCAGGATTCCCGCGGACCCGGAGGTCGCGCCCGGATGGTTTGCTTTGCGGAGGACAGCAATGGTGCCCTGGCGTCAGGTCGCGTCAGGAACGGTACAGGAAGGACAGAGGAAAGTCTGTGATCGAAAAAGGTTCTTGATAATGTATAGATAAATAGATAGATTATGATAGATTAGATTAGATTAGATTAGATTAGATTAGATGAGATGAGATGAGATGAGATGAGATAGATATAGAGTTTTGTTTTGTTTTTCTTACATGTTCATTTGTTGCATTGTGTTTCAATACGTTTCAAGTTAGTGCAATTCCTCTGCATCATATTGTCAGGAAAACACAATGTGTTCTATCAAGCGTTTGGCATTTCAATACATGTCAATCTATGGCACAACATAGAGTGGTTAGTAAGTCCCCTAAGTGGCTTATCCCATTTACAATTTAAATGGACTGTGACCATATTGTGACCATTTTTTCAGCATTTTCCAGGTGGGATGATCCTCCAAGTAGAGAACCACTCGTGTCGAAAAAAATCTGTCCTCCCAGTAGAGCACGGAGTTCACTTAGGTTCCCCATCTGTGACACAATTCCCTCGTCGTGCTGCCCGCACGGGACGTGTGACTTGTCCTGATTTTTCCTCAGGTTCTCAAAATGAGAAGTTCATGAATATCCGGGATAATTTGGAAAGAAATGTGCCAACAATCAATGATCTATGTTTTGGTTCCTATACTCCGGGGTGTTTCGTTGTTCTGTTGGACGTTTGAATTTGACTCTGACGATGCCTTGAGGTTGGCTTCTCGTGGGTGGACCTGTTTTGATGGTTTTGACAAGTTGAAGAGTTTGGCATCAACTGCAACTTCGTATACTTGGAAACCTAACAGTCATTAGATATATTTTGTTTGGAAGAACAAGACAATGACATCCACATTTTATGTTGATGCCGGTGCGAAGCCACAGGAGTGCTGTAGCTTTCATGGGAGACGTGTTGGAAGATCTGGAAAGTTTCCTATCGTTAGACGCCGTGATCGATGTCAGATGTGCCCAGGTTTATCGCAAGGATCTTTTCCTTACTGTGCAGCAGCAGTTGAAAACCGCTGGAGAATATGAAGAGCGCAGGCTGTTGATGCACAGACTTGACAGTGGCGACGTACCCCCATGAATTCATTGGGAATTCTTACTTCAATTCTGTTTTTGTGTGTGTTTTTGAAGATTCAGTGTTGAGGATGCAGAAATTACTTGAGGCCGTGGTATGCACTAAAAATTGTTCCTGGGATTGCCTGTGATACAGATTTATCTCCAGATTTTAGGGATCCAAGTCGAAGCATTTTGGAGCACACGACTTTGCGGACATGGACATCTAGCTGCACCAGGCCCTTTGGCACACGCTCCCGCCTGGGGCCATTGCCTTCCAAAATTGTGTTTCCTTTCACCATCACAATGCCAAAATGGTATTGGGATGCAGAAGATGAACGTGCCTTGGCCGTGGGGAGCAGCGCCCAGTTACCCCTGCTGGTTGATGATGAGGTTGAGGTTTCTGATTAATATCAGTGAGATGTTCTACTACCATATACTACCCAATATATCTGGGACTGTCATAATCCATGAGATATAGCATCTATTAATATCTATCACCTATATACTGTATATGTATACATACATCATATATATACATACATACATATATATATATATATACATATTGTATATTATTGTGTTATTAGGCATTACCATCTGTTAATTACTGTTATTGACATTACTACTATCTCTTAACAAATGCCAATGTACGGCTCAGTGAGGATGAGATGAAGCCCAGCCCATCACCCAAAATCACAGGTGCTCTGGCCGAAGCCAATGACGCTCAGCGGCTTCAGATGATGGAAACCCGACTCGAGACTTGGCGAACGAGTTTTCTTCCAATGGGGGATCCCCAAGTCACCATAGCTTTCAACACCAAAATGGTCAAATGACTTGGATGATTTGGGGGTACCCCCATTTCAGCAAACCTTAAAGTTTGCGAAGTTAAAAGGAAAGAAATATGTGTCAACAGCTTGTTTTTGTCGGTTGTTCATGCAGCAGGTGCAACAACAACTAGCCTAGCCCAAGAGTGTGTCGAGGATTGTGGCCAATATTATTGATTATTATTGTTGGAGATAGAACATATAATGAACAGAATAAAACAGATCACCAAGCTGCTTGCCCATCAGATTCGGAGAGATCAAGAATTATTCAGTACTGGCAAGTCACAGCAAGTCACAAGTCATTTCTCTCCATGATGAGGTCATAAAAGTCGTTTCCTTATGGCCATATCAATGTTCCGCCCCAGGACCAGGAGAACGGCGCGGATCTTCACAACCCGGAGACTTTCGGAGACGACTGGGCCTTGCAGTCCTGGTCGTATGAAGAGGCCCTGGCAGCCAACCAGCGCCTGGCCAAGTATCACCAGCCTCGGGTTCCGCATTGGGTGCCGCAGCATGAAGGTAACTTGACACCAAAGGAAGGAAGGAAGGAAGGAAGGAAGGAAGGATGGATGGATGGATGGATGGATGGATGGGTGGATGGATGGATGGATGGATGGATGGATGGATGGAAAGCACAAAGGATGCCATGGGGTGTTTGGAACATTTTGGAACGTTCCTCTCTGAGATTTGCATTTTGCGGTTTCTGCCCCTTCGGTCAAAAGCTTCCAACCTAAGAATTCTTTGGTGCACAGCCTTGCATGTTGGTACGCATGATTTCTTCTCCCACCTGGGGCTGAACAAATCCTTCCTATGAATCTTCACCATTTCAAGATAGTATAAAAGTATATAGTATATAAAAGTTGGTTTTTGGTTGATCAACACAGATGCTTTAGAACACTACATCTCCGCAGTCTGAGGTCTGGCTGAATTCTTTCAGCCACTGGTCCTCCAGTGAGGGGGGGGCCCTAGCTTTGAAACGTATGATTGTTTATGCCCTTTTCGGGCAATGAAGCACCTTAGTGCACAAAGGAAAACTTGTGTTCCACCGGTCGGCAAACTCCCAACTGTGGCACGAGCCCAGCCAAGTAGCGGATTGTTGTGTTTGTTTGACACGAAAGATTTTGCATCATTGCAACATCTTTGAACAAATGTCAGAGGCATCACTTCAAAACCCCTGGAATTTCCTTTGTGGCATGTTGCTTCCACGGTGCTTTTGAATCTGTCTCTCCTTTCTAGGTACAAAGGGCACAAGGCCCATGCACGGAGAATTCAAAGCTGTTATGAGCCCTGTGCATATTGCATGATGTCTCGGACTCAGTACTGTACTCACCCTATCCATGAATCAGCGACTGACGAGTTACCTGGCAGCCTGGTCGGGATATCCCATCCATCCAATCTCCCCCCGATTGGTTTCCTACCAGTACTGGGTCCGAGTTTCGTTCGCGACAAGGTGAACCAACAGTTTGCCATGACGATTGCTTGATCCATGTGCCCCGCGGCACAAATGTTCCCCCACAGAAGCCGCACAAAAACGGCGCGGAATCGATCTTCAGACCAGGGCGCAAGATGACATGTTTTGGATTGTACCAGAAAAGATATGTTTGTTTCACATCATCTTCTAAGGCCAATCAGAAGAAAACTATGCTGGGAAAAAAATGGGACATTGATATAATTTGATATATAAAAAAGGTCAAATGCTGGGATTGTGGAAACAACCCTACCCACTTCGCAGGACATGTTATGGAAAATTGGGGCTTCCAGCTGGCGGATGCCGCTGGAAGTCGTTGCACAGGGCGTCTGCCTCAGGTTCAGCCTTGAATCCCCTGGACCTTGCCAAGTGAGGTGAGCTGTAGATGTTGGGCCTGAATACCCGTCATTTTTTTTGGAGGTAGAAGTATAAGTGGAAGGTAGAAGTATAAGTGGAGATTCTAAGTAACCATGTGTTCAAAGAGTTTTTGGTAATATTCTATAAATTATGTAAATATATACATCATATAGCATGCCATAGGGATATAGAATGGGGATATACACTACCATGAACCGAGAGAGCTTGAGGATTCTGGCCAGTGTCGCGCTTGGAGAAAAAGCCACTTGGGTCGTTCCTGCGTTTGTTCCAAGAGGATGCGAGGAAATCAACAGCAACATGGTTGGTCTGAAATGTCTTACAATTGGGGCGCAAAGTATGGAAAAAGGCCGCAATTCTGAGGGTGAATCATTTATCCTGTTATCTTTCAAAAATGTAATTACCCTCTGGTAAGCTAACATAGCTATTGAAAACGGACCATTTATAGTTGATGTTCCCATTAAAATTGGTGATTTTCCATAGTTATGTTAGTTTACCAGAGGGTCATCTGCGGGATGCACTCCATTTTCCGACGAGAAGGAGCTGCCCAGCAGTGTCAGTCCATGATCAATGGAGTTGTCTCGATTTGGAACCCACATATTCCATTGAAAATGGCCCAGTCGAAATAGTGGATTTTCCCATGAAAAATGGTGATTTTCCAGTTCGCAAACTGTTGCTGTTTACCAGAGGGTAACGTTTGGAAAAGACATGGCAAAAGCTAATGTGGTATCCTCCATTGCGGCAACACGACATGACTTGAACACGACAAACTCTTTGGCTCAGCCAAGCAGCCGGCAGAAGTTATGGCTCCAAAGAGGTTCGAATGGGTTGATGGGTGAGTATTGCCATCCCTTACCGTGAAATGAGGGGATGGGATGACTGACTTACCATGACTTACCCTGACTCTCATCAAAAACGCACCGGAAATGCAACAATATTTCTAATAATGATTGACTTTGTCCTCTGGTAATTCAACAGTGTGCTATGGAACATGACCCATTCAATCCCATTTAGTTCGATGGATTTACTTCTGAAAAAATGCCATGTTACATGGCTGTATTAAACTAGCGGGTATATGTTGGTGATTGTCACACTTATGCACTGGGAATCCCTATTGACTAGCCATTAGGGGATGGGTCAGAAGCTATGTTACCATAATTCCGGGAACCATAAATCATAAATCCATAAATCCCCTTGCGAGTTTGCTGTGAAACTGCTGGGACAGGGGTCGATCATATAGTAAATCATCTAGAACATGGCTATTGGTATGTGAAAAATTACCAGATGGTACTCAGTATTGTACAAGAGGGGTTTGGATGGAAAGGATGTTGTGAAAATTGATTTAGATGAAGCCAGATATTGCCAGTCTTATGTTTTGTTTCAAAGTGGTTGGAACCACACTGTATCCGCCTGGTTCCCAGGTCAGCTACCAATGATCTCATGGCATTGCTTCTGGATCTCAATTGGAATTTGGAATGAATTTGGTATTTTTGGTATTGCGTCGGAATGGAGTTTAATGGTTGGCCTGTCCTCTTGTTTTATGGCCAGCATGACTTGGGTTGGTGGCCCACTACGTCCAGGAAGTCGGCGGGTACGGCCAAGGCAGCGGCAAAAGCCGCGGGGAAGCCTAGGGCAACGCCAAAAAAGCTGCAGGGGAAGTTCTCCAATTTGGCCACAAGGCTGACTGTGGCTAGTATGTATATAAACACACACATGTGTATATATATATATATAATTATATATATATATATATTATGTATATTATATATGATATATATATATATAACATACAGCAACCTCCAAAAAGGAGCCGAACATTTGGAAACCTGGAAAAGATGGAGGGAACACATCAAAGTACTGTCCTGGAAACATGTTTCGATCCAAAAAGCCTGAGGATTCAAGCGGCATCCCACTTGCCGAGTAGATTGAACAATAAACCAATAGGGCGTGAAATTGATACTATATATACATATATCATATATATATATATGATGGAAAACATATATACATGATCTGATAGGTATCCGTATCATATCATATTACTATTCCTATTCAATGATTGCTTTAGAGTTTTGAGATTGTCCCAGTTATGATTGACAACCATGAGCAATGTGACTTCCGACCCATGGCCACTATATACCCATTAGAAATATTGTTACTAGATCAGATCATATGTGCCATGGTCAAACGTTGTTTGTTTTCCCAGAACAGGGGATGGTGATTCCCCAAGGAATAGGGGTTGATATGTCCATGAAAAGGAATCTCTAATGATGGTGGGATGTCCTTAGCCCATGTACCATGTTTTGACCGTGACACATATAATATCTGTAGCATGGTTTGTTTTAGTTGGTAAAGTCCCAATTTCATACTACCCTCTGGTAAACTAACATAGCTATGGAAAATCACCATTTTTAATGGGAAAATCCACTATAAATTGCCATTTTCAATAGCTACGTTTAATTACCAGAGGGTAATGCATACCAATGCTTGGTTTTCTACTGCCCAAGAGATTCTTTCGGTTGGATTTGTTAAATCCCATGAGGGGATGGTCATCCCGTCATTTTCATAGCGGTCAAAACATCACCATTGTAAGGAATCCCCAATGATGATACAAGTTGAATCAAAAAGCCATACTGGGGGATGTTCATAACATCAAGAATTAGGAGTTGTGATGGCAGAGAGAAGGATTCCCAATCATGGTAAGCTGACTAGAACCCATATAATATCATCTCTCAAATATAAGATATTCCAAACAAATCCGTGGTTTTTGTACCGGATCTATGCATGAATTGGGGATTAGTCTTATATTGGGGCTATAGGCTATATGTATCAATCATTACTTTACATCCATATTGTATCCCCATTCAATGATGCTTAAACCATGTTGTATCATGTTATATCCCCATTCAATGATACTTAAACAATATTAGCTCCCCCATCTGGGACCACAGCATGAAGTCTATGTGTCTTAATCATCCTTTTGTTTATTGAGGTACCCAATTTTGACCCATAGCCATGTTTCAATTGTGAAGCCCTGCCCTACCGAGGCTCAAAAGCTGGCAGAACTTGCTCCACCCCTTGAGGTGGCGCAGCGCTTGGGGCGGCCTTGAAAGGTTTGGGGAAAGGACCCATGACCTGGCAAGTGGTCTCTTTTTTTGGGAACATGATACCCTCTGGTAAACTAACATAGCTATTGAAAATGGCCATTTATATAAAGGAGTTTCCCATTAAAAATGGTGATTTGCCATAGTTATGTTGGTTTATCAGAGGGTATGAGATTTTTTTGGTTTGATATACTGTATGATTTGATATATGATTAGTTGATGTAATTTGGCACAGTGTCCTCAACCATGTCGAAATGTCTAAAGAAGCGATCCTGTCCTTTTTTTGGTGGAGCTTGGTTAGTATTGCCCTGAAGCATTTGATTTTGGATGCTGTACCAAGAGGTCACGTGAGTTCCCCAGGCTCCAAGGCTTCCTGGACCCCATGGACCCCCAACAACTTGACTTCAAAATGCTGGGAGGATGTAGACCCATAACTTGCTATACGATTTTCTACGAAAAAATTGGAGCCTCCAATCTGTTCTTCTCAGCCCAACACCCACGGCTTTTTTCGGCGCCAGAATCTGAACTTCCTGACCACCGAGGCAAGGGCACATGGTCAACCCCATTCCATGAACCATCCCCAACCTCACCATTTTTGTGGGTGGTATTGAGCATCCCCTTAAATGGTAGATTTATGGCATTGGGTTTCCCACATCGTTCTTAATGGGTAAGTCATGCACAAGTTTAAGCAATATTTGTTCATAGATAGATATATGTTAAATTACCAGGGAGGTAAACAAAGAAAATCTGAGTAAAAATCAGGATCAAACCACCAACTTTACTGGGATCTTGGATCACAAGTACTGGTATAGCGATCTGACCAGCATTTCCATAAATGGGGATCCCGAATAGTTGGTTGGTTTATATGGGAAAATCCTATTAAAATTGATGATTTAGGGGTACCCATTTTTCAGGAAGCTTTAGGAAACCTCCAAAAGAATGGGCAGTTTGACCATGTTTGGCCAAATATCTTCACATCTTGGTTAATGCAATTTGTGACCACAGACTCTCTCTCTTTGTGCTCCTGGTGCAAACCCGCCACTTCCCTGCAAGATACCATCCAAAGATTGCTGGGAACATCAGTATTTTGACACACAAGGTAAGTTCTGAGCTGCAAGTGGATTTGGTCACTCGAGATATATATCAACTTCAAGAAGATATCACGGAGTGTCAAACATGTATCACCCATCTAAATTGTGCTGCAAGCGGAATTAGCCTTTTGGACAAGGGTTCTGCTTGTCCGGTTCCAGCCGGGGCCAGGGGTTCTGGTTCTGGTTTCCACCAGGTCACCAGACCCAGAGGTTGAGACCCAACAATTACTGCTGGCGGAAATTGTACAGATGTACACATAAATTGTCACATAAACACAATTAAACACATATATACACATACGCATATACACACGTAAACATATATATATATATACAGTATACACCTCTACAAATATACACATATACGCAATGTATATTTATATATAATTATAATGGATTATCCCTTGGTTGTATATGATTTCTATGATCCAGCAGGCCACAGCTCCCTGATTTCAGGCGAATCTCCTTGAAGCCTTCTATCGAATCGCCCCTAGTGATCCATGCCGTGCAAGACGGTCTTCCCGGGCGAGTTCGGATCAGCCGGGGGGAGATGATAAACCTGTTGAAAAGTGGTAGGTTTGATGAGGAAAGTACCCTCTGGTAAACTAACATAACTATGGAAAATCACCAATTTTATAGGTAAATCAACTACAAATGGTCCATTTTCCATAGTTTACCAGAGGGTAAATATGGGAGAACATGGGAAAATGATGGGAAAATGATGGGGAAAAACGTGCCTTTAAACATGGTAAAAAAAAACCATCAAATTGGCTTGATTTTCCCTGAATTTTCATACACTCCGCATCGATTTTTGGCATCATGGGTTTGGACGGGGAATCATCTCTGGTTGCCCTGTGCTTTCTTCCCCCAGCTCAAACGAATCGTTGGAATGATGCAAGAAGGGGCGCCTATTTCTTCGGTAGGCGTTTCTGTGTTGTTTCTTTCACTAGGCCAAGGATCGGAAAAAATAGAGAGTTCATGAGAGTTCTATTTTATTGCAGTTTATATAATTATATATTTAGAGATTATCGTATATCATGTTCTGTCCAATTGCCAACTAGTTCTTATGGTTGGTAAGATGGTGTAACACTCGCCGTTACCTCCAACTGGGGCTGCGCGTGCTTGGCCAGGCCCGTTCAGGAAGAGAATACCGCTGATCTTGTTCCACCAGGTGCTTCCAGTCTGGTTGTAGCTGCCAGTGCTTGTTGGCTGATTACTGTCATTCGGGGGTGTCAAATGTTATATACCTAATAAACCTACCCTTAAATTGAAATAAATTGTGGATTGTGATGGATTGTCATCATCACTACAACTAACTACAACCAATAATAACCAATACATATTACTGTAATGTATACTATGGACATTTATATAAATGGATCCTCCATAATTATTGGGAATCCCGTTTTGAAACCAACCTCTACAAAAAAAAAAACAACATGGGGCATGTTTTCGCTTCCGCAGCTTCAGGCTTCAGCCACAAAACCAAAACCGCAGTCGTCGGCCCCATGGAGTGGTGCAACGGTTTCTTCGAAACTTCTGTGAATCCCTTGGACCCAAAGTGGCAGAAAAGTGCAGAATTTGGCCCAGACAAGGAGATGCAATGGCAATCAAGACCTTTGCATAAGGATCAATGGTTAATGTCCAACAACGCCATCCGTGGCGCACCTTGGTGCTCGACTTTTTTGTTGTTTTGTTTGCTTTGCAATGTTGGGAAGCTTGGAACAGGACATCGGAGAAGGTCCGCAACAAATGAAACCACAGTGATCAAGCAACTAAGTGCAACTCTCAGGTTCGACTAAGTACTATACATACTGTTTCGGACATTGTAGGGGTCAAGGTCCATGTTTTGTAGTAAACCTTTCCATTTCGGGGGGCCAATCATTTGAGTGATGCCTATGTTTGTTGATTGGCAATCTTTTTTCGGGTGCCATATTCATCCCAACGGGCGTTGCTCAGGGTTGTCATGTCATGGGTTTCCGCGTCATTATGCACCATTCTGGTGGCTGATACGATTACATACGATTACTTTCGATTCTGACTCATCATCACTGGATCAAATGCACCTATGCTGTTGTTTCTGTCTTTGATTTCCCCATGAAGTCTTTGCGTCTTCCCAGTTGGAATCTTTCAATGTGTCAGGAAATAAAGGAGTTGCATTCCGCCATCAGCGCGGTGGTGGAACGAGGAGAGCTTTGTCTTTGGGAATTGAACGTCATCAAAAATGCCTGGAAGATTCACAAGGACGGGCATGGATGCATGGAGGGAATGATCTCTAGGTCCAGAAGTGCTGACTAAAAGCGGATGATGAAGAATCATCTAAGAGTCACCTAGCAGTTATCCTTAACGGATGGGCCCAAAAAAATTCTGCGAGGAGCACGTAGCTGGGGACATACGCCAGAAGAAAGAGCTGGTGATTCCCTTCTTGGATGAGCGAATCAAGCTGGACTACAACCTGAAGCAAGGTGAGCCATGAAAGTTACGACTGAGTAATCAAACATGGCTGGAAAATACACCAGTTATAGCTGATTCTCCCAGCATAAACCTTCATTTATAGTTGATTTTCTCATTAAAACGTCCATTTACAGAGGATTTTCCATTGCCATGTTTGATTATCGGAGGGTATACCCCTGTTGATCTGGGAAATTAGCCGAGTTAATTGTTTAACCATCAAGTATATCAGTCCTTGTAGTATTTGTAGCATCAGAATTATGTGGATACAGATGTAACATGATATAACTACATTATATTGTGATTGATAAAGGATGGTTGGTGGGTCAAAAACAGGGACTGAGTAATCCAACTGCTTGAAGCATCGGGAAGTATATGATAACCAAAGTATTCAACCAGATACCTACCTATACCAACCAACATCCTGGATCTGTCCAAAAACGGTGGATTTCACTCCACATTTAATGGCCATGAAACGATAGGGAAAGTGATGATGAATCAGTGGATTTGGGGGTCCTCCCCTGACATTTTCAGGCAAACCCATATACGTATGCTACAGGTACAGAGATGAATTGTTTGGTTCATACGTGGGCCAGGTTTACATCCCGTTATAACTGGAATATGGTGGTTTGTTTGACCCACATTTAAAGACTACCAAAAAAAACTCCATGGCCTATCTAAGTATGGACAGAGTTGCCGTTATTTTTCCATGAATTCCGTGTGCCATGGTCAAGTTTAATTGGAGTGTATACCCATATTGGGGGATGGTCATCAATCCATTCATAGAGATGTATGATGTATATATATATATATATTATATATATACCCATGATGTTTAGATTCCCATGGAGTAGGATGAATGGGATGAATGACGATAAACCATGATTGTTTCATGGATTTCCATGATATAAAACCATGATGTCCATTGTTCCTCCATAGATATTTTTCCCATAGTTAGCTAAGTTGGTTTATAACTCCAATTTCACTTGGGTTCATGGTAGACATATCGAAAACAATGTTCACATGACTGGGGGCCACCAGCCTTCATATTTCCCTGTTTTCTTCCATGGATTTCCATGATATCAAACATATAAATACCATGGTATTTCCATGGGATTTACCATTCATTGGGTTGGTTTAAGGGAAAAGTTTAACCGGAACCCCTATATTAATATATTCAATGGGAAAAACCATGGAAAAACCATGGTTTCCGGTTTAGATTTTCCCTGAAACTAATCCAATAAACCATCGATCCTTCCCATCCAACTTGTCCGAGCTCAGGTCGCAGCCAGGTTCTCCAAGCCCTGGAGCAGCTCCAGGAAGAAGTGACTGCGATGGATCCTTCTAGCGAGGTCCAGGATGTTCTCATTCGCCTCGAGCCGCTCGAAAAACACGAAGGGCTTCCACCAGCTGGGTGTTTTTCGATGTTTTTTTTCACGTCCAATTTCACGACTGGTATTCTTGCGGTATACTTCATGGGGGTTTTCCCACAACTAAAAATGAGATCTCTATGGATATAGATATTGAGGATGGAATGCTGAATGGTTGGATGGGAATATAGCCGAATATTGGGGAATACATATATATATATATATTTACATATATACAACTACTAAGTACTACACTTGTTCCGAAAGGAATATGACTTTTGTTCTTCTTCCATGGTGGGTTGACCTGGCAGGAGTATGGTCACCAGCGATGTGGGGTTGAATCTAAGCCTTTAGAAATCTGAACCCAACCCCCAGTCTTCCCATTCAATTAAGGCATTAAGGTTGCAGTGGATTATTTGTTTGATGTTGATGAAGTAGCCTCATCCATGGAATCCAAAGGGTTGGATATTTTAAGTGACCTAATTAGCCCATACCAGCTTCTCCGAAGTGACCTCTTTGGTCTTTTTGATATGAAGTATGGCTAAGTGACCTTTTAACCCCCTTTGATATAAAAAAGAGGTCACTTTGAAGAAGCTGGTATATGTATATATGTGTGTATATATATATATATATGTATATATGTATGTATATACAAGGCGGGGCTACCTAGTTAGCTAAGTTGACTTGTCCACCAGAAACTGGGTTCAATATGCTTTGTAGCGGATATGACTGTACTTGATGGGGGTTATCCACCAACTTAGAAGTAAGGGGGCCACTCTACATTGGAAACTGGTTAGTCAGTGGGTTTTTTTCATCCACTCATTAAATGAGATCACCCAGCAATCGGGGACTTATTCACTTACCCTCTGGTAAACTAACATAGCTATGGAAAATCACCATTCTATTAATGGGAAAATCCACTACTTCTATGGCCATGTTCAATAGTTATGTTAGTTTACCAGAGGGTAAATAATCACTTACTAAGTGGGATGATCCTCCTGGTCGGATAAACGGTGATTTCAAGGGGATATTCCATGGGATATAGAAGCAACAGAACCATGGGATATTCCATGGGAAATGGAAACGAGAAACACAGTTCAGACAGACTTTAAGCCACAAATCATAGTTGAGCCTGTGGTGAAGAACTCAACTATATACGATTTTTCACTTATAAACCTACCCCGGTCAGGACTTCTTTGGTCCCTTGTCCTTTGGTCGGTCCTTTGGTCCAAACCTGTGTGAAGGTAGTGCAAGGAGTTCAAACTCCAGATGATACATACTGTAGGCCCATGGACTATTTGAAGTCTTCTGGATTGTGTCTTGGACACTTCAATCTCTCTTTTGAACCCCCAATGATCCACTGTCATGATGAATACCCATCAAACAATGTATATGTATATACAATCATGTACATATAATTATATATATATATTTATATATATATATATGTATATATATATATATGTATATATATATTTATATATATATATATCGAAGTGTTCCCTATTGAGACAGGGCCATAACTCGGGGGCAATCCACCCCAAATCCCACGCCACGCCAGGAAGTATCAGCATGGACTTTTGCAGCAGCTCAACAAAGAAGAGAGCTGTGAGCTTCAACTGATGCGCGCTTTTTTTTCTCCTGAGGAAGCCAAACCTCTTGTGACTTGTCGGATATAGTAGTATTATGGTCTCAATGTGGGGATGATATTCATGGCCACATGGCCATGAATTGGGGATATGTTTTGTGGTGATATTTGGTTGGGAAAATAGATTGGTATACCCCAAAACGGCAATTTTGAATGGGAAAATGATTATGAAATATCATAGACCACACTAAAGCACGGTAGTATCCTGGGATTTGATCCAGTATTTTCAGGCGAAGCCATGAAGAGATCCCAGTCAAGCTGAAATTGTGGGCCTACCCTCCAAATGCCTTTGAATTGGGAAAATAATAAGCCATTGGAATGGGTGCACCACATTTTAAGGGGAAAACACATATATGTGTACATGATACTGTATGTGTACATGTACATGTGCATCAGAATCTGTCATATTACTGTTTCAATGATGTTTCAATGCGTTTCATCAAGACCTGGTCTCATTTGATTCTCCAGCTGCACTCCTGTCCCCCGTCGTCCCCGTCCCATCAGCTAGGTCGACCAGCTGATCGAGTCCCACCCATCGGTGGGTAGCTTTATCTTCTTTGCTGGCGATGAGACTTGGAAGTGGCACACCTTTGGATTCCCTGGATTTTTGTTGGAGGTAATCCCCATATCAGCTTGGATACAAGGTGACAATGTTGAGAAGAGATTGCATGGTGAGATCTTAGAAATTGTCCAATTTCTGCCCAAATGGGCCATTCTTTCAGGTTTGTGAATGATAACTGCAAGTCATTCGCCCAGACCCTTGATTCTGTGTGTGTCGCTTTCAACGGGCTCAGATGGAACTCTGACTATGGATCAAAAACTATAGGACCTGAATCAGACATCGTTTTTCTAAGGTTTTCTTCTTCTGTGTCTTCAATCAATTTCAATTGTTTCGCTAGACCACCATGTTTCGCCCCACAAGAATCTCTCGGCGAAGGAAACATTCTCCGGGTTCATGAAACAGGAAGACATCTCCAGCTTTTCGCCGCTCAGCCTGTTGGCTCGGCTTTTGAACATGTCCATCCGGATGGCGCGGAAACCGATGGCCAGATATGGCCAGATATTATCAATGGCCATTCCATCCATTTCTAGATTCCTTTTTACACTTTTATGATGTATTGCGATTATATGATTCTTATATGTCCTTGTGTGTGTTGTTCAATGATGTTCGAATTTTGACACTTTGAAAGGCGTTATCCGGTTTCAAGCTGTGTCAACTCGTTTTACCGGAGAAAGTAGACGAAAGCATCAGTTCCCTATCGAGCTGCTGTATCACCACTACTGGGAGATTACCATTCGTGTGGGATTGTAAATGGGATTATATTATATATTTACACACATATATAAATATGTTTATACATATATATATATATATACATTATAAACTTGTATAATATAAATGTAAGTATACAAATCATTCAAATGATTCTGCCTTTGATATTTGATAGAGTGCAGAGTGATATCTGACCAAGAGAATGTCCCAAAATTGTCGGCCCCATGGAGTCGGCAGCTCCCGAGGGACTTGGTTGTTGACATCAAGCTATCAACAGCAATGGGTCACTCATAGGGATTGAAATCTATTTTTCGCTGCAGATTATCAGATTGTCATATATGTATGATATACAATTATCTACAAAATGAAAAAAAAACATTAAACAACATATTGCAGATCGTACTGACTTCAAAAAGCCCAAGCCCGACATGGGATTGCCTGTTGTTTGACTTTGATTTGCCCAGGTGGTACTTCAACTTCAAGATCAAATGCCAGGAATTTGACGCAGGCTTCGTACAACCATTGGAAGCGGTGCTCAACGGAACTCCCCTACGGACCTGCTATTTCTGCTGAATGCGCCAGGAAATGCAGTGAGCAGCGCCCGTTCTTTGATCCCTCTTGCTAGATGTAGCTGAAATATTGGTGGATATTGTTTCAACGACAATATTTGGGAAGTATATCCACTTGCATAGCCCTTACATAGACCTTATATATGGTAGGTACCTCCAATTTTCGTTCCTGAAATGGTCAGCTATTGGTGGTAAACCCTTAGACTCACGGAGACGAAGGATCCATCAATTGTTAGAAGGGGACGACGCCAATCGGTTTTCGGCACTGCTCAATTCTATGGGTCAAACTTGCTTTGGACCCCTGATCTCACATATTTTCTGAGCGTCTTAATGCAGTGTTCCTATCCAATATGGAGCTTCAGTTTGACCCAAATTGGACATTTTCCGGACCCCATGGGCCCCATGGGTTCGAAATCTGGTCGCCGCATGAACGTGGAGATGCTTGAGTGTGGTGCGGGCTTTACAAAAATGGTTCCTGTCACCAATCCACCAAGCAAACCTGTGGTCAAGTGGTCAAGGTTGGCTGAAGGTAACCTCCAATTCGCAACCAGTGTGTATTTGGCATAGCAGAATAGCTGCCCTCGCAAAATTGGGTCAAAGACTAGGCCAAAGGCTCCAATGCCAAAAACACATTCAGGGTGGCTGAATGAACGCCAAGTAGTTGACTCCTGACTAACACTGAAAACTTCCTGTCTTGACAGGGAGGAGGTGTTGGATGCGAGAAAAAGCGCGGAGCACGGCATGGAATGGTGGTTTTAAAAAACAGCACTGCAGAAATCTACATACTAATAATATGAACAAATTGACTTTGTAGGCAACACACGGCAGGATATGTGGCTCCAAAATTGGGCCCTGCTCCATCGAGCTCCACTATCTGTGGGTTGCTGCGTTGAATTCTTGCCTCCGAAGGATCAGTGAAGTTGGTAAAGGAGTACATAACATACTAGTACAACTCTATGGCTGTATGGTCACTGATGGGAAAAAAAAGTACTGATGGCCACTGTAGATGTTTCTTTGGTACCACACCTGGTCAGTTTTTGGCTGTTTCATTTGCTTTCCATCCCAGTTTTGGCGGATTGTTCGAAGGGCAATGGATAGCAGTAATAAACAAACACCAGACACAAATTGAACAAGACGTGCCATGTTGAATAGCTAATTCAATTCATCCGCAAATGGACTACACCATAGCTATGTCAAATTTCAGCCCAGGGCAGGGTTTATCAGGGTCAGGAATACCTGGTGATGAACCCAGCAATCCTTCGCCCAGCACTACCCAACGCCAGGTAGCTTTCCAAATCCATACCTGGCGATCGACCTAAATGACCCGCGCGACCTTCTGTGATCGGTTGTTGGTGATTCAAACGAAGCCAAGACATTCTGATTTGAGTTTGAGATTGTCATGATTTTGATGTTCCACAGTTTTACGTTTGACTGTTTCTATTTGGGATGTTTGATGTTTGATCTTTGATTAGGTTGATAGATCTTCCCAAGATATTGATACCAATTGCTAGCCTTCCCCGGTGGTTAAACTGTCATGTGTTTTGCGTATAAGCGTAATCACTACCGGGATCCATTACGGGATAAATTCCTCTAAATGTGACAAATCCAAAGTAACAAGCTTCGTTTCTGGTATAAGGTCGGTTAACATTAAACATGACAATGATATTCAAGAAATAGCAGTCATATCATATCAAATCTAGAATTAGTCCATGCAATGAACAGCAGCCTTATTATTGGATTGACCGCATTTCGTTGTTTGTTGATCGTTGACGGTCCCGCTGTCGGTCAGGACAAGCAAGGCGTTTGGCAGAAAGAGACCGCGCTGAGCAAAGCTCTTGGGCAGGCGCTGACACGCCATTCATGTGTCCCCGAAAAATCGGGGACAGCCTAAGCAAAGGTGGGGCTCCAGTCTGTTAGGTAACTTGTTTAAAACAGCTATGATATTTGGGGCTCCAAAAGTAGCAAAGTAGCTATATATATATATATATTATTATATATTTAGTTGGATGGGTTGAGAAAAAAAAGTCCCCAATTTATATACTACCCTTCTGCAAACTCATATAGATGTGAAAGACCAACCAATGGTAGATCATTTCTCTGAGGAAACCATTGGTTTTCAGATCTATGTTAGTGTATTCTAGGGTAATGTATGGCCATCTAAAAGTGGTAAAAACATGATCAATGACCAACCATCAGATTTTTTGGGATACCTGATTTTTATTAAGATTTATTCACAAGCATCGTTTGGCTGTGCGTCAAAGATGCTTTTAAGCCACGATGCCGTCAAAGCTGCGAGGGAGAGAAAAGATGCTGGTGACACACCTGGAAAGCACCACAGCCCCCAAAAATGGAGAAGTAGAACATACATAAATAATCATAACATATAACACAATCCAATCCAAATGTATAAATATATATATATAAAATACAATAAGAGAATGGTAAGTGAAAATTGCTACTGCAGAAATCTGGAGAAGTGTTGTTTTCTCATACTTCAGTGATACGTTGCTAGTAATCCTCTCAGTTTCCAGGCCTTCAACCGCTGTCATGACTACCCTTCGCTGTGACTGAAGATCTCCATGTTCAACAGCTACTCATCGGCTGGTACTTGCACCATCAATTACCTTTGGAGGAAATATTGTAGCATTTCTAACTAAGCATATATAGGAATTTTATAGGAATATGTTCAGAAATATGGGTGGCTGCCCTATTCTAAGACAAGCCAAGAAATAGGAAATACTTGAGTGGGACATGAAACTAGAACATAATTCAATACAATTGATATAGAATTATACAACTATATAATCAGAATAATATAGAATTATACAACTATATAATTGTCTGACTATCTAATATATATATATATACATTTATAGTATGCATATAATTTTATACATGTTTTTTTCAATTTTTTTCCCAAGAAGACATGGGCCTTTTCAGCACTTGGGCCAGGATCCAGCAGTCGGTTGTCGCCACAGAGCACAGGGGCAGGGTTTTTTGAGACCTGCGGGGCTCAGGACAGCTCTGTGAAAAAGCCTGGAAATGTCCCCAGGAAATGGATGGAAAATGGGAAGTTCATACAATTTTTAACCATATTTAGGGTATATAATTAGCAATGATAGGGAAGTGGGAGCTAATCTCTCCGAGCTTAAATTCATTTGCGGTGTAAAATGCCAACAATGAATGACAGGGGAATGCAATGACAATATACCATGTGTTTGTCTGACAATGTGACAATATTATAAGGAAGATTATGATACAGCTCATTGTTTTGTTTTTTTTTCCCGAAGATTTTCAGAAGGCCCACATTTTGAAGTGGTAAATCATCTAAACATCGTGGACTTCTATTCTCCACTCCGCACTCCTACTGCCATCACCATCACCACCAGCACCATCACCATCACCACCACCTTCACCATCACCACCAGCACCATCACCATCACCACCACCTTCACCATCACCACCACCACCATCACCACCACCAGCACCAGCACCAGCACCAGCACCAGCAGCAGCAGCACCACCACCACCACCAGCATCATCATCATCATCATCATCATTCCTAGGACGTTTTTCTCTGAACTAAGGGTTTGAAATTGAACATGTTTCGTGCACTGTGTTGCAATGAAAGGCGGTGTGTCTCTGGGAAAATTGGGCACATTGGGCACCTTTGCAACAAGTGTTGCAGCAGTTGCAGCAGGAATTTGGGCGCGACCTGCTATCTCAACAGCCTGTTGCAGTACCTGTTGCTTGGCGAAACGCTGAAGAATTCGTTGCAGAATTTCAGGAACTGAATAGAGTTGCATAGCAGTTGCATAGCACGCAGGTGGACGTGCGGAAACATGTGGGAAACATTTGAGAAACATGCCAACAGATGACTGGGAGATTTTGTATGAGCCATATGAGCCAGTTTTTTTGGTTCCTGGCACATTTAAGCCTCAATCTTTGGTGTATACTAAGTGTATACCCACCGTCCAGGTTCTTCAACTTGGACTTCCGCTACAGCTTCTTGAGGTCCTCCCACAGTGCTGAGTGCCGGAACTCTGGGATTGCTATACTACCTTTGATCCCCATACAATAGTGCTGGTAGAGGTTGGTACAAGGGGTACCCTTCCAGACAGCTGCTAGGTATTGCTGGGTAACTGCTAGATTTCGTATCATCTCCCGCAAAAAAGGGGGAAGATTCCAGTCTCAATGGTTTACGTCACCCATGAATACCTTCAGTTTTGGTGGATTTCCCATCGCTATGTCTGATTGCCAGAGGGTATACATTTTCAGATCCTTTTCTTTCTTGAATTTCCAACTTATGCGAGGTATTCACCAAAACTGCCATGTTTCCCTGGTTGTTCCATCGTTTTTTTCCATAGTTATTCCATGTTTTTGTCATTGTTACATGGTTTTCATCTTTTTTCCCCCCAACTGCATCTCCAGCAGCGTCGAAACTCCGCCAGGGCTCCTGCTCAAAGCAAAGTCGTGGCGACGCTTCAGGAGGTGCTCGTTGAACGGAAACTGTGGGAGGCTGAGCCAAAGTTTATGGGAAACATCTAGCAAATGATGGGAAAACATGGGGAAAACATGGGATGGGGAAAATGACTGGAAAACATATATAATTTTCATGCGGAAAACATGGGAAAAGGACTGGAACATGATGGGAACATGATAGAAACATGCAAAATGATGGGAAACTGATAAAAACATATTGGAAAATCATCGGAAAATATGGAAAATGTGGCCTGGAAAAAGATGGAACATGATGGGAAAATATTGGAAACATGATGAACCAGTGGTTCATTTATAGATAAACCATAGTTCCTAATCTTCAACGAACTTAATCTTCAAATAGGTAGAAAACGATAGGAGTATTATTGGAAAAAGATGCTGAAGCATTCTACATTTTTGGGGTTATACTCCCTGGGTTTGATGATCAGTATCCAAAAAAACAGATTGGCCTTCTCTGCTGCATAGAGATAGTACATTACAAAATATTGTAAAAAATATGTATATATATATATAGATATATATAGATAATATATATATATATACATATATACACTCTGTGGGAATCAAACATGGCTGGAAAAAAAAAAATATATTTTTTTTTGGTGGGAAATGAATCTACAAAATCTACAATTGCAGGAATATGAAACATATGGTGATTTCCAGTGCAAGGTTCGACTACTGAACAGCAACGGTCGGCCGACAAGTACCATGTTTGTTTCTCTGGAAGCTTTGGGATTGCCAGAGGTTTGTTACTGGTGAAGAGTTGAAGAGTGCCAATTTCGGAGACATGACCCTGATATTATGGCTCATCATAGCAGTGCTAGGGGAAGTATGTGACGCATGGAAGGGGATCCGTACTGGGACATCCCAATTCTCCATCATTCTCCGACAATATTGGTGCAGGAGAAAATCGAAAAACCCAACCAATGACTGGGTCATTCTTACCCTGCTTTCCCATAGATGTTCCTGGTGCAGCAATCCACTGATTCACCGTGGTCACTTATCCCATGAATCCATCAGTATCCCAGCTGAAAAAAAATGATTAAAAAAATTGATCCATCAACCCTACAACCATAGATTCCCGAAACGACCAACCGGGTAGGTCTTTGCTCTGCTGGCAGAGGGTGAGTCTCTGGTGGTGGATCCAAAGGCGCAGCCGACCAGCCATGATTCGCAGCCGACCAGCTAACAAAGTCTTGGTTCGAAGAAACGATGGGTCCCCTCTACTGTAGTTGGAATCATTGAGGATGTTCGTGTCCTTGACTTCATTCTGCAATCTCGAGAATTAATCGGGTTGGGTTTGCTCTTATTTTCCAAAAAGCTTGGGAGCATACTCTCCAAATGACTCCCTTTCTTTAGTTACCCTGGGCTAAACATATCAACAGATGCGGAAACCATGAAAACCACCGGTTTCCTTTGGAAAATAATCTACAAATTGTGTTTCTTCAAACTCGATGTTGGTTTACAGGAGGGACATTCCATTGGGACCCAGCAGACATTTGACCCAACGTGTCACACTCGAGGACTTCATCACTGCAGCTCGTGTAGACGCTTTGGAGCAGGCGGATCTGGAGGTTTATAGCCTGGAAAATCATGTGTTCATGGGTCTCAATAGAGGTTGATTCCATTTTATTCCCATATTAAGGGTGGTTTCATATCCATAGCTATTATGTACTTTCCCATGATATATTCCCAATTGATGAAAATGGAACGCCTATGGAAGAGTTTTGGATATTGTTGGAACATGTTCACCAATGGTTGTACTTGTTTGTCCACTTACGAGAATGGAAGATCTGGAGATATCACTAATTCGTATACGTGATGACGCACAGAGATCTTTGCATTTTGGATCCTGGCCCACTTCACAACGCCTGACTAATTGTTGGTAAATTGGCTATTTCCCGGCAGATTTTGAGGGCATCCATGATATCATGTACTTCATTGGGGTAAACCAGCATTTTAAACCTTTGAATCGGGAATTGATCTCTCAACAGCTTGGGTTTCCATGGTATGCAATGCCTTGGCTTATATATTGTCACAAGCCTAGTAGCTGTAACTGTGAGCACGATCTAGACCGCGATTTTTGGCACGAGGGAGAGCACCAAAAAGCACGATTTGTTGCAGGAGGAAGAGCACCAAAAAGCACACGGGGGAGAGCAACAAAAAGCACGATTTGTTGCACGAAGGAGAGAGCCAAAAAGCACGATTAGACATTTTTTGGCGAAAAGGAGAGCGCTGCACGCAGGAGAGTACCAAAAAGCACAATTTGTTGCACGAAGGAAAACAGTCAAAACAAAGCTTGCCCAAAATATAAAGACTTTTTTTTTTGACTGTTACAGCCATTAGGATTTCCACTAGATTCACTAAATATCTATATGTTTCATATATCCCGACAATAGTCCATCATTTTGTTTCCATTCGTTTCAGCCAAAATCCCACTTTATACTGTATACAGATATACTTATATATTAATATAGTCATCCTGGAGTAGATAGAATATGGAAATGTCAAAAGCTCCTCTTAGACAGAGAATGCTTTTGAAAATACCATTCTCTATCTCCTTTCACATCACACTGGAATGATGGTTAGGATTCAGGATTCGTTTTTCATCATCTCCAAATGGCCTGCTCCATGTCCCAGCCAGAATATATTAAGATGCAGAAAAGTTACAGTACATGTAAAATAATATCGTGATCCCCTATTACAGGATGATTATTTCATATTATTTCTATGTTTCCAGTATTTCTACGTAAAATATGTTTACTTATGTTTACTGTATATAGCCCTGGAAGTCAAAAGACTATTAAAAGAATGGTCCTTTACGAAAAGACTATTTCTCCAAAATTGCAAATGGTTTTTCGTAGGTACCTTCAGTGAAATGGTCTTTCGATGTCTTTCGCAGGTGCCTTCCATGTTTACCTCAAACACTGTCGTACCATCCCATCTTTAGCTCAAACACTGTTGTTCTGACCGCACCAATGTTTTTTTCCCATAGCTGCGAACACACGCGTCCAAAGATGCCACACAGGATCTCAACCTCTTTTTCCCCTGGTCCTTGGCGTCACATACCCCCAGCAACCAATGTTGAAGCCATTTTCTCTTCAGACTTCAAATCGAAATGTTTCAACACTGCAAAGACCACATAACCTGCAGTTGAGCGTCCTTTTCCGATCTACACGGTGCTTCATCGTGCGAAGCCTAAACACCAAAGATATGGAAACTGATTAGATATAAGTGGAAGCCAAGTCTACCTTTGGCCCATGCGCAAACTGGCAGCAAGCCTGAGTTTGGTGCACTTTAGCGGCCATAGATGGCGACGCCGGGGGTGAGCTTTAGCTATATGGCGAATGTTGACCAGCAGTATTTCAAACACCGCCCAAACAATTTCAATATTGTGCTTAATCTCATGCACTTACGGCATGTGTATGTCTCAAAATGAGGCACACGTTTTGATTTAACACTGACCTTAGAAAATAACCCCCCTTTTCTCTAAGGTGATGTTTAAATGAAAAAGGGCCCCTCACTTTGAGATATACCCACCTGTGAATTCTATTATAAGTCCAAAACAGAATGAATTTTGAGCATCGCCCACCAATGTTTCGATCCATACATGGCTCACAGCTTTTCTGGGGAAGGATTGTTTGGGCCATCCACCAAGAAACAGCCATATCCCTTCACAAANTCGATCCATACATGGCTCACAGCTTTTCTGGGGAAGGATTGTTTGGGCCATCCACCAAGAAACAGCCATATCCCTTCACAAATTCACAAAACCAATTTGGGGCCAAGTCACGAACCACCACCTTGACCCTGTCCCAATGGAAAACCCACATATCAAATCCAACATGAAACAAGATTTCCTTTGAAAGGGGTCCTCGGGGTGAAAGGGGTNCCCAATGGAAAACCCACATATCAAATCCAACATGAAACAAGATTTCCTTTGAAAGGGGTCCTCGGGGTGAAAGGGGTCCCCAAGATAAAGGCTTCATTTGAGGGACCTTTCTTAAGAGTAGCCTGCAGTTATGTTAGTTATAAGTTAAGTTATAAGTTACTTGTCCCAGTTACGATTTTGAAAGTTTTAGGGTAAGTTATACGTATACTTATAACTAGGCTAACTTTTTCAATGGTTTTTTGGCTGTTTTTTCGATGTTGGAAAATGAGGCAGCAATGCACTTGTTTTTCTCGCGGGATTCNGTATACTTATAACTAGGCTAACTTTTTCAATGGTTTTTTGGCTGTTTTTTCGATGTTGGAAAATGAGGCAGCAATGCACTTGTTTTTCTCGCGGGATTCAGTCAAGCAGCAAGGAAACCACTTCCTTAGAGTCGCATTTTTCTACCCGGCAATACGAGGTCCGCTTCGCAGAAGCGAGCCGCTCAAGGGGCAGCACCCAGATGTCCTGCGTCAATGTTGGTGGAAACCATTTGGTGACCACGCGATTGGCAGAACTTCCGGCAGCGTCAAGTTTTTGCCCGAGGACGAAAAACTTGTTTTCTGCAACGACTGCCCCTTCGACGCGGAAGGCTTGCAGATCATTGAGTTTGAAGTAATCCCCATGCGTGTACGTCAGGCCTCTGGCCCGCAGGCCGCGGGCCATCATTGCACCGCTTGGAAAAACAGGTGCCGAAGGCTTCATGGCATGCTGTCGACCATGCAGGCACGGCTCTAAAGAATGAATCTGTTCTTGATTCAGATCTAAGTGAATCATTTCAAGTAATGCAGACACCGGCAAGCAAGTGAGGCGTTTGCACATGGGCGCCACGTACTGTTTGTACCACGTGTGGCGTCTTTCCACAGGAAAGCAATCTTTCAACCAACCTTTGCGTTGCATTTGCTGACCAATGTGCAAGGAGAAATGATGCTTGGGACGCACCAGGTTTTCGCCATAGCAATCCTTAAACAAGTGAAGATGTTTTACTTGGTACGCAAGCAAAGTGTCACAAGCAGCAGTCATGTCCATGTCTGGATCATGGCATTGCTGCATGTTGTACCAAGACCATGTTCGGATAACATCAAACAATGCACGCAGCGATTGATTTTCCCTTTGCATAGTCTGGCCAGCGGCATCGATCACTTCGATGCAAAAGGCAACAAGCAAAGGCAATACTTCCAGTGTTTCAGACGCATCTCCTCGAAAATCACGTCCGTAAACCCATTTCTTAGGATTCAATACTTTTTTCAGGGACCAATTATTTCCATTTGTGTTTTTCCAACAACGAGACACGTAGTCCTGCAGGTGTGCCAGCGTCAAGGTGTGTGTATCCACCAAGGCGATATACCACAAGCCAATTTCCTGCCCCACTATTCCATTTGCCACCCAGCAGTGCATGGGATCGTATAATACGTCCGGCAGCTGGATGACATTTTGAAGAAACGGATTTTGCAAGAACGAGGCTTTCATTTCTGCAGCATGCCAGCCCAAAAGTTTTTCTGCTTCTTCTCTTTGCTTTTTGATATCTATGCTGTTCAAGTGTTCACACACAGCTGTCAGGTTCTGTGCCGTTTGGACACGAAAAGTGCGCACGTTGGTTGAATGGATTTTTTCATGTCCAGCTAGAGTCTTTTCTCCGGTGATTACATTTATGCATTGGAAGCAGCACTTGAACCCCGATGAACCTTTGCATCCAAGTAGCAAGCGTAATCCATCCGCATCTGCAAGCAAGGATATGTTCCGAAAAAAACAAAGGTGAGGAGTTCCGTCCAACACCAATGTAAAACCATTTTCAGTCTCTGACACAATATAATGCAACAAGGTGGACATGGACGAAGGATATCCCAAGGAGCATCTCTGCAACTCATGCGTGCGAGCAATGGCAATGGACCACCAGCTTTCATTTGCCCACGGAACCGGCAAGTGAGCAATGGTACCATAGGTCATGCCAGCTTTTCGACTGAGATCCGGGGAAAGAACATTGCCTGGCACCGCTTCATCCCATGCCATGACAAGCTCCAAGTGAGGACCTCTTCTTCGAATGACTTCCTTCAACATTTGGCGGAAAAAAAACGACACATCACATTTGGCTTGCAGCAATTTAGGTAAGGACACAACAGCAAGCTTGCCATTTTCCTCTGCAGAAGAAAATGAGAGTTCAGCAACCATATCGAAAACTTGGGGGTATTTTTGCTTTCGCTTCCGACATGTCTCTTTACCATGCGTGGTATGTTCGTCCTCACTTAGCAAAGCAAGCACTTGCCGACATTTGGCCGCCGACAAGCCAGGAATTTGCCGTAGGGTCCAAAATTTGTCACATGCTTTGTCATCTTTTCCAATTTTCCGTCTATGGGACATGCAGAAGGACACATGGCACGTGTTCAGCGGCAGATGGAGTTGCAGAGATGCAAACACCCACCCCGGCTGGTGCGAGTCCTGTTCCAAAATAAAAAAGTAAGTTGGTATATATCCATGTTTGTTGGCAAGGGTTCATCCGTTTGCGTTTCAACATTCATTTGTTGCACATTCCCTGGAGCCCGAAGCTTTTGAAGCCAGTGTCTCTGCATGTGAAGCCGGATGTCATGTTTGCAGGAGAGTATGTATTCTTTGAATATCTATTATTGCACAGCCAGATCATGAAAACATATCGGTATATCTTTTTTCTGTAGTTGATGATGGGGAGAAAAGTCTTATATGGGGGAGAGATAAGAAGTTTCTACAGGAGAACGTATATATAATAGAAACATAGGCATTCACGTTGGCGCGGTGTGGCCACTTTTTTTCTTTTCAGCATTTATTCCCATTCTCCGGCGACACAACTACCTACGTCATGAGAAATCCATGACCGTATTTGCGCTCATCAATACACGAACCAAAAGCGACTGAGTACCCTTTGCAAAGTGCGGAAGCGCACTTCAGCAGGCGAAAGTCTTTAAGACACAGGCTATTATGAGGTCACCTCACGGCGCGCTCTTTCGGGCACGACGCTTTGGCTTCTCCTCATTCTCAGTCGGCACAGCACGTTTCTTGGCGCTTGCCTTTGCGGCCACTTCAGCCTTAGGCTTCGGTTCTTTCTTGGGCACTGCACTGCGGATAGCCTTGACCACTTCCTGCTGTTGCTTCAGCACCGTTTTCAAATCATCCGCACCGAAAGGCAACGGAGGCAGCGGTAACAAGTCACCTTCAGCACCTTGCCACAACTCACGAGTGTTCTCGTGTGTGTTGACCACCAGGCGAGCGGCTGCTGCGTATGTCTCCAAAGTTTCTTTGTGTTTTTCCATTGTGGAAGCCACACCTTCTGGCATGACATCATGGTGCTTGGCATTCTTGTCCCACAAGGTGGTCAAAGAAGCCAAGCTCGACTGCAGAGGACCGAGGGCCTTGGCAGCAGTGTTGCACAATGCAAGGTTGCTCTTTGCCAGTTTCTTGCGAGCATCCTTCTTTGATTTCTCCTCAGAGCCCGCAGCTTCAGAGGCTTGACCTTCAACAGGTAAATCTAAGTCACCATCAGAAGAGTCATCTTTGCCAGCAGCGCCTCGCTTGCTTTTCTTCTTGGAACGAGCTTGCGCGGCCGCTGCTTCGTGTTGCAGTACCTGCTTCTCGATCCGTTGGAACTCTTCTGCCCAAGTCGTTTCCCTAATAGGGACGCAGTACACATCCACTTGCAACTGCTCGTTCCAGGAACTTGGCTGCTTCTTCACTACCGCCTCATCCCACCCCTGTGCGACCCAGACAGAGAGAGGTAGCTCCTTTCCGCGCACCTCCGCTTTCCACGTGGAAATTCTCTGATCAGTCAATGACTTGATCAAAGTTCCACGAATGGTATTCCAAGATAAGCGTCCATTGCGCGAAGCTTTCTTTTGTTGCTGGATCTGCCGGAAAAACTGACATTGCTCATCTGCATTCCAAGTCTGCAGCTCAGTGCAATTGCCAAGATTGCGGCGCAGCAACCTTTCCGAGCTGGCGCAAGCCACACAGGAAAAGGTGTTCCCGTGCAAGCGACCTTCTGTTGCGGGATACTCCAAGGCGCAAAGTTTGCACGTATACATCTCTTCAGCCATGTGCAACAGCGAGGTAAAGGCCAGCTAAGCCGCAAGCGGTTTGCCCCTGTGTCACTGTAAGCCAAAATGTTGCGGACGATTTCAAGGCATGACATCCTGCCACAGTACTATTGCTGGAGTCTAGTGGTGTTTACTGGTGGTCCCAAAAAAGAAAAGGATGTGGACGTGATTTTTTTCATTATGATGTGCACAATTTTTTTCTCATTCCATGAAGACGACCTAAAAGGACCGCAGACAGACCAAGCTACGCTTACAAATTTTAAATGCAAGCCCAGAAGCAGGAATACAATTCCCGGTTTTTTTTCTCCAAAATCATTCGAAGTCTGCGTCGCCCGCGGACATCCGCGGACATCTGGTCTTGTGCCGGCGCGGACATTCAGGCAGGTTTGCTATTGTACCTCTATTGTACCCGCGGACATTCCTCTATCCAAGGTTTTCCGCGCGGACAACCGCGGACATTCGCGGACATTGGTCAAAGTATCCGGAGAGTTTCCTCCAGTTGAGTTTCCGCACAGAATAGCCAGGACGAGCAAGGCAAAGAGTCTGGCGCAACCCTATCCCAGGCGGCACGCAGCTCTCCTAGGTCCAGAAGCGCCTGTTCAAATTGACTCTTGTGATAACGGCCAACTTGCGCATGAAAATCCCGCCACCTGCTTCCCCAATCAGTCACACAGCCTCGCAGCTGCACCAGGTCGGTATGACCTTGCGCTAGAGGCAAGCGCGACCAATCATCAAGAGCAGCTGTCTCCAAGAGACAAATCACCCGGGCCTTGGTGATGCTGACGTCACCTTCGCAAACTTCAAATGCCCGACTGTCCGCCTGATCCAGGCATTCCAAACATGAAAACCATTCTTCTTTCCAATCCCGGTCGCATAAGTAGCCAGCAATCATCTTTGGCTTTGCAAAGGCTTCCTCCATGCATTGCCGGAGCAGCCGCAGGGCTGCCAAGGCAACAGTAAAATGAGTTTGCAGCACCATGATCCACCAGTTCCGGACCTATAAAACGGGCTTGCAGTAAAACCCCGCCCTGAGCCAAAACAACTTTGCAAACATATCATAGGATCAAGTCAGTTTGGAAGGTATTAAAAACAGAACGGGGATACACAATTATCTTAGAGGTAAATCCGTATAATGGGGACAAACAGTTTTCGAACCACGTCACCGTGGAGCCACATCGCTGCAGCAAATCCTTTTTTCTGACAAGGCCTCCATGCAGGTCAAGGTGCTGCATGTCTGTGCTGTGAAACTAACGAAAGTTAATTATCACATGGTGCGGCTTCCGACGCCTGCCAGCCCGTCGGCGGGAATGGCTAGACGTCGCATGTGAGGAATCCTCCGGGCTCACATCACGACGGCGTCGACGTGAACCACGGGAGGCATCCCGTGCAGACTTCTTCTTTTTCCTAGGCTTCTCACTGTCAGGTTTCATGGGAGATACCTTCCGGTCCGTCTCCGCCTTGGGTGCCACCGGCGGCAGCTCCAAGCCAGGAGGAACCGAAGGTTCCATGCAAGAGGATGCAATCGTACCGGAGCTGAGGCCACGCCGGTCATTCTCCTCCTGCAATGCCTTGGCCTTCTCTCGGCCTGCTTTGATTTTCTTGGCTGTGTCCTTAGCTTTCTGCCACATGGCTGGATCTTCACGCTCATCTCTGGTATAGTTATTCCAAACCTGCACCGACAAGCAGTACTCATTCAAGCGCTTATGTTGGTCCATAGCGGCTTGAGACTTGGAGCTCACTTGCCGCTTGCAAATGGCACACCGAATTTTACCCGAACCGTCCGGCGGTCCCTTCTTGTTCCCCTTTCCACCCTCCTCTGGANGGTTCGGGCGGTGGCTCCGAGCCCCGGCCCCTCGCCACCGAGTCAGCACGGCGTAACCTGGCGCCCCGGCTGTCTCGACGAGACTCCGGACGACCACGGCTCCTTTGTCTCGGAACGGCCACGGCGACCACGAGACCTTGAACGTTTTTCCTTCTCCTCACTCTTCTCATGTTTCAACCTGTCCAAACGTTCTTTCAANCTCCTTTGTCTCGGAACGGCCACGGCGACCACGAGACCTTGAACGTTTTTCCTTCTCCTCACTCTTCTCATGTTTCAACCTGTCCAAACGTTCTTTCAAGTCCGCGTCATCGACACGAACCTTTCCTTTGCGCTCCTCCTCCGGCTTTTTGTCAGAGTCCGCCTCCTTGGCAGCAGGAGACGTTGCAGACCCATCCTCTTCTTCAGATTCCTCATCATCTGCAGAAGACGCCATGCACCTGCGAGGCAGACATCGACAGAAAACAAATGTTATAGAGGAGGNTTGCAGACCCATCCTCTTCTTCAGATTCCTCATCATCTGCAGAAGACGCCATGCACCTGCGAGGCAGACATCGACAGAAAACAAATGTTATAGAGGAGGAAAAAAAGAGGATGATATAAGTGAACCATTTGATACAGTTATAAAACACACGTCATGGGAATGGGGATATTGTATATATATGCACATATGTAAAGAAGATCTCAATAGAGAAAGAACGGATAGACCAATTTCATTGTGCTATCACATAGCATCCTGATGCATGTACCACACGCAAGTGACATCCATGAGTAACACCGCGCAGGTATCACTCAAACACACGCGCCACCACGCAGGTGACGCACAACAAGGCAACACCACGCAGGTGATGCGGAAACAAGCGCGCCACCACGCAGGTGACGCCAAGCAATGCAACACCACGCAGGTGATGCGGCAACCAACGCGCCACCACGCAGGTGACGCAAAGCAATGCAACACCACGCAGGTGATGCGGAAACAAACACGCCACCTCGCAGGCGACGCAAGTAAGTATGCGACACCACGCAGGTGAAGCATTTGCAACAGTGACACCGCGCAGGTGACACATCAGACATCACCACGCAGGTGATGCACAAACAACGGTGCAACCACGCAGGTCACACGATTTATAACAATATGCATGTATGTCACCACGCAGGTGACATCATCACCTCGCAGGTGATGTGTCAGCATGATATAGCGCACCCAAACAAGGGGTAACGCAGAGTTCACCATCAAACCCTGTATACATATATAGATGTACATGTATGCATACAATGTTTGGTGTTTATTTTAACAGTAACAAGTCATCCATGAAATATTTACAAAGATCTGTTCCGGAATGAAAAGAGCCATCATGATTCGTATTATTCATATATCGTCTTTGAATCATCCAACATGGACAGGATCGAGAAACATATACCCAGCCTCGCACCAACCGCGGCACGGACCCGACGCGCCGAACACACAGCCTATAAGGAGCCTAAACTGCAGGAGAACATATACACAACATACACTTACCTTAACCATGCAGTGTACCTATAAACTCCCAAAAAAGTGTAACATTCCCCGTTCTTTGCACCGGCAACCTTGTCTCATCAGTCGTCATGAAATGCTGGAAAGTTTGTGGTCCTACAAGGCATAGCCTCGCTTCCACCAACATGAAACAGTGCAATACGGTCGACCCCTGCAAGTAGAACAGCCATTCTTGAAGGATTCCAAAATGTTCTGAGGAATTGTTTGCAACAAAGCCTCACGGCTGGATTGGCGGTCAGATGAAGCAGCTGACGCCGCAGCAGGTCGCCGCAGAACTTGGGGCGCTGCAGCAGGACGTCTCAACGCTTGCTTCTTGCACTTCTGAGAAGCCTTCTTCACAGCTGTTTTCTTAGCAGCCGGTTTTTTTTCGACGGGTTCCCCTTTGTTTCCTTCAATTTCCGATTTCAATGCCTGGATCGTAGAGCGAGGACTCATCATCGCAGCCGGAGTTTTGTCTATCTCTGGCTTCTTAAAACCTGGCAGAGAAACATCAGACACACATTGCTGCTGTCGCTGGTGCTGCATCATAGCACTGGAAACAGAAGCCAATGTATTCATGGCTGCAGTCAACATCTGCGCGTCAGAGGCAGACCCGGATGCAACTGCTACCTGCGCCATTGGAGCTGCGCGGTGGGTTTTCCTCAAAGGATATGTCACAATTAAATTTTGGATCTGTTCCTTGCTCAAAATCGACGGCTTGCCAGCCACGAATCCATTCGGATACACTCCATGCAACAAAACTTCCGGCATCTCGGCCACATCGACAGGCAAACATGGCAGATGAACCTCCGGAGACGGCTCTTGCTGCACAATCTTCTTCATTCTGCTCTTGTGCGTCTCCAACAACTTAAACTTTTCCGAATCTAACCACATCTCAGACTTGCTCGAATAATATGCAAGCACCAAAAGCGCTCCATATGTCGCTTCTGTGGGATTGCGCAGTCCAAGCTTAGCACCATGTTTACACAAGGATTCCAACTTCGTCAACTCCTTGTTACGAGATTCTAAAAAATCCCACCACTGCTGACTCAAGTACTCAGGCAACAAGGAGTAATCCTGCTGCTTTGCACGTCCCTTCNAAAATCCCACCACTGCTGACTCAAGTACTCAGGCAACAAGGAGTAATCCTGCTGCTTTGCACGTCCCTTCCCCGATCCATCTTCATCAGTGGTACAGTCAGCCACCGCAGAAATGAACCGGGCATGTGCGGCAGCACCCCACAGGTCAACGTCCAACTCATCCAAGACACGAGCCGCGAATTCCACAGTTAACTGCTGCTTCCGGATCTCGGACAAGAGTCTGGTTGCCTGCTTCTCAAGCAAGTCAGCAAAATTTGGCAATTTCGACAAACCATGAAGAAACCGTTGGGACGATTGCACCTCTTGAATTAAACGAGCCATGGTTGCTACGGCAAAACACGATACCATTGGAAAAAAACAAGTCAGAAACCTCACAGCGTTCAAAAGATTCCAAAATTCCACAATTTCATAACTTGCGTAACTATGTTCAACCTCTCACATGTTCAAGAGGTTATAAGTTCATAACTAACTTATAACTTCACAAAAAATTGCAAATAGTTATAACTAAGTTATACTTCTTAAACCAATTATAACTTAACTTACACAAATTATAATTAAGTTTATAATTAACTTATAACCAACATAACTGCAGGCTACTCTTAAGTTTTGGCGCGCGCGCGTGCGCGCGCGCACCCCGGGACCTGTTTCTTCTTGAGGACCCCTTTCAAAGGAAATCTTGTTATGAACAGATTCTAAGTTATCGTGCTTTTGACCATGCGATTTTTCAAAAATCGCATGGTCAAAAAACAGTTTTGGAACCCCCATTTAAATTTGGAACCATCATCTGTTTTCGAACCCCATTCAAAGGGACAATCTTTTCATATGTTCAATTGAAAAGGGTCCTCAAGATGAAAGGTGTCAGGATAGTTCAAATGTTAGCCCAGGACCCCTTTCATCTCGAGGACCTTTTTCAAGGGAAAATATTGCTTAATGCCAAATATATCCACCAGCACAGTGGGTGGGTTGCAGAAACAATCAATAACTGGGGAATATGAATATGGCTCCATTAATTGCTTTTCCCATTTATACCCAGCCTGCTTCCGGTGGCACTTTCTCCTGAAGCTTTGAAACTTTCGCATCTTTAGAAACCGGCTTCTTCCTTCCAAGCAGTGGCAAAAACAGATAGGCATAACTATATATATATATAACCCAAGGGCAGGCTGAGGCCAGAATTGCTTTTATTATTTGTAAGGGTCCCAGAAGTAAACAGATCCCAGTAAATTCAAATAGCCAAAGTTCAATATATTTGACCTAGCGTAAATATACATATAAAATATATATATATATATATTAATATAAATATAAATATATATATATATATATTAAAAAATATATATATTAATATATATATATATAAATATTAAAACATATATATATTTATATTTTAAGATATATACATAAATTATAATATATATATATATATATATTATAAGATATTTATATATATTATAATATACTGGGGAATAATTATTTTCCAGTGGCGCCTTGCCAGCAGATTGTTTCCCAAACATGGGTAGGCCATGTCGAGTAATGAATCACAAACTCAGTCCTTCCCAACTCCTCATCATCTCCGGGAGGGCATGTGTCCATGAGAGCCACCCGCTCTGCCCTGCGGGCTGCCCTGTCTAAAAGGGCACTCACTGTTGCCTCCTCCATGGAGCAAGACCCCCGGAAACAAACCCAAGAGTCATCCCAAAGAGACAAATTAGCTATTGACACTGAAATCACCAAAAATCATCAATTTTCAGGGCATTTTGGGGGGAATGTCTTTCACGGTTAATACTGGTATTTCACGGTTAATAATGGTCTTTCACGGTAATTTCACGGTAATTTCGCGCTACCACTTTTTGTGAACTGTGTCAAACACTTGTAGTTTTGGTGTAGTCTGTGGATGAAATTAATTAGATGAGAATTTATCATGAAAGACGATTATTTTCCATGAAGTAATATGTTTTGGCGTTTTTGTTCATTTTCCCTTGAAAGCCCATATTATCCGCGAATGATTATTACTTTCCATGAGCACTTTATCTCCAAAATAGATGAGGTAAACTGATTGTAGAAATCAATTCTGTAAACCCCTTTTCTCGTGGAATCTTCACTGACACCTCCCGACCTACAACATACATGCGTACAGTAGTGCCATTCTATTTTTCATGTGACTGGATCCAGCCGTTTGCGAATTGCACAAGGGACACCCTGTAGGCCAACCCAAAAAAAAACAAGTCTTTGGTGGTCACTGGTAAAGGAACATGGCTTTTGAACCAAGTTCACTCGATCAGCCCAGGGTGGACACAATTTAATTGGCAATTACAGCCATAGCCTTTGATTAATCCAGGTCGTCTTTGATCAGTGGGTGAAAAAGCTTTGCTTTCTTCTCACAAATGATAAAATCAGTCAGCTCTGAGAGACGAGCATGGCGCCATCGGTATGGGGCCTCCCAGCCACAAACAAAACCTAAATTTGCAGACTCTTTGTGGTAAATCTTNAATCAGTCAGCTCTGAGAGACGAGCATGGCGCCATCGGTATGGGGCCTCCCAGCCACAAACAAAACCTAAATTTGCAGACTCTTTGTGGTAAATCTTGGCCCCCAAATTCTATTGAATAATTTGGGGGTATTGAAATAAATCCAGAATCTATAGCAAGTGCCGTTATATTTTCAACATAACCATAAGCACCGAATAGCTCCACCGGCAAAATAGGCCCATGGACCACAGCCAGTCCTCTGAACTATTTCTTTTGCCTGACAGTTTGGGACAAAGTGGGATGGAAGAAATCTTGCACCAGTTGGTAGATGGTTTATCCCATTACAGTACAGTCCTATTATTCACACATATTATTTTATAATTCATAAATAATAAATATATATTGTACAGTTCTTCACAGAGGTCTTCTAATCTTACTTCGTGGGTTTCCTTACGAAAGAAAGTTTGAACTTTTTTTTTGGGGTTGGGTTCGCGCGCCATTTTTGGGTATAAAATAGAGGCCCCCCGGCGCGCGAACCCAACCCAAAAAAAGTTTCATTTGCCAATTCATTCAATCAAATAGGCGCGCGCGCGGACCCAACCTTATAACAAGTCCCGACTTTGAGGGATTTGGATTGGGTCCACAGAAACTCCCAAAAACCGACACCCCCCAACCTTCGCGGGCTTCCTATGTGGATCGATGTTCAAGCCACCTTCAGGCCGATAGAGAGCCAGCAAGTTCGCATCCTCCAATAGTCCTAAGATGAAACCGGCCATGATTCCTACTTGTTTAGCNCCAGCAAGTTCGCATCCTCCAATAGTCCTAAGATGAAACCGGCCATGATTCCTACTTGTTTAGCGCAATGAAAAGATGATAAGTGAATTCGATTCATGACAAACTGAGGCCGCATCTCCTTCGCATGGTTCTTTTCATCTTCACTTGGCAAGTACCACCTGATAACAAATGCTTTTTGAGTGGTGCCCGTAAGCAACAGTTCCGGCACCATTTTTTGATTTGCATCACTCTAAAACAGGGTCGTACTTGGTTGAAACTCTGGGGGGTGGATCAGATCATTAATGGGCCTGCTACAGATATTAAATTCAAACCGCTTGGCAACATGTGCTGCAGCCAAGGGCGCTTGTCACCAATGCCCACGTAGATGCCAGCAGTACCCCACCAAGCGAAGCCATCCAAGCAGCCGGCAGGATTGGATGGAAGGGTTATATGTATGGATTCAAACTAAATTGGGTGTGATAAGTCATATAAAAAATATGTTTTTTTCCCATATCATCATCCTCGCATCAGTGGATATCATATAAACAAAATTGGTGGTGCTCTCATCATGTCATCATTCTGGCATCATGGCCCCTGAGCCCATTGATTTTGGGCGATCATGGTTGATTCCCATTGATTTTGGGCCGAGCATGGCCCCTGAGCCTTGGCGGAATGGGTTTGTTGGTACCCCCCGCAAATGTGTTTCTATAGCTGATAATGGTCCTTTGTACAAGGCTATATATACAAATGGTCTTTCTATAGCTAATAATGGTCCTGAAAGAAAGACTATTCTAATAATGGTCTTGGACCCTGAGGGTATAGTATATGTTATATTCGGATTATGATTTCTATGTTTCCTTTGTTTCTATTAATCTATTATTTCCATCCCCATGTTTATGGGTTAAATCCCAGCAAAAAAATGCACGAAAAATCACCATGTCAAATATGTTCATCACCCTAATATGGTTTTTTTTTAGGATGATCCCCATTCCCCAATCATGAAATCGGGTGGGTGGGGATTCCTGTATAGATTTCCCCACAATCACCAGAATTCCCGATAAATGTCAATAAATACCATTGTCCCCATCACCCAGTAGCCAGGCGGATGCCACGGAGTTCAGTGCCTTGCTGCTGGACTGGCTCCAACGTGAACTGAGCGCCAGTTGGGGTTCCCAAAGAACGGATAAAATGATTGCTATGTTGCCATCAGAAATGGTGATGTTCAATGTGTTTAATGTTTTTTTACTTGTTTATGATGGTGTTTAAATGTTTGTTTTCTGGATTTGGTCAAGATAACTATGGCGATTTTATGTGATTTTGTCTCAGACTTTATGTCGATGATGTTCTTTTTCGCGAATCTTAGCCACAAACAACGATTCAAAGGGGATTCTCAACCATCTACGCTTGGTCACCTGATTGGGGTCTGGGGAGTGTCGGTTCAATCCCCATGGTAAGAGAGGTACCTGGAACTGATTCAGTGTAAAAAAGTGGTGAAAACGCCTAAAATTCGAACGGTTCATTGAAACAAAGTACACCTACAAGGGTTCACAAAATGGGTGTTCTATTGTTGATTTCTGTTCCTGGATGGTTTTTGTCCCCTTGGAATTGAATTCAGCTGCTTCATTGATGGCCCAGCTGATGTGGCAACGAAACCCGTATGAAGTGGAAAACCAGAACCACTTGGAGATGGTACACATAGCCAAAAATGTTGATTTTGGGGATGGTTTCTGGCATTGTGTGGATCCCACATTATTTGGTACCCCCCCTATTTTTTGGGGGACAGAGACAGCGGTGTTTGCTAGGTGGCGGTGCTGCGTTCATCCCGGCCCTCTTTGAAGGAGGAAGCTCCACCATCGTTCAGTGCAGCCAGGTGGGGCATAGATTCGGATGGATCACTGCACCATGGACGGATCAAGGCTTGCAAGACAGGCTGCATAGTGTATGACACGTGTAGTCTGGAAAATAGATGAAAATAGGGATACCATGATGAATCTCCCCATGGTATCCCTTTCCAGATTTGTTTCTCTACTATGTCCTAATATCTTTTGTTGTAACCAGTTTCTTGTCACTTTATGTTTGGTTATCTCCATGTTGTTGCCACGTTTTGTTTCCTCTCGGTCTTTTTCCCGCCGAAGATCTTGGGAGCGGCACCAGGATTCCAGCCACTTCTCCGAGAAGCCTGAGTGCTTTATGGAGCTTCGGGCAGGTCTTTCACCAGTCTCAACCTCAAATCTGAACGGCAGGGTCAATTTGGGGGGCCTAGCTATAAAATGGCCATAGAAATGTCGTGGATTTTCCCATTTATAGAATGGTGATTTTCCATAGTTATGTAAATGTTTCCCAGAGGGTAACGGAAAAAGCCATAGTTTGCTGGTTTGGAAGAAGAGTACTCTTTGGACATTCCCATTTAAGACTATTTAAGGGCTGGTGGTTTGATTTTTTTGTTTGCCTTTTTCTTGAGACACCAGAGGTGATCTCAAAACAGCTGACTCCGCAGCCTGGATTCAATTCTTATCCAAATACAGGAATTATAGAGATATATAGACATATTTCATGATTTATTACCATATATGATAAGATATATTGAATATTGTTAAATCATACCTGACATTACAGAGATCAGGGATTACCAGGGTTTTTTTCTGGACTCATAGAGAGCTCATCTGCCCCAGGTGGCCGCCGCCTTAGAGGCCAAGGAGGCACGTTGCCGAACTTTTCAACAAGACAGGAAAACGCGAGGTATAGTACTTAGTAGAACGGATTATATGTGGATCATAAGTCCCCATAATATCAACTTTTTGGACCCTGTTTGTGCCCCACTTCGAACTGGTTCTTGGAGGGTTGTGGGATGCTGGTTAGCCTGAAGCCAACTAGAAGCGGATCGTGAATTTTAAAGCATTTCTCGAAGGTGAGAGGTCAACGTTCGAGATCTCATGTCCAGAACTGCAAGTGGTTCAGCCATGAGCTTCGAGTGAAGATGTCCCCCGGCGCGCGGAGGGACCGAAGGGGACCCAGAAATCGCGGGCTGCCATGGCCATGGGCTCTCCAGTGAAAATCTTTCGACCACCTGCAAGTCGAGGGCCGACTGGCTATGGCATCTGTCCCAGGCTGCTGAGCTCAAGTGGAGCGACTGGAGTTTTTGTTGGAGAAAGTTTGGATAAGCCTGGGGGGTTGGGTGCTTTTTTGTGAAGGATCGGATGCCAACTTGGGAGACCTGTTGAAAAACGACCCCATGCTCGCCCATTCCATAACAAGACAGCCTTAGGGGAAAAGCAGTTTGATAGAATTGCAATGAATTTCACAGATTCTCTTGATGACTAATGACCATAATCAGGACAATATCAGGAGATCAGGAGCATCTTCATGTGAAAAGCCTGCTTCCTCATCTAGACACTCCTGACTTCAATGGATGGACAGTAAGGTTGCCATTTGTCGGTCAATCATTTTTGATATTTTTGTAGCCACCTCTTCCTTGGATCCTATAATTGTTCACGATCTACAGGGAAGCCCAAAGAACTTTCTTGGAGGAAAAAAATGGTACAAATTTGGACATGTCCTTTGGAACTTTCTGGAACAATTCCTGGGAACAAAACCCAATATTTTTTCTGGCATTGGTTGAGATTTTCCATGTTTTTCCCTTAAACCAACCCATTGATTGGTTTATATCCCCGTATTCCCTGTAGCATTTGATGGTTAAATCAATGTTAAATCATGTCAAATCCCCATTTTTGGTGGCTCCATCGCAACGGGCAAACCCCTACTGCTGTCGCCGAAAAAAGGCCTGCGAGTGCCGGCAGCAACAGCACTAGAAGTGGAAGCCGGCCAAGCAGTCCAGTGGGTCCAGTGTCTGAACTGCAACAATGAAAAGGTCATTTTACCCGAATGTCAACCACAGATTTTTTTTTAAACCATGGTTTATTAATTAATTAGGGTGGTAATCCCCCAATAGTCATTTCATCTACTACTTAAATGGTACTCCCCAATTAAACGGCCGTTTGGGGTTTATAAATCCAGGGTTGACAGTAAGGTAAACTTACAAAAAGATGTGGAAAACCAATAAGGAAACCCTAGAAACTGATCTCCACATGGTGGGTAAACTCCACATGTTTTTATATTTGTTTTTTTTTTTGTATGTTTACAGGAGGGTAATAGTGGAACATTGGACTAACTGGGATTTTCCTCCAAAAATTTTCCAGCAAGATGAACCCCAACAAGGAAGGGACAATCAATAGTCCTGTGGACTTAATTATCTTAATTTGCGTAGTCCTAGTGGAAAATCCCACAAAAAAATGTATCCATGATACTGGAAAGAAATGGGGCTATCATGAATTCTAATGCCATGGGATTGTTCCATGGAATAGTGGTGGAAGGAAAATCCACTGAACAATGGTGGGTTTTCATGCAGATTCCCATGCAGTGGATTGTGAACATCCCCAATTGATCATACATACAATGATATATATCTATACAGTATAGAGTATAATCCCCTGTAAAATCATCAACCAACTGGGGTTAGTGAAACTGCTCAAGCTGATGGCTAAACCGACTTGTGAACTCACTTTGTGGTTTTTGCCACCAGCAGTGGTGTCCAGCAGTTGATAGCTCCTCCGATGGTATACCAGCGATATCTATCGATGGCCTGCCATTGAAGCACCATGAAGCACATCCAGAGTTGGCTACTGCACGTATGCATCCCATTGTAGGAATCAGCTGTGTGAAGTATAGTGAATCATATAGTTGCCCAGATTCGGAAGAACATACTGGGTTTTAGTTGGTTTCACATCTTTTAAATCGGCACTTCCAGTTCTCAGAAAAACTCAAACGATAACGTTGCATCGTGTTTCTTATCCGAGCTGTTTGTGATTTGTTTTAATGGGGAAAAAAGAGTTATACGGTAAGTGGGACAACCTACTTGGACTTAGTAACCAAAATTATCAAGCAGATACTAAGTGAGATGATGCTCCAGGCACTGATGGAGACAGCCCTGTCTTTCGACAGGACATTTTTGCCTCTCCAAAGACCCCTCGGCCGCGCCACGTTCGGACCCACCGTGGCTTGAGAGCCTAAGCATAACAGTTGGCCCGGAACGATGGTGATTCTTCCAACAAGTGATTTCGTTGCATGGGGCTTGCTTGATGCAATTGGTGATTGCTTAAACTTGTATTACTGTGTTGGAGGTGTGTCATTGGGGCCATGGTTCAACATGGCTCAACCTTTCATGAAATGGAGGTTTCCTAAAATAGGGGTACCCCCAAATCATCCATTTTAATAGGATTTTCCATTATAAACCATCCAGTTTTGGGTACCCCCATTTTAGGAAACCACAGAATGAGAATAGGCTCACCTTGGCCTTGGATTTGCCAACCAAGCAGGGCGAATTTTGGTGCTGTGATTTGCCAGTATCCTATGCTTCAATTCCCTTACCCCAAAATTGCAGGAGTCAAAAGTAGTTCAATACCACAAGTGTCAAAAAACGTATGAATCCGTTGATGCTCTGAAATTACTTCTATGGAAATCAATGCCAAATTGGCAAGTCCCTTCAGTTCCCGTGTTTTCTTGTTTTTGGGTCTCATTGCAACCAGCCCTACTGGTAGCCATGGCTGTTTTCGCTCCATGGCCATCTGAAGGATTTGAGAAAACCGACCGCTTTGCCCCGGACGAGCCGTTTTGGGGCACTGTCAAGCGGCGACCGGCGAGCGCCCGACGAGAGGACAGTTCCTTGGGACTGCCATAAAAGGCTTTGGTCAAGAGGGATTCTTTTAGCCAGAAATGGGGGAAATGCAATGAAATACAATGAAACATATATAGATATTGCAATATAATCAGATTAGCACGTTTTCCACTTTTCCTGCATCTAAGATAGGGATTTGGCCTGGAATTTCCTGGGCCTGGAAAATCGACAGGAACGCATACTGTACCAATTGAATTTGCTGACCATTAAAAGCCATGGATTCCTGCATTTTTTCCTGCAAATCAATCAATTAGTGGTAGGATTCCGGATTTTTCGACGTGGGACATTTCCAAAAGAAGGGAACCAGCCAACCACCATGTTTTTTTTCCAGTCCAATAGACCCGGTGTTTGCTGATTGCAATCCTCCCCCATTTTCCAAAATCTGTCCAAATACAAGGTATCCATAAATTTGATTATTGATCATTATCATCATCATCATCATCATCATCATCATCATCATCATCATCATCGGCCATGGTAAGCTAGCCATTTGGAGGTATATACCATTTTGTAAATCAGATAGAATCCCACAAAATCCTACAGAATCCCTTTGTTGATGCTTAGATCTTCATAGGAATCTTTCAGACACTCCCTGGACATCAGCAGCAAGTTCGTCAGGTTCCCTGCCCACCCAAGCAGCAGAGCCCAGCAATCAACAGTTGCTGGAGATTGTCCCGGCAGAAGTGCGGGAAAAGGTGAAAAGCACTGCGGGCAGCACCTTGGTTACATCCTTCTTTAGTCATCCTAACGGGAAAATGCAAAGCTTCTTGGGATCGGGATAAAAGGGAAAACTTATGGTTGAAACATGGTGAAACCCATGGGTTTTACCCCAGATCCGAAACAGGGGCTTCCTCTAACCGCTGGAAATGCCGATCAATGCCATGTTGGAACAGCAACCTCTTCTCACCTCTCATGGTGTTGGGAGATGAATTCAACATGTCTCAAAGGTTTCATTCCTTCACAGCAAAGGTTGCCCGTCAAAGCAGCTACAAGGAGCACCAGTTGTACAAGTGAACCATAGTGAAACCAAGACCTTGGGGCACTGGGCTCCTCTAGGATCTAGCCTGGCAGAGGCTTTTTTTCAATTTGTTGGAAAAGATGTTACCCCAAAATCATCAAAAATCCAGTGGTTGAGGAATCATGAGGAATCAAGTTCCCCATATTCAGATTTGGCCATCAATTGGGGGGTTCAAATTGTTCAAATCCCCCATGTCAAATTTCCCAGATCCATGAGTGTGCCAAGGTCAAAGGTTGGTAAATTGCCCATACTTCGGAACGGTCATCAATCCATCAATAGGGATGTATATAAAGATTCCCGTTATGGGATGGATGACCATATACCACATTATACATATTACATATACCATGTCTCGACCATGGCACATATATACACATATGTATATACACATATGTCTAATGTATGTATATATATATACATATATATATATATGTATACGCGCAATGTTACGTTGTTGCTTCCCATCCCCATTCAACTTCTTATTCAACGTACATTCAATGTGGAAGATGAAGAACATTCAATCAGCAAGATTAAGAAGGATCTAAATTCCCACTCCCAAAAAAGTTACATTCAATTGGGAAGATGAAAAAGAATCTAAATTCCAGCCACCGTTGAATTTTACATTCAATTGGGAAAATGAAGAATCTGAACTCCCACCCCCGTTAAACTTTACATTCGATTGGGAAGATGAAAAATAATCTACTTCCCACTCCGGTCAAAGCCCAGGCATTTGCCGTATATATATATATATGTAACAGATAATCATCCTGGAGTAGATGGCACATAGTTTTTTTCAATTTGTTTCAAACATATTCCCATTTTAGTGAGTTTTTTGTTGGAAAGTTCATCTTCTATCTACTCTGGCTTCATGACCTACAAATCTCTGTTTCGTGTTTCCATCAGGTGGTGCTTTGGTGATCGAGATGCTTTGGAGCAGCAGTTCCTACCTCCCAGCCCACGACAACGGTCGCAAGTACATGAATATGGCCTCAGAACTGGTTGACCTCATGGCCGGACGCCTGTCCAAGGGTGAGCCCTTTCGGGTGCTGACGATTGAAGAGCCGGTGAAGGTGAAGAAAGGCACGGTCTGGCTGGGAAATCCTCCAGGAGGTTTTGAGCTGGGAAAATCATCTAGCAATAGTTATATATATATATATATATGTGTGTTTTTTGTTCGTTAAACATGATGAATAGTGCGGTCAAAGGTAAATGCAATTTGGAGGGTTCATACGACCAATAAAAATGGTGATATTCGTGAAGGTTTGTTGTTGGGTTTACCACATTACTGTAAATGAATTGAGTCTTAAACATGGTGAATAAATGAATGGTTCACTTCTCGAAAAATCATAGTATATGATATATTTCAAATATCTTCCAATAGGCGTAGATTCCGGTGTCGGCGCTGTTCCCACTAGGATGTTCTACCAGGTCTTACCATATTTTTGTGCAGAATCAATAGAATACTTTAAAGAACGACCATTCTATACAATCGATATGATTGGAATCAGTTGGAATCCGTCTGACTCGGTTGCATTTTTTCCATGTTCTGCAGTTTCGACGTGAGAATCACATTCCTCACCTTGTCTCACCTTATCTCAAATTATCTCACCTTATCTCACCCTCCATTTTTTTCGAAGATCCCACTCATTGGACCCCCCCTATGGATCCATACCGTGAGGCCTATACGACAAGTTCAGCGAGCGCCAGCGCAGCAGCGGGGCACTGGCGTCCAACGTGTCGCACGCCAACGGCACGGCCAGCAGAGTTGGTGCCTTTGAAGTGCATCTCTTGCAGGATGTGTGGCAAGCCAAGCAACTTGGTGGCGTTTTTGGAGATGGAGGTAAGACAAACGAGGGAAAGGTGGTATATGATGTGTTTCTGTATATATAAATTTACATAAACGGTTTAACATGTATATATAAATACTATAAACATTAAAAATGTATATATGAATATTATGAATATATGTTAATAGTGACATGACTTGATATAACTAAATCGATTTATACTAAAGTATACTAACGTGTTCTTAGATGTATTCACATCCCAGTTAGGTGTTAGTAAGTGGTTTATAGATGTTCTTCACCCATAGATAGATAGATAGATAGATAGGGTAATAAAACATGATAAAACCTCTATATAATAACCAAATTATACATACATAATTCATACATAACTTGCTTATTTCGTGGTGTCAGGAATCCACACAGGACCCGTGGGATGCTTTCGTCATACCGTTCAACGGTGACGTTGACCAGGCTCTGCAGCGCATCCGCAAATCATCACCAAGGTGCCATTGGGGACGCCTTGATACAAGCCCATTGAGTTTGATAGCCCACGTATTGTTCGACCGTTGGTCATTACCAGAGGGTTTACCAAAGCGTGATGGGTCCAAAAATGGGACGTTGAACCATCCAAACCGTGAGGATTTAACCATTCACCAGAGGGATTCTACAAGACCTGATGTATTGGGCATTTGATTGGGATCCGATGCAGATTTGGTGGGGAAAAACTGGGTTTTACCCCGCAATGTATGCCCATGTTCATAGTCAATTTTGATCAAATATTGGAGTACCCTATTTTCAGACAACCCCACCTACTAGTCAGAGGCACTAGCTTGAGATAATCCTACTACTAGCTATGTCAAATATCCGAATGTGCTTTCGATGGGTGATTTCTATTGTAATTACCAAGCTACATAGAACCCATCCCGAAGATTTGGTTTCAGCATCCCTATGTGGTTTCCAATCCATGGGGCTACCCCCCAATCATCCAAGTCATTCAAGTCATTAGATATCATGAGACCATGACATATGACTTAGTATTGAAATGTATTGAAACCAATGGTGAGTTTAGGATCACCTATTTTCAGAATTCACCATGTATTGAAAGGTCGTAAACGATTGCACCATCGATCCATAAATCTTCGCAACGCAGGTCCCCCCGTCATCACCTCCAATGGCGTCCTTTGCGCAGCGTGCGCAGCATCCAGCGCCGCTTCGGGCAGTCTCGGTCTCGGCGAGCTGCAGCATTTGTTGTGGCTGGGGTGAAGTCGTGGGGTGGTGTTTTTGGAGCCAGAGTGGAGTCCAAAATCATCCGGAACTTCATAGAACTTGTGAATTTTGGGAGGCAAACCATGGAAAAAATTGTGTAAGAACTCATGAATTTTAACAGGACAACCATGGAAAAACATGGTTTCAGGGGTCGGTTAATTGTAAGAACCCACCTCTCTCATGCTGATGTGATTGTGAATGACCATAATGTGACGTCACAACGTAACGGATGCTTTTCAGTGTTCATGGTCCCAAATGACCCAATATCTCAGGTTGGTGAATTACATTTTACATCGGATTTCCGTATACTTTACCCAGAATGCTGATGTTATCTGACGTGTGTTTCTTGCACCTTCTCTTGTTGGAGAGCAACATCTTTGGTCATAGACTGAATTTTCGCACAGCAGCTGGTTCGGGTATTGAGTGCTCAATATATTGTTGTTGTGTCATTTTTTGTACCCTCTGGTAAACTAACATAACTATGGAAAATCACTATGTTTAATGGGAAAGTCCACTATAAATTGCAATTTTCAATAGCTATGTTAGTTTACCAGAGGGTAACCTCAGCTTGCTTTTATGGGATAAGTTGTTGCTCGAAGAATATGAAGCAAACAGAAAGCCATGAATTTCCACATGATATCCATCATATCCTCCATCATATTCATGTGTGAAGATTTGAGATCCTCCATTGTGGATCGAAACATGTGGAATATCATCATATATCATCATCATGATATCCATTTTACATCATAAGACGTCCAAAGGAAATGAAGACACTCTGCCAAATGTCAAAACAAAACAGCTTCCAGAACATAAGATCTCTAACATGTCGAATATTCATGACCTATCATCAAATATCCATAATAAGATGCCAGAAATCCAAATCATATCCTCCAGTTTTTACATCCCATTCTTGATGATCAGTCCCATATTTCCCCATATTATCCCGGTTGTAATCACTATTGTTGATGGTTAACTAATATTACGTAATATTAGTATTCAATTCTCATTATCCGTCCCATGTCTTGTAACCAGTTTCCCAGCTGAAGTTGCCAGTCTTTGGGATCAATCACCATTTCCAGACAAACCCGATAATGATGTTGTTTGTTGGTTATATATCCCATCAAATATCATACATTCTGGTCGGTTTTGATTCCTATATTCTGTATATTTGTATATATACTGGTTGTCTTCCATTTTACCAATTTAATAAATAAACAAATATATAATATACTACATATATATATATAATATATACATACATATGTACATATGTATATACATACATGTCACATCCTTCGCTTGGAAGATCAGTTGAGGTTACATGGATACAACCATGGTGTTTTAAACCCCCATAAGTTGGGATATGGGGCCCACTAGCTGTAGGGAAATCTCTCCACTTTGTCCACCGGGACTGCACTTCCAAGTACAAAATTATGTATATATATATACATATATGTATCGATGTATATACATCATGAGTATTTAATTTGGTACAACTTACTGTTAGTATCATGTATATACATGTAGATATAAATGCAACAACCTTTTCTAAGCAGATTTGTCTAATAGGTAATATTGTATGCATATACCCTTTGGTACCACATAGCTATGGAAACTACCATTGTCAATTGGAAAAACAAGTATGAATGACCCTTTTCAGTAGCTATGTAACAAATTACCAGAAGGTATAATCTTTAACTATAGAGTTATATATATATATATACATATTTATACATCACATCCTCCGCTTGGCTCTCACAAAGGCTCCACTCCAAGTTGTGGACCCGGCGATGGCCCTCGCTCTACGGTTTAGTGGCTCTCACTGGCGCGCTGGTGATCGAAGCGCCTCCAGAAGTTCCACGGCCTGTCGTGATTCGACACCTTGGTCGCAACATTCGACACGTTGGGGGTTACATATTTAACCACTAGAAATGGTGAGTGAATGGGGATTTAATGGAGATTTACAGGGTTTTTTGGGGGGTTGAATGGAATTTACTGGGATCTAATGGAATTGAATGGTGATATACCCTCTGGTAAACAGCCACATAGCTATGGAAAATCACCACTTTTAATGGGAAAATCAACTATAAATGGCAATTTTCAATAGCTATGCTAAATTACCAGAGGGTATACTACCTCATTTACTGGGGATTATGATAACCTATAGTAGGGAAAGCTATCAGGCAACAAGTATAATGAGAGGGTATATAAAGAATACCCTCTGGTTATTTAACATCGTTATGGAGAATTCCCTATAAATGTTGATTTTACTGGGAAATCATCTATAAAGATAGTATCATGTATGATACAAAGATAGTGTTTATTATATACATATATATATATATGTTTTTATATGTGTATATAGATGTTTATATATAGTTATTGGAAATATTGACACGTGTTTATTATATACTGTACATCGATGAAAAAAATGTTTATCTTTTTTTATGGTTGTGTTTATTTGTATATATATATATAGTCGCACATGATATCAGTCTATGAATGGCTGCCCTGGTGCCACCGACCCACGGCATGACAGCTGAAAACTCCACACATATTATAACAGAAGGCATTTCGGCTCCACTATAAAAAAAGAACGTGCCCCATGCCAAAAAAGGAGCTTGCAGAGCCTTTGGTGCAAACCATGGCACGAATTTGTGACCTGGGCGCAGCCGCAGCTAATGCGAAAGCTGGGCTATATATATATATATGTATATATAATACGTATATACGTATATATATATATTTATATATAGTTATCAAAGGAAGTTGGGAAGCAATCTTCCGAGTTACGAAAGACTGGAATAGCAATAACAATTCACCACAATAACACTTCACCACAATAACACTTCACC